>VZTY01012549.1:251129-311928 GCA_013400935.1 Turnix velox | reverse complement strand
CATGGAACATTCTCAGTCTGAAATGCAAAACAGCACTTTAGGCACTTTAGCCTCTTTAGATTTTAATAAAATAATAGAATCTTAGAACAGCTTAAATTAGAGGAAACTTTAAGGACCATCTAGTTCTAAGCTTCCTGCCATGGGCAGGAACGTTTTCTATAACATCAGATTGGCCTAAGTCCCATCCAGCCCTATCTTGAACACTTAAAGAGATAGAGCATCCACAGCTTGTCTAGATGGGCAGTTCCAATGTCTCACCTCTCTCACAGTAAAGAATTTCTTTGCAACATCTAATATAAATCTATCCTCTCACAGTTTAAAACCATTACTCATTGTCCTATAATACACTTCCTGATAAGCTGTCCCACTCCATCTTTCCTGTAGGCTCACTTTAAGTTCTGGAAGGTTGCTATAGGTTCTCCCCAGAGCCTTCTCTTCTACACACTGAACAATCCTAACTGTCTCAGTCTGCCTCATAGGAAAGCTGCTCCAAGCCCTCTGATTGCCTGTGTGGGTTGGACTCAGTTCAACAGGTCCATTCTTTATGTTGGGGGCCTCTGGGCTTGACACAGTACCCCAGTTCAGATCTTAAAAGAACAGAAGGACAGAATCCCTTTTCACTACCTCCTGGCCATGCTTCTTTTGATGGAGTCACAGATACAGCTGGCTTTCAAGCCTTTGGGCACATTTTGTTGAGTCATAAAGTCTGAGTCACATTGGCTTCTCCTCAGGGCTACTCTCAATTTATTCTCCATTCAGCCTGTATGTGTGCTTGGGATTGTTCTGACCTATATGCAGGACTTCACATTGTTGAGTGTCACGAGATTTGCACAGGCCCATCTCTCAAGCCTGTCAAGGTCCCTTGGATGGTATCCCTTCCCTGCAGCTTGGTGACCACTCCACACAGCTTGGAGTCACCAGTAAACTCACTAATGGTGAGCTCAGTTCCACTATCCCTGTTGACAACAAAAATGTTAAACAGCATCAGTCCCATCATCAACCCCTGAGGAAAACTTCTCATCACTGATCGACACTTAGACATCAAGTTGTTTACCATAGCTTTTTGAGTGTGGCTCTCAAGGCAATTCCTTATCCACCAAGTGGTGCATCCATCATACCCAGGACTCTCCATCAAGAGACCAGGATATTTTGTGGGACAGAATCAAATGTTTTGCACAGGTTCTAGCACACACTGTAACCCTGTCATAGAAGTCCATCAAATTGGTCAGTCCCAATTCACTCTCACTGAAGACATGATGGCTGTCATCAATCAATTTTTCATATGTCTTAATAAACTTTCCAGGAGGATCTGCTTCATGACCTTGCTGGGCACAGAGGTGAGACTGACCAGCCTGTTGTTTCCTGGGCCTTCCTTTTTTCCCTTTCCCATACTTCATCAACAAATAACACATGATAACAATGCAAAAAATACAGATGGGAAATGTAATTAATAGTACAAAAACTCTATTTGGCCCAGTCTTAACTGGAAAATATATAACTATGACTAACAATATTTTTATGAACAAGTTGGTGAAAGAATTAGTTAGCGAAATTAGATAACAGATTAATCTTGATGTCCTAAAACCAAGCTATAATGCATAGGAAAGTAGTTATTTAAAGACAAATGCAACAACTTCTTTAATCTACTTTCTTACATTTGTCATTATATGTAATCTGAAGCGTTGTGCCTTAATAGCTGGAATTACCCTATGTGTTTCTATTACAGGTTTGTCTGCACATGGTTCTTACTCAGTTCTGAAAGCATAAAGTTTTCTCACCTTTTTTTTTAATGTTTTTATTCAAGGGTAAATGTAATTGTTATGGTCAATTCAAGGAAAGTCCTATTTCATGCAGAGAGCTAGTATACCATTATGTCTCAACAGAAAAATACAAGCCTTCTTTATCTCACAAGCAGCTTTTTATTTATTAATTGGAGTTTGTGCTTGTGCTACCATTTGTATAGTGGTGATACATAACAATTTTATATATCAGTAGCTAGGTTTCTTTGGTACCTCAATCCATTATGTGCTTGCAGAAGACACATAGCAGTATGGAGAAATATAATCATGTAATTTCTTTTCAATGAGTGAACTGTTGGCCATGTAACCAAACAACTATAGGTAAAACCTACAGTATAATCACAGAGCAGAAGAGGATTTTTTGAGATCTTATAAAATCCTTTATGATGAGTTATTTATAAGGAAATTCTAGGCAGCAGTGTTGCAGATGCGAGGGTTTAAGCACACAAGAGATGCAACAATCATATCATCATAAGATATGGAATGAAAATATTTAAGTCTTGCTGGGCACTCTTTAAGTTTAAGGGTGAGAAAATGCCTCCAGTGGTAATCCACCTGACATGCCCTAAGCACCTTCTTTAGGATAAATTCCTCTCTGGAGGTATTTAATTTTACAAAGGCAATTTAGAGGAAATACTCATATAATGTAATCTAACCCTAAAATCTTAATCTGAGGAGACAGAATTCTTATTCAAGGCTAAACAAGAGAAACCTTATATCTTACACCTTGTACTAAAGTTGGAAAAAAGTCCACTGTTGAGTGGACCTTGTGCCTGGAAGTGTCTATTTCTCTCTCTGTAATCATGCCCAAAAAGAGGTCATTCCTTACAAATTCCATGCCTTTAAAGACTCTTACCTTATCTGAAAGCATTTGAGCTTTAAAATACATTTGTTTTCAACTAGAACCCTGGCTTTTTCATGTACTGGCCGGATGGAGCTTCGCACCCTGCACACTGCACAAGTTATGGTTACTATGGTAGTTTTCATATTAAGGTTAAACCTCACTATCTTTCTAGTGTTTTGCTGACTTTCAGGTATGTTATTTGGAAATAAATAAGATTTTATGTTTTACATCATAAGTTTGCATTTCTTTGCTGTCTGAGGAGATAATTGCAGTATTGCTGAAGTATATATTTTACTGAAGGGTCCATTTGTATTATCTCGGTCCAGAGTTAATATTACTCAGTGACTTTCTCCTTTTCCTGATTCAACAGAACTAACAACTTCATGATAAGTTTATGTTAAATGCAAATGAGGGGGAAGGAAAAGGAGGGAATTGAAAATAATTTTGAAGTCCCCCTGGGAAATGTGGTTACTGCTGCTCTGGAGCAGCCCTTGCTGGAAAAGTACAAGCGTCAAATCCACTGGTCTCACTACAGCTATGTTTGTCAACCCTGCTGCTTAATCTCTGGATGGTTGTAGCCCAGCACAGTCATCAAAGACCTCTAGGTTCATCGAAACTTGGAACTGGTTCTCTTGCCATCTGCATAGTGGCAACTGTTCATTCTTACCACAATGTGCCCTGAATGCCAGAAGAATGAATAGTGCTTACAAAACTCTTCTGACATATTTGTAGCCTTGAACAATAAGGAAATTGAGAAATATTAGTGGGAGAGAAGCGAAGCCATCCAGTGTAAGATAAAGCACCTGAGAAAATCTTTACTTAAAAGTACATGTCATGACATAGTGTCCAAAAAACATTTTTCACTCGGTGAAAGCACATTGAATTATGCTAGTGCTGTCTTCTCTTCCATGTGGTTGTTGACAGATGTTTGGAAAAGAAAATCTTCCCTTCTGCTTGACCTTAAAATCTGTCCCATGCAGATACTTTATATTTATAATGCTAAAGAGCAAAACAGTAAAACAAAAAGGGGAGTTTTGCAACAGAAACAAAACACTTTTGCCCTGTTACTCACATTGCAGAGAAAAATATTAAAAGTTGCTTCTCCCAATATCAGAACAATAACAACAGCGACAGTAATAATTGCCATTTGAAATACATAACTAGAGTGGAAAAAATGCCAGTGATTGCAATTTGTTTTGCTATACATCCATGAAAATTCCTTACAATGGAAAGAAAACACTGCAGGCAGGTAAAAACATATCTATCTTCTTGTATTTATCACCACATTTAAGCCATTCTTCCCAAACAGCTCTGCAAAATGTGTACATTTCTAAGAGAGGTAATATTCCCTCAGGGCTAGGCTGAGTGAAAAACAGTAGGAACAATTTACATGAAATTGATTCATGTAATGGGGAAAGCTGGAGGAGGTGGGTGTGGGGAAGAAAAGGGATGGAACAATGGAAGACAGGAAACAGGACACAGAAGACAGTCTGATTTAAAGATCTGAAATGGCTAGCTATTTTTACACTAGGAAAACTGCCTTAAAGAGGAAGAGTGATGAAGTTTTAAACAATGATAGACGCTAAAATATAAGTAGCCTCAGCAAACAGTTCCCAGCAAAGGAAGACTAGTGTCTCTGGGTTACCTCCGTGAGGAATTTCATGTCTCTGAGTTCCTGGAGAAGCAACTGGCATTTTCCTATAGTTTCTGAGGTTTCAAGTACACACTCAGACTTCTCTACACTTTAAGAAAAAATCAGAGGGACATGACTAATTTTGAATTTCTTTGGTGATACACAGGCAACAGATGTCAGTGTAATACCTACAAAGAGTGACACAAACAGTAAAAAAATAGTGAATTCAGGAAAAGGTAGCATGTGGGCTTTCCCAAAATACAAATAATTTCCACTACAGAAGAATAAATACAAATAATCCTTACCAAAGAGGTTTAAAAACAAATTATTTAAATGCTTCCTTATTTTGCCATTACTCACATTTTTGTTGGGAAAAATTTACTTTTTGGTTTGTTTTAATCCAAGAGGACATACTGCTGTACAAGACTGAAGTCCCCTAATTGTCTTACAACCAAACAGAACAGAAGAATTGCATCAGAGTATTTTTCCCCCATTTGACCTGTAGAGAAGATTTTATGTGTTTTGCTAAGTATTACACTAAGAAATTCTATAGTTAGCGAAGAGTCTTTTCCTCGCTGTAAGTACTTGACTAGTGTATTTGGGGAAAATATACCCTAAATGTTAGACAAGAAACATAAATGGAGACAGAATGAGAGGGTTAAGAAGTTGAAGACTGACAGAGTGTCTGCAAGTGTGGCAGGTTAAATTAGCACCTGATAAAATTTGATGGCATATTAAGGAGCTAAACTAATAAAAGATTTTCACTTCTGCATGAAATGTTTCACTTCTTAAAGAATTTTCTGTTACCTTCAAAAATTTCAAATTTCAGTGTGAAGTTAAAATTTAATTTTTTCCCTCTTCTAAACAGCAATATTCACAAGGCAAGTACAGCTAACTACTTAATGTAAACAAAACATGCCAACTTTAAAAGCCACATTGGGTGTTTAATGGATATTAATCTTTTTGACTAGAGGGCATATAATTTGTTATGGTACTTCTAATAGAAATCAATATACTAGAAGATTTTTAGCTTAAAAATGTCGTGAGAAGTAAGCATTGAAAAGGCATGTCTGAGTGAAACAGAAAACTCTGTCTTCATTCAGTTCTCATTTAAAAAGAAGTAGGCTACAAATGAGATAGTGCAAGTCCTCCCTCCAGTTGCCAGCAGCTCCAGTTGCCAGCAGCTCACTTCATTGCTACCTAAGAAATATCACTGCCATACTGTGGGGCTGGAAAAGTCACTAATGTATTACCATGGCCTGACAGCAGATCCTTCTAGAATTCAGTCACTCTCAATGAATTACCCATACTTGGAAACTGTTTATATGCTTTTTCACAAAAGAAAAGAAAAAAAACACAAGCACAACCTAAAGTTTCATTATGCGTTTTTGTCCCTTTGACAACCTTTTAGGCAGCTATTATTGTAAAAGCTGTGTCTTTGAAAAAATGGTGTGAGGGAGAAGCTTAGAATATTTTGTAAATCATACAGTCTGTCTGCAAATGCAGAGTGCTGCAGCTGATTTAGTTGTTGGCCTAGAAACTCTACTGTTAGGACCATTAAACAGGTCCAGAGTTTAAGTTACATAATAAATTATATACAGAGGAAACAAGTAGACTCTTGCCTCATGATTCCTCCCTCTGAACGCTGGACTGGCTGCATTGCAGCATTCAGAGACTCTGAAAGTATGCACTTGTTGTCAACCCCGCTTTATACAGTGATGCACTGTTTTCCCTAGCCATGATCAGTCCACCTGAAGGTTACCACATTCTTTAGTGAAGTTGATTATAGGGACAAAAAGGAACAAACCAGACTGAAAGCAAAGCTGGTGCTGTGCCAGCAAGGGGCTCTGAGCCAACGGCCTGTTATGAGCCTTCCTTTCTTACATCATAAATTACTTAAAATGCTATCTAAATAAGCCATATGTGGTCCCCACCATCTCAATGTCTGCAAATGTCCTAGTTGCTCTCTTTAATACTGAATCCAACTCTACAAATAAACCACACTGCCTGCACAAAGTAATTACTGAATAGAGTGCAAGATGATGACAATGCAAACTTTAACTCAAGACAAAAGGAAACATTACTTCTCTATTTCCTTTCAGATGTTAAAGGTGAGTATGCAATTACCAGAATATAATTAACAAAGTTACATACTCTCTTTTGATGAATGCCCAGCTAGAGGCATGTCAGGTAGCTGCCTTGAACAAAAGAATGCTAATTCAACTGAAGTGCGATAGGGATTGTTTTGATTTATAGTTCTTAATGAACTGCTTTCTCCTTTTACTCTGACTTACGGTGCATGATGTTGAAGTGCAGTGTGATTAGAAACTGTCAGAGACTGTGGCCTTTCATGAACAATGGAAACAAATATGTCACTCAAACAGATGCATTTTACATCTACTCAGCAACTCTCCCGAGGCTTAGTTTTCTGTCATCTAGCAAGGATTTTTTTTTATAATAGTTGAACACAGGACTTAAGATTTGTAAGTACAGCATTGGGCACACTGTCCTTTCACATTTAGGTTAATAACTGAAGTGTTATTTGTTCCACATTTTGAGTAAATAAAGTAACATACCTAAATAATGAAAATCTGGCTTCATGGTGAAAAATGTAAATTGCTGTATACCAGCTGTCACCAGGGGGAACTATTAAATCATGCAGAAACTTTCAAGGCTGGAGTGATATGGACTGGCATACCATACAAGTACCCAAATGTTTAGAAAACTGAGGACTGGCAGCTGTGCAATGACTAACCAAAGGTTAATAGCACAAAGATATAGGACACATGTACAAGTTGAAGTAACATAGCAATTAAAAGAGGCAAAGAGTATGCCTTCTGGAATGTGTGAATACTGAACATCACACTTATTATACAACATGACCATGATGTATTTAAAGAAATATTGTTCCTGAAATAAGCAAAATGTAATTTATTAAAGACAAGTCCACAGTATGGCATGATCAAATGTACCCACCAGTGATTCAAGGTAGCTTCCCAACAGAAATCCTCCAATGAAGTAAACTACGTTTTGATGTTTCTTTGGCACTATTCATACTTTTTTTTGGCAGGCAGCTGCTCCTGGCCATACACAAAAGGGACAGAGAGATATGTTTGTCAAAGATTCTCAGAGACATCAGTTTGGTTTTAAAATGCCAAGGAATTATTATTATTAGCACTTTAGCAGGGAGAACATGGCAACACATTTGAAATCTGGGATCACAACTCTGTAGTACGCTGGTGAATGGCAGTGTTTTGACAAATACCACCAAACTTCTCCTCTCCTTCCTCTTCCATACATCGTTCGGTCCATCAGAATCTCTACTACCCACCAGCACGTAAGAAGGTTTCTTCCAGTTCGGTTTAGGGAGAGAGAGCAAACAATAACAGCAATGAGAAGAGAAACATATTTACAGGCTCAGTGGGTACAGAAAATAACATGTTTGCAAAGAGCAATGAAACAACAACAAAAAAAACGCCTTTGTTGTAAATGAAAAATTAAATACAACTCCACATCAGCACATTGTCAAAAAGACAAATATTAAATTGAATAGGTCTAATAGACATAACCCATGTAAAACAAGCAAGGTAATTATTTTGTTCTCCTTGACACTGATTAGGCCTCTGTTGTGTTACTGTGTTTAGTTTTGGGCACAACATTTTCAAAAAGGCAGACAAATTGGAAAAAGTTCAGAGGTGAGCAACAAAAATGATAAAAGATTTGGAAAATAAGATCTATGGGAAAAGGTTAACTGAACTGAGCTTGTTCAGGCTGAAGAAAAGAAGACTGAAGGGAGGCATGATCTGTCTGCAAATACATAGAGTTCCTATAAAGAGGATAGAGACCAATTATTCTCATTAGTCAATGAGGACAGAACAAGATCTAATGGGCTTATGCTGCAGCAGGGAACATCTAGGTTAAGCATAAAGGAAAAACTTTAACCAACAGAACAGTTAGAAATACAACTTGCAGCCAAAGGAGCCTGAAAAACTTCTTCTGAGAGTCAGGTTTTAGCTTATTCTTGCTTTATAACTGGTAAAGGAAGGATGACACAATGGCTAGAGCTCCAGCCAGCTTCTTTCTGTACTGCAGATTTCTTACATGACCTTGGGCCAGTTAACACTGCATTTCAGCTCCCTAGCTGTAAAGCAGTGGCAAATTCAACTCCCTAGCTCTCAGAGGTGCTGTAAGGATAAATAGTTAAGGCTTCTCAGACATTCTATGAGACCCGGAATCATAGAATGGTTTGGGTTGGAAGGGACCTTAAAGATCATCTAGTTCCAACCCCACCTCTCACTAGACCAGGCTGCTCAATGTCTCATCCAGCTTGGCCTTAAACACCTCCAGTGAGGGGGCGTCCACTATCTCTCTGGGCAACCTGCTCCAATGTCTCACCACCCTCACAGTAAATGAAGACTTATTCCAAGCTATCTATCCTTTGGAGCTGGTTCTCAGGTTCTGAGACAAAACCAGTGTCACCCTGTTCACTTTACTTCTCCAGACTAAAGACTAGCTCTGTGATTTACTGTTTAATTTAGGAGCAGAAACATCACAGCAACATTCATATGTTGTTCTTGCTGAGGTAGTTGATAACAGCTGAGGACAGTACACAAAGCCACTACCTATGAAATTTTCCTCAGCAGGTGAGACACTAAAGTCACAATAACAAGATCCCCAAGATCTCATGAAAGAGACTTATTTTCATGAGATGCCTGCAGATCAGAGTGCTTTTCCTCCACCCCAGTCCCAGGGATGAAGCAGAGAACATCACTTTCTGTAGGTCCCCTTCAGGTACTGGTAAGTTACTATGAGGTCCTCCTCTGAGCCCTCTCTTCTCCAGGCTGAACAACCACAGCACCTTCAGCCTGTTCCCATAAAAGGTGGTGTTTCAGCCCCCTGATCATCTTCGTGGCCCTCCATCTACATCTAAGTAGCTATCCAAATTAAACATTGAAACCCGACACAATGACAGACACCAGCTGCCTAACATACCTGTAGGTCCCTTTGAGGCCAAAAGACTCCTGTGACTGCTGCAATGTGCCAGTCTGGGATATATTAGGATGATTCAGTCTAAGCTGTATCTAAGAAAAGAGTAAAAAGTAAAAAGTAGCTGTGTGGTTAATTTAACAGCTTACTGGCCCAAGAACCTGCTGAGATCATGCACCCTACTGGTGGAAGATGTGGTAGAAAATTAATGAAGACTGAGTACCAGTTATTAAGCTGAGGTTACCAGGTTTCTGACCCAGCTGTCTGCACAAGTTCTACCATAGCAACATTGCTGACTGCGAATCTGGAAAGTAGATTAAAATCAAGTTAGAAAGGCAGAGAACATTAAAAGTAAACGCTGGAGATATGAAAGGAAAATATTTTTTAAGCTTTTATTCAAATATTTATTCCTATTTGCAGCTTAATTTCACATTGTTATTTTGATGGTTACAAGGGAGTTGCATTTCCAATATAGAAGTATTTATCAATAATAAATTTTATGAAAAGCTCAAAAATAAAGGAACAGCTGCAAAATCCCTCTAAAAAAATTGGGGTTTTGCGATAGCAAAAGACTGTAAAGACTAAAATATTGCAAATAAAAGTAGCCAGCTTAAATTTTTCATTTATTTCCTGCATTTAACCCAATATGGACAGTCTAAAGAGTTTAATCACACTGGTTCTGGGAGGGTGAGTTTTTTTATTTTTTCCATAGACCACTTATCCATCTTCATCTTTCTTATTTAGTTTTCCAGATAGAGTCCACATCTCCCTGTTTCTCAGTACAGTGAAACTGGCAATAACAGAATGTTGCATTTCCCAATGCTATTTTGTCCCATAACTTCTTCAACCACAGCCAAACTATTCCTACAATTTGTTAGCTCAGCTGAGGTACCAGGCTGAGGTAGTACAAAGACTACCTTTCCAAACACATTTCAAAAACTCAGGCTTTCTTGCTACAGTAGAAACTTTCACTTTGAGAGATTCATACTTAAAATGTGCAGTATAAAAAATGTGTAGCATCCTCTAGCCGCTCCATTGCAACAGAAAACCCTGAATAAACATAGAAATAAAAGAAAGTTGTAAAATGGGATTTGCTATCAGTGTACAGAACACAAAAGGCTTTGAAACAAATAACAAACCACTACAACCTAAAGCATTTATGTAAAATAAGCTGAAACCATGTCAGATTTCAAGTGCTGAAGCATAAAATGGGACACACTTCAAAAAAAAATGTGTCTCTCTATGGGCACAGGTGGTTTCACTAGCAGCTATGCAGAAAAAATGATGTAAATAGCTGTAAATAGCTGCAAAGTAAGTCATGAAGGCAGGTGAAGCAAATAAAAAGCGTGACACCAGATCTCAGAAGACCTTGGCAGTGCACAGCCACAATGAGCCAGCTGCCATTAACCCAAATGCTATCAGAATTTCATTTGGGATGTTAAATGTTCACTGCATGGAGTTATGTGCTATATACTGATTCATATGCATGTTGACACTCACCACAAAAGCCTTCCAAGTAGTATTGCATGAACGGGAGATGTTTTTTCTATTCAGCTAAGAAGCCAACAACAAAAATTCTACTTAATATTTGTCTCTGTTTTCAAGCTATTTCAGCCCTCTTTTAATCCTCTAGGGGGAAAATGTACAGCAGAATTTGAAATGAGAAAGTTTTTTTGAATTAAAGAGCAGTAACATTTTGTTTCAAAAATAAAAGTAGAAACAAGAAAAATTGATAGGGAAGAAAAAAAATCTCCAAAGGGAAAACAGAGATGCAAGACTAACTTTGAACTTAGACACTTTCCACATTGTAATCAAGTGACTTGTGAGCCAACCACACATGTATACCAGATAAACAAGTGAGAATGAGACTGTGGGGAGTGTGATAACAGTTCTGCACTCATAGTACTTTCATCTTATAGTACACGTATTTGTGCAGTTGATACATTTACCAGCTTCATTTTTCCATGTTGCCAATGACAATTTTCCCAATAACTTGCAAACAGTGCTTTGCTGATAAAAAAAAATCCAGAGTCATTAAAGGGGTTAATGACATACAAGCACATCTTATACACATATAACTCCGTGAGGATTTCATGTGTATGCTCCTCAGTGACTCAGTTTAAGTCAAATTATTTTCATGTATCGGATTCAAAAGGAAATAGATAATTTATTTTCTCACTCTTTGAAATTTTCTTAGAAGTTTATTATTCTGAATTTCTATGGATATTACACATACTCTATTTCAGACTTCAAGGAGCACTGAATATCATGAGAAAAGTAGGATGCTGCATAGTATTTCCTGATATTTTTTAGTACTTATCATGCTGCAAATCATAGAGTGCAATTTAGGTTTGAAAAGACCTTTTAGATCACCAAGTCCAACCAGTAATCTAACCCATGCAAGTCCACCACTAAACCTAACTGCCACACAAAATCTTTGAAATACCTCCAGGGATGGTGACCCTACCACTTCCCTGGACAGATTGTTCCAGTGCTCGTAATGCAATCATGTTCCAATGACAGTCCCTCAGATGAAGATATTTTTCTTACTATGTAATGCAGGTTTCCACCAGCCTTAGCACTCAACCACCAATTCTCTATGCCCTCCTTTTCAGGTAGTTGTAGAAAGTAACAAATTCTCCCTTCAGTCTACTTTTCTCTAGGCCAAACAATCCCATCTCCCTCAGCTGGTTGTCATTAGATTTGTTTTCCAGATCCTTCACCAGCTTCATTCCCCTTATTTGGACATGCTCCAGCACCTCAATGTCTTTCTTGCAGTGAAGGACCCAAAACTGAGAATAGTATTGGGATGTACACCCTTCTAGTGCTGAGTACAGAACAATAATCACTTCCACTTGGACTCACTTTCTTCTATGCAAGCTAGGATGCTGTTGGCCTTTATGGCACACTGCTGGCTCATACTCAGCTGGCATGTTAGGCTAGAGCCATAGTTTACCATTTCAGTGTTTCATGTATTTATTTGCATTTGCTTTTCTTCAAGCTTGATGGCTTGAATGATGCCAGTAATAGAGGGGAAGCATGTTTGTCTTTCATAACTGTCACTGATGACACAGATAAGTAAAATGGATGTGGGTGTTTCTGTTTTGTTTCTTACTAATGAGGCTTTTCAAGTATTTCATTAATGAAGAGTTTGACATGCAAAGCATCTGCATCTATCGCCCTCAGCAGAGTATGACACGAAGAAGCCCAAAATTTTGTGCTGATAAGAAATGCAGGGATAATCTAGTGAAGACATCAACAGCTAGGGCAAAAAATATGAACAAAAAAGCAGAAAAGCACACATGAAGCATTACTTTGACATAAAAATACTATATTGCCTCTGGTGCAGCTAGTGAGTAGACAGTGGAATGAGAGCAGAGCCCATTGCCCTCTCATAATGAGAGAAGAAAGCAGCAAAAAGAAATATTTAGTTGGAAATTACTGTTTTCATCTCTGGATCTGGACCAATGTCAACTATTCTACTTCCTTGTGATTTGATCAATTAGTCTAATTTTAGACTGTTTGGGGAAAGGGAAATTCATCTAGAGGAACATATTGATCAGATATGTTTTATTCAATCTTGCCTATCCACAACAAAATGTATGTAATGGTTTCCTTGAATGCAACCAGAATCAGATGAGGCATTTTCCTTGATGACTCCTTCAAGCACTTTTTAGGCAAAACTCAGCATCAGAAATAATCATTTCAGCCTACCCTCTATTTTATGCTGCCAGCTACTGAAGCTGCTGTTTCTTCTTTGCTATGCTGATTCTTCCCTCCTTTCTCTGAATTTTTGTTTCTGATAGCAGTTTTCAGAAACCTGTAAACACAAAGAATCCTAGCACTGGCTTCTATTTCAAATGTCCTGCTGGTGACTATTATTTCAGTTGTCTGGTTCCACTGGGAAGTTCCATAGGTTCTCACCTTCAGTCCAAAATTAAATAATGCTGTTTACATTCACTAATGACACTATAGGCATAAGCAGCTACTAACTATATAATTTCATTTAGAATTAGTGTGCTTTAGGAACCCTGAGGGAAAAAACCTGATCCCAAAGAAATTGTCATATGGAGCCTTGGAAAAATGTCAGAAAAAACATTTTTTTGGGCCTCCAATCTTTTAGCTGTAACATTGGGTAAAGAAGGTAAGAATAATCTCTTTTAAAATATTGGCTTATAACCTTTTGTCTCTGACAAGAGAGACTGAAAGGAGTGCAAGGAGAACAAATTTTAAAATAAAAAGAAATCCTAATTCTCGCTTCTCTAATATTTTACTACAACTTTACATGAGTTTTAATACAAAAACAGTTAAAATAAAAAATTAATTTCTTTCAAAGTAAAAAGCTGTAGCCAAAAAGAAAGTTACTTATCAAAACTGGTACATTAAAAATGTGGGTATTCTATCAAAATAATTAATTAAAACTATGTGGTGGGCTGTATTTTTTCACCTTCTTTATCACTAGATGATATTGACGTTCCTCTCTGCACCCCAATAGAGAAGAGATGCAGCAGCTCCTTTAAATTTCAGCCACTGGAAAGCAGAGTGAGACTTGGCAGGAGACTCCTTCCTTATGGCAGAAATTGAGCTTGCATCAGCAACCTTCTTGGAAGCTAACACAAAATGAGAGAGTAGATAAAGTGGACTCATATCACTTGTTTTTAGATGTCTATACTGCTTTCAGACTACTATTATTAGAGACCTACCCTTTTATTAGTCGCCGTAGTCACTTTTTACAGTAAATAGAGAGGAACAGACATTTTAATGGTGTTTCATCTGGCCTGTTTTTAATGTTTACCAGAGATAAATTTTACTCTAGTAGTGTCTTACTTTCTCAGTGGGAACTGTAGGAGTTCATTGTATGCTTTACTTTAGACATCTCCATGTGGTCATATAAATCCCAGACAAAATGAAAAAAAGAACAAGAGAGAAACAGGGGGAAAAGGACTTAAGGAAACATCATAGCAACATAGATCCCAGAATGTATGCAGTCTAAAATATTAAAGGTAAGAAGTCACAAATTTGAAGTTAAAAATAAAGCATCTCAAAAAGTGCTTTAACTTCTCAGGCCACCTTCACTGTGTGGATCAGAAGCAGCATGTGGCTGTTCTCCTTTCTTTGAGCTTGAAAGTTCTTCTAGCTCACAACCCTGGAAGTGTAGTTTTCTTATGTGTGGTACAATTATTAGTGTCCTCACAGTTTTCAGAATATATTAACTAAGAAAACACTACTTTTTCCCTAAGGAAATAATTATACAGTTTATAAAGACTATCCTCAGAGAACTATTTTTTTTTCTTATAATTAACCATGAATGTTCTTTTTATTGTATCGGTTCCATTTCCTACTTATACCTTCCAAATAATTCTCTTTGTTTTCAAGCATGTTAAGCTACTTATAAAATAATTATGGTGAAAGAAAAGAGGTTAAACTCTAGTGTACTAAAGCTGTAGCTAGATCCAAAGCCAGCAACTCAGCAAGGGGGACAAAGTGCAATTACTAAACTTAAAAATTAAATTCTCATGACACTAAATCAAATCATTGCAAGGGATTTTTTAATTTACAAATTACCATGCCATACAATTTCAACAATTTAAAAGCAATCCAAGCAACAGAGAAATTAAATTTAAAAATGCAGAAAATCTTCACTCTATCAGTGCAGCTCCAACACTTTTTCACTCCACCCCTTTTTCCTTGCAATTATCAGAAAAGGCAAGGAAAAAATTTCTTTTTTCCATTTATATTTTTGCACTGTTTTTTTGCTTTACAAACAACTAAAAATTTGTAGCATTTTGTAAAATATCACAGTTCAAAAGATCACAGTTTTTGAGCACTGTTTTTTGCAATTTGTAAAGATGGGTAACAGCAGAGAGAGTAGATAGCAGGAGTATTAATGGAAAGAAGAAATGAATATGACAGGGATGTTTTTAGAGTCTTTTGTCTCTTTTAGACTTGATATATTCCAGTACTTCAATTGTTCCCAAATACTTTCTTTTACTACCAGAGTTTTAAAATTCAGTTATGAGAACTTGCACTTCAGGTAATCTTATTTGTAAATGAATGTGTAGGACTGATGTTCATATGTAGTTTAATTTGTTAGACATAATCTTCAAAAGTCATAAACTCACTTTGCATCTTTACATACTCATATACTAAAGAGGTATAATTTATAATAAACATCTGCTTTATAATACCAATGTGACAGAAGGCATTAGGCAAGGAAAATTGACTGCAAGTGTGAGACACAAAACACAAATATGCACATATGTAATTAAACTTTTAAAATATAGCTGAGCGATTTTCTAATGCAAGTCCAAGCATTATTAATACACACGTCAATGTCAAATTTAATAAAGCTATTGCATTAATTGTAACTATGGTTCCTTGTACTAACACCTGTCAAGGTATTTCTGGTGCAGAAAATCTTTGTCATGAGTGAGCTAGACAACATAAATTATAAGTGAACTAGCCTTTTACCTCAGGAGATCCAAATTCAAATACCGCTTTTAGTCTCAAATGAGTTGTTTGTCACACCCCACTGAACCTCCAAATATGGCACAGTTCTGCCTGGCTGGAAATCCAGACTCGAGAGATATGATGGATTGGAATATCAGGCTGTATCACTAATCAAGATTATGGTGTATTGGCAGAGACAAGTAGGGAAGTGCATGTGTGTGTAGCAATTGCCAGCTTCTTCCCTCACAAGCCACCACTATTCATATCTTAAATTCCTTAATCAGGAAGTTTGTTAACAAATTTTGGCCAGAAAAATAAGCTGCTGCCACTGATGTCAGCCTTTGCAGATCAGCTTCATACAACTGTCCATGATATTCTCCCATCAGAAGCAATGGTATCCATGTGAATGACAGCCAGTGCTACTTGATCTCTTAAAATGCTGAACACCATTTTTTGAATCCTGAATTAAAAGATCTATGAGGTCTGAAATTCTATAAGTTTCAATTTCGGAAAAGTGCTTTCATGTAGCATAAAATTTTACACAAGCATCTCATCAAGAAAAGAAGAAAAAATTCCCAATGCAAAGTTAATTAAAAATATATTTAAGTCAGTATCAGAATCTATTAATATATCTTTGCAGAAGATGTATCTATTAAAATTAATCCACCCAGTTTTCTTTGGAGGTAAGGCACCACATCAAAAGACTGGCACAGCACTAGAACTGTGTAGAATCACAACACAGAGGCAGCTAAAGGCAACTCCTGGCATGCTCATGTATACAGTGTAGGGCATCCATGGAAAGATGGCATCATCTTTCATCTGCATCGGTAAGCAGATGAGAGAAGAAGAGGGTGCTTTCAGCACACTAGAATCACCTAGATATTAACAGAGACAGTGGTGAAGCCACATTTGAACTTGAAGTTCTTATGATTGCATGTCCTCTTTCTAATACACCTAATGCGCAAATTTGCTTTAAAGGGTTTTGTGCCACAATGAATTACAAGCTTTCACAGGCTTAGCAATGTATCACGAATAATCTCTAGGATGAACATAGAGATACAAAGCCCTAACTTAAGATAAAATGCTTATATTTCTAGAATAAAGCAAGGAAAACTTATTAGCACGGTGCCAAGTTACTATGTCCAAACAACAGTCCCACAGCGCAACATACTCTCTGCACTACTTCAAAGAAAGCAAGAAGGAAACCATATATACTCACTACACATAGTGAGCTGTAGAGGATGGATAGAAAGTAGAGAGTGGTTGTTGAAGCATAATGAGCCCTGAGTCCACTCTTAGAGGTTGTTTAACATACATCTCCCCACATTTACTAGAACAGCCCCCTAAGAAATCACAAAAATGAGAGGAGAAATATTTTATCTTCACCTAAGTGAAGCCTTTCCCAGAAAGAGATCTCCAAGCCAAAGAAGGATGAAGACAT
Source organism: Turnix velox (assembly GCA_013400935.1). Lineage (NCBI taxonomy): Eukaryota > Metazoa > Chordata > Aves > Charadriiformes > Turnicidae > Turnix > Turnix velox. The sequence goes on along the minus strand of VZTY01012549.1, from coordinate 294,775 downwards.
CCTACATAACAGGCGGGTCTTTTGTACAATGACAGTTCAGAAAAACAAGCTCATATTCCCATGTGAAAATCTGAGTTTAAAAAATAAGTTATGATTCAATGTTCAGAAGTCAGCAGAGAAATTAAGACAATAAATACTTTGTCTTAGTTAGTTAAAAACTGTCTCAAGCAGCTCTTTAATAGGGATTTCATTACTTTAATGTAGGCTCAACTTTGTCTTAGAAGAGAATCTCCCAAATAACAGTGTTAATTGGGAAAGATTACTAAAATTTTTAAAAATATTTTTAGACTTATGTGTTTTTCAAGAGTTATGTTATGATCCAACAGATCGTTAAGTAATGCACATTTCATAAAGGGTCAAATACTTACATAAAAGACAATTTATTTTTCACAAAGTTGTCATGGTATGGATCATGTTGGACAATAACAAGACAACAGATGCGCTCCCCCACATGTCATCTGCCTCTAAGAAGAGGAAAACAGATAAAGAGAGAAATGAAAAATATTATGAGTTTATAAAAAACATTAACTAAAAATTATTAAAAATAAAAAGGAAATAATAAAATCAATGTAGTAAATATAAATATATACAAAACCAGATGGGTGAAGTCATTGGCAGAGACTGGGAAAGTTCCAAACTGGAGTCACTGACAAATGGGAACTGAAATATACTGCCAGGATCAAAAGGGTCCTACTCAGACATCAGTCACTTCAGAAAGAGAGATATTGGAGAAGGAGTCCATTAAAGAAGAACCCTCAGAGAGGAACCCCCTGGAGAACAGCCAAAGAAGAATATAAAACAAAGAGGCGTGTAAAAGAATTAACTGATGAAGAACAAAGCAGAAAGGAGCCAACACAACCCCTTGGATCCCTCAGCTTTTTCACTGAGCATGGCAGATGGGATGAAACACCCTATTGGTCTATATGGATCACCTGACAAGATCATGGGTGCACCTGTCCAAATACCATGTTTAATTATATTAATTATGGAAGAGAGTTAGTAGGGAAAAAAAAGGTCTCTGTGACTCACATGCTTGTGTTTGTGCCTTGTAGCTGATACAGTCTTCCACAACAGTACAGAACAGGAAGCAATGTTTTGACACATTGATTTTGTAATGAGGTAAGAAGTAGAGAATAAATAACATGCAGTTGGTAGATAAGAAGCATAGGAATGCAGATCGTTCAGACTAAGTTTTCTGACATTTATCTTCAGATAAATAGGCATAAGAAGGCTATAGATACTTACTTGTGTACAAATATGTTTGTGTCTGTTTTCTAACTAAACAAGAGGATGTATATGTTGTTTCTCAAAAGGAAACTGGTAGTAGAGTCAGATGTTTCTTTGATATAATCCTGTTTGTTTATGAATTTTTTCAAAATCCTTTTTTTCACAACAAAGTTGGAAACAAACAAAGGAATTAAAATGCATTTAACACTGCCTTTGGTCACAGTTGTGAGTGCTACTTTCTATCAGAACTTTTCCCAAAAAGCTTTTGCCTTTTTTTCAAGCTTCATTCTGAAAGTTTGTTCAAAATACATCTGGTCCTTACTTACACTCTTGCCTGTCTGCTTCTTTGCATTTGAATCCCTCTTTCACAGACGCACACATCTTCAAATATAGTAACTAGCAAAACTCCTTCAACCATATGGGCACATGCACTTGGTCTCACTGCTTTGGACAGTGACAGATGGCTGAGTTTAGGGTGGAAGGTGCTATTGTTTTTACTTTACAATTCCATAAATTATCATAACTGTCAATTATAATTATCTTAAATGATCTGAAAGTGGATTATGTCCAATGAATAAAAGATGCATGTTTGTGAGCACAGGGATTTAAAAGTATATTTTAAAGTAATTCATGCAGAATCCTAACAACTGCATTTATTAGACATACAAGAGACCTAGACAATTTAACACTTTCAAAGAAAAAAGAAAGAGAAGTTCAACATGGTTTAATTAAACTCTGCTCTAGGATTGTGGAGTGACTAGAATGACCATCAAGTAAGTGATCGGTGATTTTTGAAGAAAGAAACTGCAAGCTTTTACTGAAATGCAGGTTAAAAGAATTGAAAGAGTCCTTCAAAAAAAAAAAAAGGGGAGGAGAAAAATACTGAGGATTTAGCCAATCCAAGTATTATTTGTATTATAGAAAACAGTAGATTTCAACCAGAAGGTTTTAAATAAAAGCCTGCCTTAGTCCACTTACTATGTCTTTTGATTCTGATGGCACAAACAGTTCTAAGAGTGAGAAAGCTCACTTTTGATCTGGAGAAAACAGGCAGAACGAAGAATATAATCAATATCTCTGAAATGCTTTGGAAAAAAACAGAACAACTGATATCAAATTAAACAATCAAACACCCAGATTCCTGGGTGTAATGAATCTGGTGAATCAGAAGAGGTTATGAGTTTGCTCTTTTGGTTAAGACTGCGATCATCCAGAAGAGGTATAAGCAGTTCTTAGAATTGTAAAGAGTGAAAGAACATTTATAATGAGAACAGGAGTGCCACTGTGGAAAGAAAGCCAATGTCAGTGATTTCCAAATCTGCATGAGCACTTTCTAAGAGCTTAAGAGAAGGTGCTTAAAGTCCACGGGTGGTTTGACAGTGAAATTGAAATTAAGCTGTCTCTTGATAAATATCCCGTCCAGTAAGAACAGTCTGGTCACAACTGACAAATGAGTTATAAACATTAACAAAACCTCTACGACAGTACAAACACAGAAAGAGAATTTAGCCTTGGTAACTGTATATGGTATGGTTCATTTCTTTAATTGGAAGAAGACTGTGCTAGCTGAAAACAAGCTGTTAGTTTCCACGTGTTTTGTTGAAACTTAGGCTTGTGAGATTTCAGCAGACAGGATCTCCCTCTGGAGGCGTTAACAGGCATCTACTGCTTTTTACCGACTACAGGGAAGCAAAGCCCGTTCACTAGCTACTAAAATGTAGTTGCCAGTGAGGCATCTAAGCTGGAAAAAGTTGTTCCCCTTCCCCAGTTATGAGAAATACTTCTTTGATTACAGATATCATATCTGCTAATCAAACACAAGTCTAAAAAAGATCTGAGGGCTGCAGACTATGGAACATCTGGCAGAAGCGAGGCAGAATGGATTCAAGTGTGAGATATCGGTACTTCAAACCGAATTTCTAAAAGAAAGAAAAACATGGAGGCTGTGATTCTTAGAACAATTGCTCAGGAGAGAAAGCTGTAGAAAATTGTCCTGACTGCTAAGATAGGAATAGTATCACTTCTCACTGGGTTTATCTGAAGTCAGAGCTCTGAGGTTTACATAAAATTTTTAAAAGATATCACACATAGTGAATTCAGGGACCGTATATGAAAAAATACTAAAAAATAGAATACAATGAGACCATTTAGGCATAACACAGTAGAAGACAATGTTTGGAAATTGTACCAGCAAGGTAAATATCAGCCTTTATCTCACACAGCAAGAACTAAAGCCAAATTAGAAAAAGAACTCATGTTTGTGACAGAAGGGAATTCTACATAGAGTGCAAATCAGGCACAGATTTGTTTATGTTAACTGAAGAAACTTATTGCTCCTACGCTCATAATTTTATTTCCCTGAAACAGCTTTGCAAATGGATAGTACAGCAGACTACATGGTTACATATATTTTACTCATTCCTGCCAAACACACTATACTTAACACAGTAATATCTAAATATATACATAAGGATTTTAATTATAAACAACAAAAAACTTGCAGAGGAGTTTGATGTAGCCAAGCACAGGAGGGCATGCAATTTACAGCCTCTAGATTTAGAGGTGTTATATCTCATGTTTTACTGTCTTCCCTTTTAAAAGTTTAGAGAAGGCCTTTTACACTGGTAGTTAGAAAAAGGTCGCTGAAAATACAGCTCATTGTAAACAAATCCTGTGAAATGAGTCTCTGATCATCTTATAATTAAAATGTAGAATAACATCAATGAAGCATGAGACCATTACATCTTGACAATTTATTTTTTATTATAATTAATTATAAAATAAATAAAACAAATCTGTCTTTCATTATAGAAACATAGTAAAGATAACAAAAATTTGCATAAATATGCAAAGGCAAGTTACAATAAACAAGCATTAAGAGTCCCGAGCTGCCAACAATTAATGTAAAAGTTAAATGAATCTTGCACATACTATCTCTTGCACCTAAGTATTTTTCCAATAAATTACTGGCCATCGGCTAGAATGATCGACTGGGTGAAAATTTTTCAGCTTTTCTGAGAAGAAGGAATAGATACAGTCTAGGTCTGTGATCTTGTCCCAGATTCTTTCAGCAAGAGGATTTTACCCAAATAAGGCAAATAAGAACATGCTATCCCTTTTTACCATCACCATTTTCATACCTCCTTGAGAAATCTGCAAGCACAAGTTATGACTGGGCAATCCATGTGGGAAAAAAAATTAAGATGTGATACTCAGTTATGAGCAGTATTAAACTACATGTAACTATTGCTTGAGTGGAATTCAGAAATTTGAAGATACTTGAATGCTTTTTGAAATGAAAATTGCATATAAAATAGCAAGTTGAACTGATTTTGCAAAACCCATGTATCTAGAAAAGAACACTGATTTTCAGGACATAAATAATATGCTTTTCTACAAGACTTTTCACCCTAAATTTTATAGCTTTGTTCGCATGTAAGAGAGACTTATTGACCAGGGAAGTGCTTGCTTGTGCAAAGGGCAATATGCATTCAATAGTTAACTAAAACACATGTGTACTAAGGGTGGGATCATTGATGAGACTATATGCATTTAAAAAGTCACATCCAGTTTACATGTAGAGATTTTAGAAGCTGTATCACTTAAAAACCTTATAATAATACGTATCCTTCTTTATAGCTTTTGCTCTCAACAAAGACTATAGAATGTAGCCTGACTCTATCTGGAGTTCATGCTGACATGAAGCTATGAATCAATAGATTCCTGCTAGTGCGATCAAGAGCCCATCTTTCAAAAGTACCAGAAAAGCCATGGCCTCCATACACAGAAACACTATTTGCAGCTCTCCGTTAGTGCTACAGGCTCTGCTCCCCAAGGCTCCATCAGATTTTAAACCAAAAGAAAGGCAGGTCAATAACACAATGATGAGAAAATGGAAAGGATTCCTCTCTACAAAAATAAAACCCAACACATTATTGTTATTGCTGTTGCTGTTGCTGCTATTACAACTATGATTAAAGATGTTTTGTGTTTTTGCAGTGGGTTCTGTAGGGTTAACACAGAATGCACTTACTTATTCTGTCATTCCTCTACTGGGTACAACTGAAGCTTTAATGATAGTCTGCTGCAATTAAACAACAAACTTTAATTTCTTATTTTGTCAAACCATGGATGATATATTCATCAGGTTATGCAGGATAAAATTGCTGTGATGAGCTTGTATCTGTATATTTTCATGACTGTAAACCTATACCTCACACAGATTACACACGTAGTCACATATTAAATGACAGAAGTGCATGCATCTGTCCAAATAGATACAATATGTAAGCATGTTTGTGTCTTTCCCAAGGTATCAATTAGCCCAACAAATAGCAAAAAAAATGGAGGTGCTATTTTCCCCTGAAGTATTGAACAGCTTACAACAAAACCAGTATGAAAATACAGACTACTCTAATGAAGCAGTCAATAGCAAATCGGGACATTTAGGCATGTCTCCAACAAGCTAGGATGTGTGGTATGAAAAACCTGGAATAGCCTCAGTGCTGTTACTTCCTGAGCTAAAAGGCATATAAATCTATCAGCAGAGAATATTTTAAAGCTTACTATCTCTGCTGAGAAGCTGGGATCAGTCACAAATATCACCTACAGTATGGGTTTCGGGATCTGATATAGGTCCTTGGTACAATTCCGCTCTGCAGGATGTGGCCCACAAGCAAGATGAGCTCTAGCGAAGTTGTATCTCCAAAGCCAACAAGTGGAAATGTTTGCTGTTTTCATACTTGACCCTCTGAGCAATCTTGAGCAAACTCTGGGGTCACTGTCATGCGCAGCATCATGCAATAGTTTCCTCATGTTTTTAACTTGAGACCACCCCTTACATGAGCCCTAACCCACTTCTACCCACTTCTCTTGCATTGCAAGCATTTGACAGACTATATCCTTAAACAAATCACAATTTCTGATTTCTCTGAGAGGAACAATATAGAATATGGAACAAAGGTAAAAATATAAACTTAGATTTTCTCTTGCTTGTTGTATAAATTCTCAGCACAAAAGCAGCTTTAGCTGAGAAAAACATTATGTCCATGCCTGGACTTTAGAAAGAGTGAAGTGTTGAGAAACATCCCTTTTTTCCATGTTTCTTTATGGATTGCCTCTAGACAGCATCTGCACACTAGGCTACTTGCTGTGAAGTCATTCCATGAGTGTTTGTCTCTTCCTACACATCACACAAAGTGCAGGTACCTCAGAGGATCTTGGATTGCAATTCAGGGTCTGAGACATAAAGTTAGGTATGTAAAGCTCAACATGATGTCTTTTTTTTTTCCTAGATTGAGCTTTCTAGCCCCAGGCATGTTCAGTCTGCATCAACACCTAACAGATCAGCCAATGTAGGATCTCAAGGAAGACCCTTACAGCATTTCCCCTCCACCACTTTTATTTTTCTCCTGCAGCATCCTTATTCTGTAAACCCATCACATAACCCTACATACAGTACTGACTGACCTCAGACAGCAGGAATAGAGCAAGACTTGCATTTCATTTTGCAGCAAACATTTGATTTGTTTTTTGTGCTATTGAATGAGAAAAGATTGCAGCTTATTAACAGTAAAGCATCAAAAATTAAAATCTGCTAGGCTGTTTTTTCCCCCCCTCTAACCCATTCAGGAGCAGTAGGACAGAATTTCACTTCTGAATTTGCTGTTACTTGTGCTAAAAGAATCATAAGTTAGTATGTCACTAGCAAAACTCTTCCTTGGTGCTGTTTACCAGGACTGTGGAATCAGTAAGTACTTTCTGAAGCAATAGTGCTGGAACTTAAAATGTGAATTTCTTTCTCAGTAATTTTTGCCAAGTTTTACTCTTTTTTTTTTTTTGGCTTGTGCTTCCGTGTTCTATATATTGGTAAGAGAAAACAAACAAATGAATCTTCAGACTGTCAATAGCAATAGATCATAATAATACTTATGTGTTGTTATTATTTAGGTGAAACAGCGGGAGTTTTAATCTCCAGTGTGTCAATACCATAGATCAAACTACCTCCTTCAAAGCAGTTGCAGTCTATCATCACAAAGTAATCTGCAATCAGTATCACTCACCACGCACAGTCAAGAAACCTGCCTGTTAAAGCCTTTATTAATGCAGTTGCACTGCATGCAGGGCTGCTGCTTGATAGATCTCTATAACCAATGCATTTACTTCTTCAATAAAAATATTCAAACTTTCATCATATGGTCTAGTATAAAGAATGCTTTTTCTTAAGACAAGAATCTGAACTGTGAAAATACTTTTTAAAAAATGGCTTACTTCTGTTCAGCTTCTATATATTTTTCAAACAAGGATATTAATGCTATTTGCAAGCACTAATGAAAATCTTCAACAGCTCTGTAAGACAGATAAATTTATCCTGCAGCAAATTATTGTTAATACATAGACAAGGATTGTGAGATGCAAGATCAGAAACTCAGACTGGATCTTGAGTTACTATTATCGAACCCACATCCGGACTACTGCAGAGACAGAAAACAAAAGCATGCCATGCTTCTCATGCAAAATGAGACTTCATTTGTGAAGGAGAGAGAGCACAGAGAAGGGAAGGACACAATGTCATCCCAAACTGGGGTGACAGTGCAGCAGACGGTTTCACTGGAGCTCTGAGAAGCGCTGTTATGCTTCCCACTAATGTCATGCCTGAGAGGATATTCTTTTAATTGTAATGCGTGCCCCAAACTCTAATGGCATTAATGTATTTCAGTGAAAAACTAAACAATCACATTTATCCTCTCATAAAGCTTTATGTGGACTAAGATGTTATATAGGTTTACTCAATGATTTAAAAATGAAGAATGAAAGGGTATATTGCCAAACTGCAGGATGGCTGATGTGTGATTCAGAAATTTCAGGAGTGTCCTGGGTCTTGTGGGGATAGACAAGTTATGGATGCATCATCCCTGGAGGTATACAAGACAAGGCTGCACTAGTTTGAGCAAGCTGATCTAGTGGGAAGTATTCCTGCTCATAGCAGGGCAATTGGAACAAGGAGATTTTTATTGTCCTTTCCAACTCAAACCATTCAATTATTCCATAAGTCCATATGGTGCTGTGTTTTAGACTTGTGACAGAAACAGTGTTGACAAAATATTTTTTTTCTGTTGCTGAAAAGTGCTTGCATAATGTCAGTCTTCTCTGTTTCTCACTCTGGCACTCTCTAGCAAGTAAGCTGGAGTATGGGAAAGAAGCTGAGAGGGCACACAGCTGACCCAAACTGACCAAAGAGATATTGCGTACCATGCACATCAATGAAACTGTGGAAGGAGGGAGGTTTTCCAATGCAAACATTGCTCAGAGACAAACCAGGCATCACCGTGTTGGTGGGAGGCTTTAAGTTATTAGCTTTGCATCACCTGATGTTTCTCTCAGGATTTCTTCATTTATTGAACTGTCTTTATCTGGGCTCACACTTTCTTCTCAGGATTTCTTCATTTATTGAACTGTCTTTATCTGGGCTCACACTTTCTTCTCACTTTTACTCTCAATTTATCTCCCCCATCCCATTATGAGCAAGGCTGAGTAAATGACTGTGTGGTCAACCCAACACAAAGATATAAATTAACCTGTGATAAATCAGTAATATAGATGAAAGGTAGAGTTGCTTAAATGTAAATGCCCAGAAATCCCAAGGAAACTCTACAGAAAGCAACAGATATTTGCAGTACAAGTACAGATCTTAAGTGGGGAAGACAGATAAGTAATTTACTGATTAGAATTGAGAAAACATGGAAATATGTCAGAAACACCAAAATAGTCAAACACATCTACTCAAAGAAATGCTATGGTTGCAAGGAAGACCTAAAAGCTCAATGGAGGCAATGCTTTGAATATAATGCATATTCAAATGTAGTAAAGAGAAATCAGTCTGCTAAATCAAAAAAACACATATTCAAAGGATTTATTATATTTTTCACACATATCACTCTAATGAAGTGGAAATTAGCAAAAAATAAGTGGTTTTCATAGTGTGGACTATCATCAACTTCAAAGACAAGACTGAAAAAATATATGAAGTTTAAGGGTGGATAGCAAGTTCATTACATTACTATTTTCTTAGCACTACAAAAGTAGAAAAACCTGCAACCAGTCTTATTTTAAAATCATATAGTGATATTCTCAATAACAACTGCAAAAACTAAACCTAAGTATATATGTTGGAATTTCAAACATCTTGTTTAACACAGGAACAATGTGTAACAAACAGGCAAATGAAGTTTGTAATTTTAGTACAGTTCAGGCAGGGATGACATACTAGTAAAAAATTTTATAAAACAAACACCTAGAGCAGACAAATTCACCATGGTACCTGTCTGCTAAATGTTACCAAAATGTTTTTGAAAATCTGAAATGTCTTCTTCCATGTTTTGTATGAAGATTGCTGAAGCATTGTTGCTGGAACATCAGCTGGCTTGCAAAGTGTTCAGAGTACTAGAAGAAAAATAAGCACATGATAGATAAAGACATCTTTGTGAAAGTCACAGAGCATTTTTATTGGCTAAGTAGTGTGGTAGATATTGAAATGTCAGACAAGAAGTACATTTCTATAGACTTAAGCTATTTAAATAAAATGCACAAAGTGCTCACTGCCAAATGTCTATAGTCATGAAATATTACCTGACTTGGCAAAAGGAAAAAGAGCTAGTGACAAATTCCAAAATTTGGAAGACATATACTGGCAGGTATTCAAGAAGCCAAAGTTGCTACCTCACCACATACTGCACAATATGAGTCTATCCAAATTATCTGAGGATGTTCCCTTGCATGAAAATTAGTCCAACAATATCACTATTGATGTTGGACAGATACACTATTGCAGAGGGCAGATCTTAATCATAACTTCCTTTGGAAATCAGTCACAAGTGGTGTAAGTAGAAGCTGACTTCATGCTGAGTAATATTCACTGTAGAGGTGACTGTATAGGTCACATACAGTCCTCCATTTTTCCTCAGTACACTAAATATGAAAGCAAAAAGTATCTGTACATGATATACTAATCATTCACAGAGTACTAGTAATCACAAAAAACATTTCTGGGGGGATGAAACAACCCATGTATTCAAATCTCTGAAGCTTTTTCTGAAAAAAGATGACATAGGGCAATTAGTTCAATATATCATAGCTGTTAGATGTGTCAGTGCAGGGATGTGAATAAAAAAACCAGCTGTTAGTGTGATGCTAGTGAGACAGGACACAGGGCAGTACTCTTGCAGAAGAGGTAGCCTGAAGTCATCATACCTAGGATTACTAGCATTGCCCAAATCCAAAGCCAATTTTGAAAAGCAGCTTCTTATTCTTTTTTTTTCATGCAAAAAGTTTGAACAATATAGTTAAAGACAGGAGAACTATCCCAGTATGAAGTACCCATAAATCACTTGGGAGTGCTTTTCAAAAAACAGTGTCAGTCACAGAAAGCCTTTAGTGTATGCTTCTGAAACTGCAAAGTGTAAGCATGAAAGAGACTGACAAATACATTGCTGATTTTTTATCCAGAGCAGCCTTGCAGGGCACCACTACGGCAACTTAACAAGAATGTGAAATCTCCAGTCTGATATCAATGCAGAAAATGCAGAGAGACAGGAGCCTCAGCTATGTCTGTTATGTGCCAGTTTCAAGGTAAGGGCTACAACATATCTAAGAACAAATGATACAAGACATAGATTTACAAGTGCTTGCATCTATCATTCTGTCACACTCTGTCAGGACAGCCAGACACTGTGGGAGGAGCCTTGTCTGCTTCCCAAGAATACTGGAAATGCCCAGATGAGCTGAGAATTTGAGATAGTATCATATATAAAGTCAATTGAATAATAAACCCAAGGTCAGGAAAAATAAATTCTTTCAGGTATACTCTGAAGCCATACAGGGATAGTGTGTCCCATTTATCCAGAATGCAGTGGCATTATACACTCTGCAACAGTGCTGCACTAAACCAAAGTATTTGAGATGTCAGGTGTAGTTTTGTATTGCCTATGATCAAACACAAGCTAGGCTACAGGACACCATGCCATTTAAAGGTTTTTATTCTAGTGATGCTAGTTGACAAGAGGCAATGGAATTGGACAAAATCCCAATGGGCTTTGGAAGAGCCCACTGGTTGCTTGGTTTGTAAATGAGCACAAATTATTTCTTCATTGCAGTGTGTTATTTGGACACCAGTGGCAAAATTCAACTTCTCTGAATTCTATTGTCTACAAATGTTGGCATTGACATGTGACTTAGAAGCAGAAAGGTTCTGTTACAGTCACTGGAAATGTAGCCAACATAGCCAAAGAAGTCCTTAGGACTTCTTAGGTTAGCTCAGCTGACCAAATATATTTGTCTGCTTTGCAGAGAGTAACTATTCCCCATTCTTCAGACTGATGCATTTACAGGCCACTGCGAACTATGATGGAAGTTTAGATACTTGGAGAACATGTAGATGTACAGATATTCTACACACAAAAAAATTTTGATGCTTTAAACTTGAGCTGAATCCCACACTAGTGGCATCATTCACATCACTTATGATCAAGAATTCAGTTTTCAGCCAAAGCATGTTGCCAGCTTCTTGTAGTCAGCAGAAGCTTGAGAGCTAAGCCCTTAGAAGATGATTCATCACACCTACTAAAACACATCCTTTAAGGTATCATATGCTTATTAAACGATGCTTATTTCTCTCCACTGACGACAGAGGCAGTGTAGTGATGGAAACTAGGAAGAACCAATGTGAGCTCAGTCAAATCCCACCCCAAGACAACCCTGCAGTCACTATCAAAGTTGTAGTGAAACTTTTTAGCAGACATTGCATCTTATATAATGTATAAATATAGGACCAGGAGCAGAGCAAATTTTGGTTCCTTGCCATCCTCTGTGCTCACGTGGTCTCAAGTGGGATATGAGGACTTTTCCTGCATGCATTAGATTTTTTATAAGCAGCAGAAGGGAAAAAGTCCTACAAAAAACTTCCTGGGAAAGAGACAAATGAAGGCAGAAGAAGGCGAGGAGAGCGTGTTCCTGAGCCTTAATGAAATGAATTGCTAAGCTTTCTAGGGAGAGAGGTGCAAAGCAAAATGTTCAGGGAAACCACATCAAAGAGAATCTAACATTCCACTCTGGGAATCGGGCACTTAGAATTTACTAATTGCAACATTCATTCATTCATTAAAAATGAATAAATAGTTTGCAAAGGTCTATGAACTGAAATGGTTAGTCACTTTATAAAGAATCTAGCAGAACAGCAGGGAGCTCGTATGTATCAATAATAGCTTCTAATGAACAGATTATTGCATCTACAAAGTATTTATTAAGAGTTTACCAGTGTATAATGGACATTAGCACCATCTGTTCTACATAGTTACATATTGATAGGTGTTTGAACTGATTATAAGACACATATGACTCAGTTAAACCTGATTATTAATGACTAACCATTTTAAAGAATCATTCTGTAAACTTGCAATAGGCCATTCATAAATGAATGTTTAAAGGATCAAAAACATTGTTTGCTTTGCAGGATCAATTGGCATACATTTAAATGTGTGTTAAAGACTGCCAGGTTAAAAGATACCATTCTAAATGTATATCAGGGTAACATATTGAATAAAATTTGCCACTAATACCCATAAAGAGACTGACGTGTGAAGCAGCCATTCATGATACATGCAATCTGTTATGCAGGTCATTTAAGTGATTATCATAACTAATTTATGTTCACATTTAGATTTTGTTGGCATTCTGAAAAATATGCTATTAAAAAATTACACAAACCAAATGTCTAGGCTGAAACTATTTATGCCAAGGTTTGTTCTAGACTGAAAAACACACCACCTTAAATCTGAATCATCAGTTCAATTACACCACAAAAACAGTAAGAAAATAAGATTTTATGATAAAAACATTGACAGCAACAGGAGCATAAGTGAGCACTACTAAAACATCCCCTTCTATGAAAGAAAATGTTCAAATACAATACATATTTGTACTACAGATGGACACGGCTTAGCAGAGACATGCTCAGTGCTTTAGCTGTTTACTTAAGCAGCAACACAGTTCTAAGAAATAGTTGCTATGCCAACCCATCACAGGACTATATATATACATTCATGACCAGGGTTTATTTTGAAAGCTCTGTTACCCTTTCTTTACAAAGTTTAAGTAGACTATTGCTGTGTTGTTTTCATTAAGGCAAAAATCTGTAGTCTGTGGGCAATTCACAGTCCTATGGTTTTTAAGACAGAGTGTGGAGTTTAGAGAATAACATGATGAGACTTCAAATGAGGAGCAGAACAGTCTTTTGACGTCACATTTCTACAACCACTGAACAGATTGTTATATTTGTGAGCCTCTAAAGATTTGGTGTTTAGATGATAAAGGGCACCGTTTTTTAGAATCTATTATTAACTGTCATGCGTGTATTACCAAAGGAGTTCTCCAAAGCTAAGTATGTTTTGGTGGTGTAATGATGAAGTGGGGTTTTATACTGTTTACTAGAATTATTTTCCATGTTAACTTCATGCAGTCTGTCTGCTTTTTGTAACAAAAGAACAATGCATATTAAATTACCTCTGGAGCTTATTAATGATGTCTTCAGATATATATGCATTATTTTTTAAAAGTGAAAAATCTTAGAGGGAGTTCTTTATTTACATTTCTCTGGTTATATTACTTTAGAGGCTGTTTTTTCTAATGCTTTTGAATTTTCAGCCTATTTACTTCGTAATTATTGAATGATAACATGCAGCACTGCCATTTCAATTAGATTTTGATGAGTGATAAAACCATTGTTGACAGCAAATGCACAAATGAATGAAGGGAAACCAGATTAGCAATGTTTGTGTCATTGCATTTAAATAAAACGAAATGTTCTGATTACAGTGTGATCGAATCTGAAATTTGAAGCAAGAAGAAAAAACAGCAAACGGGATGGGAAGGAAGGGACCAGAAATAATTATTAAACATAGGATTTTCTGAAGAAGAGATGTTTCTTTTTGAGAAACAATTTTAATTCCTGAAAAGACTAGCCACTTCTTTTTCAAACAGATTAGAAACTTCAAAACAATCTTATACTGTCTTCTAACATCAGCTTTGCAACAGAGTTCTTGAAATGTAAAAAAAGCAAAAAGATAGGAAAGATCTCAACACAGATACAGAGAGCTCAAGCCACTAGAAGTGATAAGGCAAGAAAAGCCATTGTGATAAATTCCAAAGGTTAAGAATTTCTGTCTATTGTAAAGATCAGTATGAAGGAGAGAGGAGCAGATAAGCATGATGATGCCTTCATATCCATTGAAGAATGATGATACACGTTTCTGGAACAAGTTGCCCAGAGAGGTTGTGGAGGCACCATCCCTAATGTCATTAAAGGCCAGGCTTGATGAGGCTATGAGCAATCTGATCTAATTAAAGATGTCCCAGCTCACTGGAAGTGGGTTAGACTAGATGGCCTTTAAATATCCCTTCGTACTCAACACATTCCATGATTCTATGCCTGATAAAAACCTCCATCAGACCATTATTCTTTATAAGAACAAAACAGAGCATCAGTGAATCTACTCTCTCTTGTGTCTCTCAGGTTGAAATGACTGGCATATTTTGTATTCATTCAAATGTCTACAGAGAAGATAAATGAAGCTGAGGACAAGTAAAAACAAAAAGCTTTAACTGCTCCAAATTAAACTTGATACAATGGAGCTTTCACAAGCTGAGTGCAGTTCTCAGATCAGTCACAGAGTCTGATTTAATTCAGTATTTTTTAGTTGGTACAGCTCTTTTTGTAATGTTTCTTGTGGAAGCAACAAAATAAGTCATTTTTTAAGTGAACTAAATTAATTTTAAAGATTAGCATATTTTGACAGTTGCATAAAACTTGCATTTCTTGCTGAAATTCTGTATAAAATCTTAGAATGAATTTGTTTATATCTCTTAAAATTTCATTAGTTTCTTGACTTTTGGATTTTTTTTTCTTCACAAATTTTTGCACAACATTTTTCTGTTTCTTTCCCTTCTTTTGTGAGGCTCTTTGCAGTACACACCCAAATGAGATCTCACATACAGGTCCATACAGTATTTCACATCCAAACCAGGTTGCGGTCTGTAGATGTGCCTCCTCACTTAGAAATGGATGTAAAACAACTTGGAGGAGAATTAAAGAGAAAATATACAAAATTATGCATCTCACTAGCAAAAAGCATGAGCTTACTTGCACAGTAAAAGAACTAAGACTGGAATTAATTGCAGCACCACCACAAAAGCTTGTCTTCGTTTGAGAAGCATAGATGTAGTCTGTCAAAGGGTGAATAGGAAGGACAGCTGAAGGCTTGCTGTTCAAATCAACTTGCCAGGGCTATTACAGCTACATTTGTTACAACAGAGCAAAAGAGGGACAGAGGAGCTAGCTTAGGAGCACATCACATCTCTTGTCCAGCTTGCTAGAGCCAGTTCAAACTGTGCCAAAGTAACCAGCCAACTTCCAAACATGTAAATCAACACATACCTTTGGCTGTCAAGGGGATCATGATACTTGGGTTCAGATTAAAGAAACCAGTGAGAATTTCTATTGGATGTGAGGAAAAGACAGTGTAGATACTGAAGTAATGAAGAGGGATATGGAGTTCTTGTGATTAATCTTCAACTTGAAAAGAATCTTAATTCTTGGGTGACTCACAGAGTAAATGCAGAACAAAGGAGGAAAAGAGGGCTTAGCAGTTCCAAATGACATAGCCATCCACTTTACAAGATAACAAGAATGGATATCTGCTTTTCAGACAATATCATCAGAATGTATATATCCGTTCTTAGTTTCTACTTGCCCTTTGAATCACTTTTAAATACCCAAACATTTAAACAAATTTTAAAATTTCAAATATGATCTTAAAGTAATTTTATCTTTTACATTTACCATTATTTTATTAGAGAAAAAATAATGAAAATTTTCCACCCTTTCTTTCAAAATGCAAAGGAAAGCATTTCCTCCCTATAGTATATTCCATCAAATGATGGAATAATTCAAAACAGTATGCAGGTCCTCATCCTAAAGCCAGAATATAACAAATCAACAATGGTGCAGAATTACTGCAGGACAGGAAGGAGGGTCATGGGGGGATGGCTATAACTCCTTTTTAAATTTAATATAGCTGACTTACCTAAATTAGTAATGGGGCTGGGAGTCCTGCCTCTCTTGCCTTTCGAGAAAAATCACAGTAAGCTGGAATGGTTTCAAAGGCAGAGCTAAGGAAAAATCTGCATCCTTTTCCCTGTAACAGTCTGGTGTTCAGTGATCTGTTTTCTCAGACTTTTATCTACATCCAGACTGCTGATCTCAAACCAGTTGCATTATTTCTGTTTCAGACCTTAATCTGTAAAGAGAGAAAAACATGAGAGAATAATGAGATCTTTTTCTTCTCACGTTGCTCTGTTTATCTGATAAAATCTATTTCCTAAATCTTCCTTTCAAGATCTGCCTGATATCTCTTTGTATCCTCCATCACACCTCTCCAATTTTTCATTTTCTTTTCCAGTGCTTCCTCAGCAGCTTCTAAAATTACCATGTTATGGGAGAAAAGGTAATAATTAATCTCATCTTTCCTGGTAGATTCTGGAGTCACAAATATCTAACTATGATCTAAAGAGGAAGTAAAAAATATTTCTTCTGGTCACATAAACCAAAGAAATTCTTACAGTTAACAATTATGTCAGTAATTTGATTTTTTTTTTTAGCTCACATAAATGTAGTGGAAATCCATCAATATGGTTGGATATGAAAATCTCCACAAAAACTCTTAGATGTGCAAAGGAGCCTACTGTGAAACTACAAATGAGAAATACAGTAATAAACGCTTATTGTCCTCCCTTTAGTTTGTTATTCTCTTATACTGAAAAATAGGTAGCATTGCTGAATTCAGCTAACCACTGTGATAATCCATAGTTCATATATTCTTATGAAATAAATACCAGTGAAGCTTTTTTCATTATTGCACAGTGAAACTTCTATGCTACAGTAAATAAGTGAACAGCCTTTTAAAACACTACACACATAACACAAAAAAACCCACACAAAACAAACACAAAACAAGAAACAAACAAGCAAGCTAGCAAAACAGCAATTCTGCTCTGGAAAACAATATGTTTGAATAAAGCTGTCTGAAGTCCCCTCTCAAAGTGCAGAAGAAATTTCCAGAGCCTATGATCATTACATGAATTTCAGCAGCTGCCATTTCAAATTCAGTAGGAGCATACTTGGTCTCACTTTTAATCACAAATATTCATAGTATCTCAGGCATGAATTATATAGGAGTATACATCTTCCTAGATCAAAAACCCCCCTTCAGATAATTTTCCACTTGAAGAAAAAGAGTGAGAATAAGATGTGACAAATGCTAGTCACATCAGTTAATGATCTTCTGGAATACATTCGCATATTACAATGGTGAGGGCTGTATAAGAACCTCGGTAGAAGAAAGCAGAAAATTCTATTCTAATATAAGTAATGACGTTTCATCTGACCCCTTGTTACGGTTTCTCAATTAGGTACAATTATTTTCTTTACACCCCACTATGCATGTTGTTGTGATGTTTGTTGTTAATATTTACTAAATTTCTAACAGAGACACAAATGTGTGTCTGCAGTTTGTCGAGCTGTTTCATTTGTTCATTATGTTGAATGCATTTTTATGCTTTCTGAATGAAAATTATGTTTATGCGTGTAAGTCATTATCATTCCATCTATCTCTTATAATGCCTAAAAGTAAAAACGCTGTGCATTATGATATCTGTATAGATTTTCTTGTAAAGCTGAAAAATTGCACAAGCTATTTAATAGAGCTGTCACAAAGTGTATCCTATCTTCCACTCCAACACAGTTCTGGGGCCATTTTGGTAAATTAAAACTGACTTTCGCAGGCATAGATGGTTCAATCCATAAAATCCAAGCAGGACTTTGATTTTAATTGCAGTGCAACAAATCACAAACAAGAATTATTTTTTTTATTTATTTGATAGAGTAATTCAAGTTTTAAGTGAGATAGCCTCAATATGGTTAGAATCTGCCTCTATGCTTTTCCTCCAAATATGTGTCAGTGCTACTTTATTTCAGCAGTCAAATGAAATTACTCTCACATTTCAGCTGTACATCTTTTTAAATTGATGCTGTGAAGCTATCCCTCAAAAGCAAATTAAGGGGAGTTTGAGGTGTGGGGAAACCTCAGTTGCCGCTATTTGAGTTTCATATGAATTAGTGTATTTCACTTATTTGATTCACTGAAACAAAATGGATTTGTTTTCTTTGGTGTCACTCAGAAGCCCGGAATTCAATTTTAAAGAAATACTGAGACAGAAACTGTATTAGCCTGCTCTAAAATACTTACTGAAGGTACTTCTTTGGTAAGCTATGCTCATGTCAACAGAAAAAGATGCACTAGAGATCACGCACACAGCAAAACTAACAGAAGGATGGGAACCTGTGGTTCAACTGTCCCAATAGGTGAATAAAATTTTATTACAGATATCTTGACATCAACTGTACAGCTAGCCCCAAAAAGGGGCTAGCAAAATCTTCACTTGTAATTCTTGTCTTCTATAGAAGTATATGCAGTTTTAGCAGCCTACAAAGCTGTTGAATGTCAGAAGAAAAGCTTCTGAGATTTCCTTCTGATAGATGATTAGGAGATAAATAAAATATAAATCCTTGGTTTATAACTGATGATGGTGTTTGAAAATATATGAACTCGGGAGATATTTTTAGGTATATATTTTCTTCTTTTTTTTTTTCTTCTCCTGTCTTTGATATGTGAGGAGGAGAAGAAAGGAAAGAAGAGGAGAGGAGAGGAGAGGACATCTGCTATCAAGATCCAAACCAAGATGATTAGCCCAATGAAGCAATATTTGTCTCATTTAAGCAAGCTTTAAGTCAACAGAACCTTGTTCTTATGGGTGATTTCAACTACTTGGGCATTTGTTGGAAAAACAGTGCAGCAACTCATAAGTTATCTATCAAGTTCCTGGCAAGACTTCTTTCTCATACAAATGTTAGATGTGCCAACCAGGAATGAGGCACTGCTGGACTTTCTTCACACAAACCAAGAAAAATTCTTTGTAATATCTTGCTTAGGGATAGTCTTGGTTGCAATATACACAATATTGTGGAGTCCAGCATCCTGCTGAGCACGATGAAGGTTAGCACTAGGACAAATGGTTTAGACTTCAGTAAAGTAAACTTCAGTCACTCAGAGATCATTTGGGAGGGATTTTGTGGTATACTTCCGTGGGTGATAAAGGAGCTTATGAATTTCTCAAGAATACTGTCCTGGAAGCACTAAGATGTTTCATCTCCTTTAAAAGGGAAAGAGGTAGAGCAACAGACTCCCTTGCCTGAACTGTGTGCTTCTGCATCTGCTCAAAACCAGAAGAGACATAAGGGGAACATTTTTAACTATGAGAACAATCAACCACTATAACATTCACTCCAGGGAATTGATGGATTTTCCAGCATTGGACATATTTAAGATCTGTCTGGACAAGGTGCAGGGCCATCCTGTCTAGACTGCCAAGAAGTTTGGAACATAGAATAATAGTATCATAGAATGGTTTAGGTTGGAAGGGACCTTAAAGATCATCTAGTTCCAACTCCTCTGCCATAGGCAGGGACACCTTCCACTAGATCAGGTAGGTTGCTTAGTGCCTTATCCAACCTGGCCTTAAACACCTCCAGAGAGGGGGCATTCACAACCTCTCTGGGAGATAGCCCTCGATGTCCCTTCCAGTCTGGTATTCTATGATTCTATTAGCCTACATAAATAAAAACCAGTCAGATTGTTAGGTATATGGACTGTCCCTTCTTTGCTACTCCAAGAGCCCCAGTGCTCCTAAAGGAAGAAATGTGAAGAAGATGGGAACATAGCTAACTCCCCCCACAAAATTAATCCTATCTAAGTGAAGGTAACAATCACTTTCAAAGATATTGGAGTTGCATCTACATATTCTTTACTGACACTGTAAATTTTGAGGAGTTTTGCATTTCTCCTAGGGTAGTGTGGATCAATGTATTTTTCAGTCTGTTTAAAAAGAGTCACGGTAGGAGTGAATTAATGGGAGAGTGGGAGGAAAGATTTTTATCATGCTCCTGAAAAGAATGCCTTTGGCACTGTGCAATAATTAGCCCTAATTTGCTACATTGCCAAAAAATTACCTGACTCAAAGTTTGAAGCTTTGGCATACCTCACTTGTGTTTTTATTTTTATGTTATTTTTTTGATAACAGAAAAATGCAAGTAATATTATAAAGACAGATTTAAATAATATTATAATATGTATTGTGGTTCTGGTCCCTCATGCTTAGTGAGAACACATACTTGAAGGAGTGAATGAGTGGGCCCTTGATATCAAGATATCCATTCATTAAAGAGCAACACATTCTGCTAGCAGGCATTCTATCTCAAAATTATTACTGAAAGTAATATTCAGCTTACTCTCTTGTACTAATAATTCTTTACGGTACTTTCAATAGTACTTTAGAATCTCTTGAATGTAATTTATTTTAAAAATCTACAGGGACTGGTGCTCACAATTTCTATTGTAAAGTTAAAAGACTAAGGTTCTGTGTGGTGGTCCTTAGCATTCTACTTGCAGTTGGTAAATCTGAGGAAAGTTTTGCTGTGCCAATTGTAACAGCAGGAGAAGAGCTTCTGACTGGGAAGTTATAAGGAATCTTAATCTCGTCAGTATAAATGTTTTTTGGTGGATAAGTGCTCTAAGAGGATTTGTCTGTTGCTAGCTGTAATTGGCTAGTAATTAAGCAGCAAACTGAAGTTTGATTTCAGAATCAAGTAATATTAATTAACATTATTAAAAAGACGAAACTCATCATTAAAAATTAAATTTAACTAACGTAAAGTTGTCAGGATGTAAGGAGATACTCCATTGATAAAGACTGTCAGCTACAGGAGGTGGCATCTAGCTCAAACCAATGACTCAAACCAAATATCTGACTTATCCCTATCTGAAGATGAGTCCCAGCTGCTTGAAAAACATTTCATTTTTGGTTTTGTTTCTAAAGAACAATGAGGTAGAATACCTAAGCTGCTTGAACTGAGATTGAAAATCACAGAAAGATTTGAAGTTGTAATGGTTGCAGTTTTCAAGTATATGAAGTTTAGGCCTAACTTTACATTCATAGGAGTCTATAAAATCTCCTTTGTTTTCAAAAAGCAGCTCAATCATGACAACATCCACTTTGGAAAATTACATGATAGCAGCAAAATTGTTGTTGAAAGAAAATACACAAAAATTGGATAAAAAAAAGAAAAAATATATGAGGACTGACTGAATTAGGACTGTTGATAGGACGTTTATATGCCTTGGACAGATTATAGGTCTGCTACAGCAACCAGACCACAGTACTGTTACAATGAGACAATTGTGCACATTGACACTACTATATTATTGAATTGGTGGGCAGTTGTGAGGTAAGTTTGGTAGCTCTTTTGATAAAGTAATTCCAAAACAAACCATTCAGCTTATTTCTCATTCTCACCTTTTAGGAAACTACCTCTTAAAGATACCACCTCAAGATAACAACTCTGTTGTAAGTTTTTATTCGCTCCTTCCCTGGTCACTAAAAATGATCTGCTTAGAATAAACTAAGAAGAGGAACCAAATAACAGAAATTCTTTCCGTTTTGTCCTAAGGAAAAGTCCTCTCCAGGTTTCTTATATTGCTCTGTCAATCTTCATGTTCCAGCTTTATCACCTACTCTTCTACTTTCTTTGTACTTTAATTCCATGCTAAAGCCAATGCTGGACCTACCGAAAAAAAGATTTGTCTGCAACAGATTGACAAAATAAAAATAGTACATCCCAAAGAAAACCATAAATTTGGAACCCTGATGTGGTAGCAGTGGTCTTGTCACATCCTTGCAGTTTCTTAGCAAATTAATTGACATAAACACTTACTTGTTATCTTCTGGGGTTCTTTTTCTCTATCCCAATGTATATCTTGTTTTTCCATCAAGGAAATATCAGATTTCAAAACAAAAAAAAGCATAGGAACAACTATTTTGAATTTCTTAAAAATGAGTGTGAAAAAAGATTTTCTCTAAGCACCCACTAGACAGAGATTTTATGGGCTAACACAAAGCAAGATAATGAAGAATTCTTAATTTTGTATGTCTTCAATACAGCATTAATAGTTTATATATTCAGAATAATTTTTGCTTAATAATATGCCAGTGCTGCTAGATATAGAGCACTAACTATCCACAAACAAAAAGAAATTCAGAAGCAAAGACATGGAATAATTTTGTAATATTAGGAACTGTTTCACACAGCAGTTTATCAACAGATAGTGTATGACATTTTCATTAATTGAATGATCACTCGGTCAGTAGAAATCTGCTGAGGTTCATGGAAATAGCTGAGTTACAAGAAGTTGGCTCAGAGCTTAATGCAAGCCACAGCACAATGACTCTTACATTATCATTACATCACTTCATTTGCACAGTTACTCTAATTGACTTTAATAGGTTTTGGATCAGAGCAAACACACAGACAAAAAGATTGATTATAGAAAACCAGAATGTTTTTATTAAACTTGCCTCAAGAATATACAATCTCACAAAAATCTCAAAATCAGCATTTACAGGCCTTAAGAATTTGTGGCAGCCAGCACCAAGCCATTTTGTCAGCTCCAAATTAATTCTGAAAAAATATATCTTCCAGAAACTTCTTCATGGGATGCATTTAAACATTGAAACCGACTCATGGACCACCCTCTTTCTGTTCACATTGACCACTAACATCCAACTGATGATTACACACAATAATAACTATTCGCATGAAATGTTAGAAATTATCTCATGACCTGATTTATTTTTTTAATACGGCTCATAAGGAAAGAAGAAATACATGAGGGCTGGACTATGTGAGCAGCAATAATCTCTATAGGCAAGCAAGGGTATTTTGCAAATCACAGGCAGTCTGCAAGCTACAGTTTAGGAAACTGTTCAAGCTAATCCTGGGCTACAAAGCATCATTGAATTGCTCCATTAGAGTAAGCAGATATAAATCATAGGAAAAGCAATACGTTATGTTTTGCGAAAAAAATGCTGTAGCCTATGCAGAGAATCAAAAATCACAAGTGTGTGTATTTTTAGCATAAAATGCTGAATAAGGGCATATGGGGAAATTCAGATCTTTGCAGCCTAATTTTCACTCTGGTCTCTGCTTGTACCTAAAGGACTTTACATGTACAAACAACTGCCTGGATGTTTATCCAGTACTAGTTCTACAGTGGTCCAAGGACTAAATATGCATGTGTATGCCCACAAATGTCCATGTGTATGCCCAATTTCTAAGGGCATGAGTGCATATTATGTTGAAGTTTTTCAATTATTGTCTTAATTTCTATATACTCTAGATCTCTTTAGCCTAATGATACATGCAGATTGTTCTTGTATTATTAAAATATAGATGAAGAAAAATGCATTTGTAGAATTAACTAGTTAACAAATTGGTTCTCTTTTGTTGCACATGTGACAGCAGTTGATCTTGGAACAATCATTCCTGGTTTGTTTTTGACATAAGTTTCTCAAGACCTTTTCTGCTCATGCAAACTCATCTAATGTACTGTAAACTCAGAATACATTTCTTTCCACCTTCTACTCCACCTTTTCCCTTCTTTTTTCATAACCATTTCCAGTCTGCCAATTAGGTTTTACTCCAATTTCTTAAGATATTTGTCTGTTTATGTTTTTTAATTTGGCTCTTTAACTTCTCTGATTTTTAAAGAAAAGAGAAATTAAATGAGATATTTAATGAAGAAAGTGTTAACTTTGCTTGTTTCTCTGAGAGACATTTGAAAAGAGATTCTGATGAAGGGGAAAACCAGCTTTACTAAGTAATGATCTTTTCTATGGAAATCCACCCACAGGGGCATTTTAATATGTAAATCATGTTATTGTCTCACACATAACAAACTGATGGATTTTGAATTCCTCATTTGTTAAAGTATAATGAACAGCACTTTTTTCTGGCTTTATTGATACAATAGCACTTTGTTCACACAAGAAGGTAGAGTGCCAAGCTGCATGAGGTGATACCATTAATGAATCATTTGAGAGCCAGCAAATATTACTACTAAGGAGATAATTTCCACAGAAATAAGGTCTAACTCCATGCTAGCAGAAAAGAAGTACAGATACATTATCTTGTCAGCAAGCATGTGTCCACTGGCTTTCTACACAAAATAATGCCCTTACTAAAATATATTCACATAAGCAAATATATACTCTCATTGTACAACAATTTGTAAAAGCCCCCCCCCAAAAAACCCCAAAACCAAGCAAAACTCTATGGACTGGTGAATATGTATCAAAACTGTGACAACAGGAACAACTTCCACACTGCTCTCCCTCAACAAGTCTCAGGCATATGTAAGCAAATCCAAGTAGAAATGCATTTACAGAGGAGAAAAAAATTACTAGATCATCTCTCAGAAACATGTTGCAGATATATTTTGACATCTATTTATTTGGATGGCATTTCCTTTGCCCTTTCCGTGTCTTTTGGATAGTATACAGCATTTTCTTTTTTAAAGATGTAAACATGAAAAACACAGCCTCCAAAACTGTATGTAGGTTATACTGTGGTCTTAAGAACACAACTATTTTCTATAAAGGACAGAAGTCTCAAAGCTGCTGATACCAGCAGAAATGCAGGAGTCCAGAGAACAAGTCCCTTACTGACCTTATATCATCTAAACCTTCAAGCACTAGAAAACAAAACAAAACAAAACCCTCACATCAGATGACTGCAACTGTGAGACAGATTTTAGAAATATCAAGGACATTTAAAGATCATGAATAAAGGTCACTCCTTTGTACTGTCACCACCTTTTCATACACAACAATTGACCTACAAAAGATACTTTAAATGGTTTCAAAAGCCCTAGTGTTTCTTTCAGGTTCCTTTGTGAACAACTAGGATTTGCCTGAAAGTGGATGGAATGATAATTCAACACTATTTCTGTGGGTTTTGCTCATATTTGGGAGGTTTGGGAGTGTGAACATTTGTGCAAGAAAATTGTAAACATGCATAGACACATTTTCAAGCTATTTAAAAAAGCCATAATAGATTTGATATGAAACAGGTACACTAGTACAGCTGAACTCTAAGAGAAGGTAAAAAATATCATTCTCAGATGAGTTACTGTAACTTTTGCAGCTTTGTCTTACAGCAGAAGTGAAAACCCTAGAACACTGAGGAAAAGAATGATTCACTATTATGATTTTGCCTTAAGTATCAAGAAAAAGGGAACAAAATATTATATTATTATCCGCTGAAGTAGCACCTAGAAAAAACAGAATTTGGCCTCAACATTGTAGTACTGTACAAACACTAAATGATGAAATTAATATACATCACAAAAGATGGATAACACATTAAATAGTTCTAGATGTTTAAGATTATTACCTGAGTTAGTAGTAGCTCAAACATTTCAAACTACTGCATCACCACCAAAGCTTATATTTAAACCAGAGGCCACACTTATCCTCAAGCTGTTTGTTAGAAAATGCTGTCCATTTTCTTGTTTTATGTTAAAGAGGGGGGGTAAATGTCATGCCAGAAGCAACCAAACGTTGGCAACTGTGAAATTATTTGTGCCCTATCAGTCATTGTTCCATGTTACTTCCTAATCATATATTGCGCATACAACAACCACTCCATGGCACTGAATGTCTTCTGCACTATTGTAGCATTGCATTTCTTTCTGGTTTTGCCCGTGCTTACAGTTATTGAGGTGAAGGAAAGTCTGTTTCTTAATAGATGTCGTATTTTCAGGCAGGTTCCATCTAGGAAGAAAATAGTGCCACCTGTGCTGTACGAATTAAGGGCATTGCAGAAAGAGAAATTCCCTACAGACTGAACTGGGTGCATTGATTTATTTTTTTCTGCTCTGGGAAGATAAGCAATTTTGGTATTGCACTGCTTTCCCAGATACTATAAATAAAAAGAAAGATCTTAGGTGATATTCATTTAACTATACACAGACAATTAATATATAAACATTTATGAATATGTCATGGATAAGTCACTGTGGCCTGACACCCAAGACTACTTGACTCTGCCTAGCTCCTATTCATGGATAAATGCTTCTTGGGCTAGAGAAAACTAGATAAAAGAGTAAAAAATAGAGCCAAGAAGTGAGATGGCAACAGGTTGGTGCTCAAATGTTTGCTTCTTTGTTCAATTTTAGTGAGCAATGTAGAGTTCCTTATGACTGAGACTGACACATTTAGTTTCTTTCCAATGAATCACAGTAGAAACTTTAATCTAATGGAATTTAAGGAAGGCTATACCAACTAATAGAGCTACAGAAAACTGCAGTGGTGACACATGAAGGTAAGTGAGACTAGTCTCACCTCTGGACAATAGACCACAGAAGAAAAGATTCTTTGAAGATTCCATTTTCACCCTTGCACCTAGGTGAAGCAGGAGGTAAAACTTCCTAGATTGTTTCTTCCAAAAGTAAAAGAAAATAAAAAAATAGAGATGCTCTGAAAGAGTAGTATAGCATATACACATGCAAATTCTCCATCTGGTTTTTCAACAGATATGGGAAAAAGTCTTGGTCCCATAGCAGCCTTTACAGAATGATTAATATAATAATGGATCCAACCTAATAATTCAAAAATTAGTCCCTTTAAATAGTAATCTGGAAACTTATTACATTATTAGCCTAGCCGAAAAACATTAAATTTACTCGGATATACCTGCGCAATAAGTATGAAGTGATAATAACTTCAGCTTCATAAAAGTATTTTTCAGATTAGTAATTTAATTAAAATCGTTTTGGGCAACATACATCTCACTTCATTTTAGACATCCATGGTGCACATAACTACAGCTGAATCACTCATCTGAAATTGCATTTTCAGTCAAAGAAGAACTGGCATTTGAAGGCACAAGTCTTGACCTATTTTAGAAGGAGATGATTCATTCCCTGCAAATGCCTATTCCCCTTCATAAAGGGAGATTAAGATGACTAACTTGGATCTAGTTCTTCACATGTATACTTATATTCCGTGAACTATCTCCCCTCCCTTGAAGTGTTTCTGGAAAACTTTGTGTAGTTTTCATTGTCTTCTTAAGCATAGTGTATTAGAAATTCGAAAATTAAGTATTTTCATTTTGGTTACATGCAGCTAATGGATGAGAGGGATCATTTCCATATTTTGGGGGGCAGGGTGGTAGAATGATGAGGATGGTGAATGGTGTATATGTATACAACTACAATTCCAAAGATTATTTTAGTTTGAATTTCATCTAGACTTAAGTTCCTTCAGAGATTTTTTTTAAGCATAGAAGTTTTCAGAAACTGGCATATATTTTCAATTCTCTGGCCTGCCATCATGTCAAGTCAGATTCTTTTCTCTCATAAATTGTTTTCTGATCTCCTAAATAGGACTGCACCACATTTTTGTCTTCAAAAAGAGAAAAACTTCAGAAAAGGTATATTGCTGATTTTGTTAGGCATTTTTACAGGAAACTCCTTCTGAAGTGCTCAAGAAGTTACCTCACAGTTTTGCACCTAAAATGTACCCAGAAAATTGAATTGTACTGTTCTTTACAACCAGGCAAAAGCTTCTAGATCTGTCATATTTCTAAAAACCAGCCTCTGCTATGTGTCTTTCTCTCATGTAAACAGACAATGCATATTAATTAAATCAAAAATTTGGGTGGAAATTATTATGTTGACCTTTACAATTAGAAGAACCACACACTAAACTGCAGTTCAAAGAATGAGTCTGCAGAATTCTATCTTATCTTCATGTTTCTTGTGTTTCTGCTTGAAGCAAAACTAACTATTTTGATGGCAAAGAAACTATCCTTTCCTGAATAACACTTTCTTATTGATGTAGCCACATGCATAGAATGTGCAAAAATCTGTAACTTTCCCCTGGTAAGCACAGTCCTTTTGATACTAGTTTGAATATCAAGGTGTTTTCCCCTTGAAAATCCCACTGTCTCCTGTAGATCGCTTGAATTTTCACAAAAGTTGGTTGGTATAGTGGTGCTAATTTCTCTTACACACCAAGACATATATTCTTCAGAATCAATGATTTCTGTGTTTAATTTCACAAGTATTCCTTTACCTAAATTCCTCCTATGTAGCTTATCCAACCCATTTTATATCTCTAGCTTTATACATATCATATTTTCATTTGACAAATCTATTCTTTTCTGAAAAAACTGATATATTCTTTTATTCTCTTCAAGTCAGTAAGAATATTCTTTAATTTTTTCTCACAGGAGTGAACATTCACTCTACTATGAAAGAATAGTATGATATTCTCAGTGAAAATCCGAGACTACTGAATGTTTTATCATTATTACTAATTTTGGTACATAAATGAAAAAATAGTTATACTTATCATAGATTTTTGGTCCTTCCCTCTTGTACTTCTAAAACTGAATGATGAATCTGACTTGGTACAACACAGCCTCTAGCTACTGGAGATACACCTAGCGTAGTAGTATATGTTAAGTAAGTACCATCCATTCCTTCCCCACAGACAAGGAATTTAAAATCCATCAATTCTTCACATGTGAGGCAGATTGTGATTTACATGTTAAAGTGCCCCTGAGAATTGATTTACATAGGGAAGACTTCTGGGGCACTGAAAAAAAAGGATTAGCGAGAATGACAAGAGTGCTATTAGCATAGAGAGTACAGTTTCTCCTCCAACACACCCTTCAAACAATGCAAATACATTCATCATGAACAGATAGGTCTTGATGGTTTTCCCAGCCAGGAACAAAAAATTGGCCTTGTAGTAAGAGCAGGAAGTGTAAAGATGTAAACACTGAGTGAGCCTCTAAGCAGAATAAGAGACAGGGATCCACAGACAGGGTTTCCTTACTCCAAACTCAGCTGACTTCTGGGTTTGCTTCAAGTGGTAAAGTGTAAACATTTACACCAGAGCTATTCTACTGGATTTCCTTTTATTGACAGTGTATGGGAAGAGGAACTTTGTGGCATGCTTCATCTTATCCAAAGGCTGACCTCTAAAATAATCAAAAGAATTTCCTCTTATTATAAGTGCATACTTCGCTTCACTTTTTATTGTAACAGAAAACAGCTATAGAGTTAGTTACCTAACTTCTGTTATAGACAATGTAGAAATCACTCACCTGGTCACTGGAGCCTTTTGGACTATTGATCCTAAAACCTACTGGTAGGTACCTTCATCCAAATCTGAACCCCTGCATTGTAGATGCCTCCAATAAAACTCAACCACCTAAACAAAAACTTGGCCCATCATGTGGCTTTGTGAGGTATCTTTCCTCCCTTATGTGAGGGAACAAGTTTGCTACGTGTCATATCTGTCTATGTGGATGCCTGGGGAATCTCACACAGGACTAGGCACCTATTTTTGATACCCAACTCAAAAAACTCAGTCACATTTTGCAATGAAACAGTACTGAGAAAGTCTCTAAATGACTAAACTATTCAAACTAAACTATCCAAACTATTCACCCAAAGAATGTGATCTAATACATGGTGTGCAGAAAGGCTTCCTTATTATTTGTAACATCCTGTGAAGTCTGAGAAGGAAATCTATAGGAAAAACCAGCCAGCTTCTGCAGTTCCACATAGTTGCTAAATTCAATCAAAAGTTGCTGACTAAAATAATCTGTTATGTCTGTGGATGATTTCTTCTAGGCAAGGGAGGTACTGATCAGGAGTGTTGCATTTATACCTTTTTTGTATTTATACATGTGTAATAAAATGATGCTACATAATAATTCTCTGTTACTTTCCTTTTTCAATACAACTTTAGTGATATTGCTTTCTAACTGATTTAAAATTTTACTTTTATGTGATTGGAATATTGTAATAAAATGTTCTGATAAAGTGGATTTTGTGTGTCCTTCACAGATGGGATCCAGTGCCCACTATAAAGAATGTAAGTTTTCATATGTGTTGTTCTAGTCTTGCTCATTCCACAAGCCTTGATGCAAATAAGTATTTTTATTTTTATTCATGAAAATATTTCAATTCATGAAAAATCTGGCCTGAAAAGCCTTTATAGTTCAAGTATTTCAAGTGTTTAAAATTGCAAATTATTTTCAAGGCCTTCAATAGCACAATGAGCACTTCCCTACAATAGATAATACACCAGCATAGAGTAAATGAAACCCAGACCTATAGCCAAGTCATGCAAATTGTGAGTGTCAAAGAGATTGTATAGGTTTTCACATAGTTTAGCATTATCAAGAGTAGTTTGCATAGGCTTTGTCTACAGTCAGTAAAAGGGAAGATTTCTCCTGTGGCAGAGCCAGAGCAAAAAACAAATTTTTTCGTGTTCACAATCAGCCCTGTCAAAACTGGTCTAGCTGATTGTGTGTGAAGGCAGCCTTGGTAAAAGACAACTAAATCTAACCTTTCCAGATATTAATCTTGCCTTAGATGATTTCAAGCATTATAAATAAATGCCAATGAACACTCACACCAATCCTCTGGCAATTCTATGCCACTGGAACAAATTCTAGTCCCGGAGTGTTTCCTGCAAGATCTAGTCTTCCATTTCAATGCTGTGCTCCCTCTTGTATATGATGGGAAATCACTTAAACTCCTAGACTAGGAATACACTATAGCTAAGATAAAGGAATCTCAGTTATGGCCCCTCCTTGGTGATCTCTGCTGGGTTACTCATATTAACAAGGGAGGTGCCTTAACTTCTGCTTGTTAGAGTAAATACAGTACTATGCTGAAGCACAAAAGAATCTGGACTGTTTCACCTCTCTATTGAGGAAAAGGTGGATAAAGTAACCTTCAGGCTGTAGGCTACCAGTTATAAAGAGGCAAAAATTAACTCAGGGTCTTTGTACAATTTCATGCTGTGCTAATTGAAAGTTCATTCTGGACTTTACCTAACCCAGCTTCTGTTGTTTCCCCTCCAGGAGGCTTCAGTATTAAATGGCATTGATTCTTCCTACGGAGATAAAAGACTGCAAATAAATTAACATTAAAAGGGATATGCCCTTGAGAAAGCCATTGTCAAAACATTGAGCTAAAGAACATCAGCTTTAAAAGATTTGGCCGAGGTTAGCGTTCTTGATGTCTTAGTATTGAAGTACTGACTGCAAAAGTGAAATTCTTTGTCTTCTGTAACATATTGCCCAAGGCACTAATGCTACCAGGATTTAGAACAGAAGTATCTTTATACACACTCAATCCCACTAAATTCAGGTTGTTTCAGGGTTAGGTCCCTGTTTTCTCCTTTCTGAAATGATGCTGCATATACTTGCACATTCTCTTTAACTACAAAAGTACTTTTTAAAAAAGCCCAAAACATGGCAATCTAAAAGACATTTTCAGATGTTTCACAGCAAATCTTTGGACTCTTAAAGACACTGCTACTGAACGTGCAAGAGGAACTGAGGAAAAACTGCAAATTGCCTATAGATATGGAAGATTTTAGAGTACTTATTTTTATTTCAAAAGAATAAAAACCTATTCTGTATTGCTTTTTGTCTATTTTCAACACAAATTAATTGAGGCCATGATTCTGTTAGGAGAACAGTCATATTTCTAGCAAAAACACCATGAAAATTTAATCTGTATCTGAGAGACTTTTGACCTTTCAAACTTACAGGGTATTTATTATTCCTATTTTATTTTATGCTGGGAGTCCTCATATTCATCTGTTCTCTTTAAATATTTACATTGTAACATCCCCTGGTAAAGTACCAGGTACTTAGCTTATACATATTGCTCATTATTTGTGCTACTGGCCTCCTTGACCCTCTTCCATTTCCTTAAAATTTCTTCCAATATTAGAGTTAAAAAATCATCTTGACTCTTATTAATTATATATAATAAATTATCTTTAATAATTACTTCAATGAAGTATGAAAAATAACTTCTTTAATGCGACTGCAACCTTCCATTTTTAATACATTAGTCTCACCTTTCCTCTGTGATCATTCACTTTGCTCTTTCTCAGGAAATAAATCTAAGTCTTCCAACCTCATTTATACTTTATACTTTATATTTTATTTATAATCTTTGTTTCAATTGCCTTTTCTAGTAATTTATTCCACTTGTTCATTTATCTTTTTATGAAATACATAAATTCTGTCCAAGTTCCCTAATTTTCCTCATTTGTTTATCACATCTTCTTATATCTTCTAGATTTTAAACCCTTGTTAACATAAAGATGTGTGTCCATGTTCTGAATTGTCCTTGTCTTCCCAACTCACAACTTCGTATCTCCCTTTCACAATTTTCTGTTTTACAATGCTTAATAGATGACACTGAACAACAGTGGAGTCATGTTGCAAAAAGAGCTAGTTATGTTAATCATGTAGGAGATAATTCAGGCAGATTTCTTACCAATGACTTTTTAAAAGGCTTGAAAGTTCCATCACTCAAGAACTGGTTATTTAAGTAGGCATAATCTTTAAAGCACTGCAATCATATTTATAGCAGTTATTAACACTAGTCATTTTAATCCAGATTGCTTTTGGAGATAATATCTTTATCAGAATAAATAAATGGAATTATAATTTATTAAAATAAAACAATATTAAAACTTTTCTTCATTTGCTTCCTCTTGCTACGTATTTGATTCTTTTATGTTTTTCATAACTGATCCAGGTCAGAGCATATAGGAACTGGTTTTCACATCAGTTTATCAAAAACATTCTTCCTTCAGTGACAAGCAAGGGAGTATAATATCTGAAGAAAATATTCTAAATGCAATGAATAGCTGTAGGAATTATATTTAGATGCTTTGAATTCAGCTTTCTAAAATACAGGCAAGCAGTCAGGATACTTCCTGTCCCAAGAGAAGTGCCTATGTTGGGGGCAGGTGTGTGCTAAAAAAGTTAACAATATACAGGGCACTGGAACCAGAACACTGGTGTGGTTAATCTCCCCAGACTTTGCCTGGCATAATTTTGCACAATGCCAGTTATCACTTTCCCAAATAGCTCCTAGGCAAAATTCATTAACTAGGGACTATTCACATCAGGTATGTTATACATGGCCAGGTGGTTTGGGTACTACAACAGTTTGGTAGCAAAGATGCGGGACACTGCATAGGACACCAGACTGTCCTATTCCTCAGTTCTGATGAACGTTCTGAGAAATACAGTTTTGATGTTTAAACTTTAAATTTCGTGAGAAAGATTAGTTCAAGGGGGACACATTTTGTATTATAGCTGCAAACACATTAATTTCTGTCTTCATGAAAGCACTTGACAAAGTGACAGACGGACTTTGTCTTAAACATTTATATTCTTTAATCAAGTTCAATGAATGAAAACAGAAGTACCTGCAACCACAGATCAGATTCACCATATCTTCAGTTATTACTTACTTCCAGGATAGAAGATGAGTCTGTGCTGCTAATAGGAAAACGTGTGCTGAATTAATTTCAGTGACTGCACTCTGCAGTCAGCTTTAACACACAGACCACCCTTTCAAAACATTTTTAGGACAGTTTACTATTTTTGTCATCTGAACAAACTAAAAAATTGTACTAAGAAATTGTACTAAGCACTTCCTCTTCTCCTTGACAACATCTTAGAAATAACTGCAACTTCCTTTCATCAATTAAAAGAATATTTCTTGCCATTTGAATTTTATTACAAAATATTCTTTAACTTTTTTATTTTGTTATATTTGAGAAAATGTCATCAGCTGTGGAAAGTAGATGGATCAAAAATCTTTACTTGTTTCATTTTTTTGCATTATGCCTTAGAAAGATGAAAGATGATAACTCATAGAAAACCTGAAGTGCATAGAAAGTATTATTGAAACTAAATAATGACTACTCTGTAACTTTGCATGCCCATTTTGCTATGTCTTACTAATGTCTCAAACTATTGCTTATTCTTTTTCACCACTTTCAGTTACTTTCCTGATACAAAAAATGTAATTCTACATTTTAAAGGTGGGAAAGGGAAAGAAAAAAACATATTTTTAAGACAAAACTAAATTTCACTTTTCATACTTCACAAATAAATAAAATCTATAAAAATATTAGGCACAGGAACAGACTTTTAAAGTGTTCAATACACAGCATTTCTACCTAAGAAAAAACTTTATGAAAATTTATTTATTTAAATGCTGTAGTAGATGCCAGCTTTTACATATTCTGAGACCCTTGGAAGTATTTATGCTTACTGTAAGAACATGTGAAATGCCCTAATTCACCAAATGCTCACCTTATCCTATACTCTCTCAGACTGTGGCCCACAGATTTGCTTGGGACTAGTGTAAGAAAAAGGGTAAATGTGATGAGTCATCTCATCCTAGCTAGGTCTCTCTAAACCTCAACGATTTAGAGCATTCCTGATGGGGATGCTATTCCATAGGACCCGTAGAATGAACCAAAGCTCACTTACACAATCAGACACTTCCGATGCAATTGTTTTCCCAGCAGGAGCAGTGTATCCTGCAGCAGTAAGAAGCTGTCCAGAGAAGGAGGATTCTAAGGAGAAATATGGTATTGGTGTTGGCTGTAAATGTGAAGGTTGCACTGTTACACAGAAATCATACAATTGTCATGTTCTTTTACCTAATTTATTTTTAATGTGTAATTGTATCATGACTTTTGTCTTCTCATTTTACAAATTTAACAGAATCTTTGTAGAGTTCAAGGGCTGCATATTAATAATTTTTCCCTTCATTTTACTGGAATATTTATGAAACAAATTCTAGGTGTGTTTTTCAACATGGGAATAAATAGGAAGATATCAATTTATCCCAAATTAATTAAAACAATAAAGAACAGATCCTTCTACACAATGAGGGAGTTTACAAGGTAACTGCCTTTTCAGGCAATTATTATAAAAACTACTTTGTCAAGAATCAGATTTATACAATAGAGTTAAGGGAGTATCAATGTAAATATGGCCATGTTGACCATATTCTCTTTTTAAAAGTTAAAAAGCAAATTCTGCATTTCAAGCACATTTCCCTTGATAACTCAAC
Organism: Turnix velox; assembly: GCA_013400935.1. Classification (NCBI taxonomy): domain Eukaryota; kingdom Metazoa; phylum Chordata; class Aves; order Charadriiformes; family Turnicidae; genus Turnix; species Turnix velox. Next base: position 259,559 of record VZTY01012549.1, on the reverse strand, counting down.
AGGGGCCTGACTGTTCTACTTTTACTGGTTGCTCTGGGATATTTTATGGACCAGTTCTCTTATTTCAAGTGCCTGATCCCAAGACATAAATTAATTTTCGATGCACCTTTTATTCTTTGTGGCTGCTAAGGCACTATTCACTATTTATTTTGGTTGCTATGGAGATAATTGACTTCCTGTAGTGGCAAGAGCCTTGTTTGGGGTATTAAAGGGGCTTGAGTCCAGGGATTCTTTAATTTCCATGCCGTGAAAAAGTAATTTCATCAGTAAAACCTTTTTAAGACTTCTCCCACTCATAATTTAAGTAATTCTTGTTATAATCTTGTGAATATTTGAGAGGTTTTTTCCTTGTTCCTTTTGTAGCTCAGTCTGCACACATCGCAATGCTGACTCAAACCACAGGCAAGGGCAGATAATCCATTTATTAATGCTGTATATTGGTCAGGCATGAGCTCCCAACAGCATATTTTCTGATAGAACATCAACACAAACAAAGATAATAAAACATTTGATTATAACATAGCCTTCAAGATGAACTGGTTAAAATTCAGAGGCAGAGGTTTCAGACAAACAATGCTCCACTGAGACTATCAATAAAGAACAGAAAGCAAAGGGCGTTCAGCTTATATTAGTGCCTTTCTCACACAGCACTAAAATTTAGGCACATCCTATCAGAGCTTTGAACTAGAGACTTCAGCATCCGTATATTCTGCAAAGAGAGTTAAGTATGTTCTAAAAGTACTGTCCAGTGACCCAAAAAGTGTTCAGCAGTACCTTCTAAGGAGTTTCAAATCAGAGGTGGTAAGTTCGTGACCCAAGTCCTCATATCATTCACAACAGTTATTATCCTTTCTCTGAGTTAAGGTGCTGTCACGTTAATTATGAATCAAAACCTTAAATGAGGGGTTTGAAAAAAGAAGCTGGGGTAAATGTTAGTTGTCCTGCTCAAGAAGTATTGAGCTGACATGTTCCTACTCAGAATTTCTACAGTCCTCCGAATTACTTGGGTCAGCTCAGCACTATGACAATGTCAGGATCCAGGATGGATGGCAGCATGGGACTGTTAGCAAGCACTGCTCCCCATGTCCTTGTTGTATCTGCATCAGAACATCATGCGATGTGATCTGTCAACAGACATGCTCCCATCATGAGTATTTTGAGTTTGTGATGGTACCATGTGTCCCTGAGGAATAATAACTCTGAAGTCCTCCAGCTGCAGTGGTGAGCTTATGCATTTCGCAAACACAAGGCTTCCACTGAAGACACAATAAAGCATTTGGACAAATCTTTGTTAATAACAAGAATCAAAAGAGGATTTGTCCTGTTTCCACACTAACAGTAGATAAAAGCATATAAACACAGGCAGGATTATAAATGAAATCTACATTAATCCCACGATTAGCTCTCTGCCCTCCAGCACCCACCTCCTATATCGAAGGTTACGCCCTTTAAAGCAACAGATCTGTTACAGTTAACAAAAAAACACACTTAATAGTCATTGCAGCTCTTTTCTAATGTATTGGGAGTTTCAGTCTGTTTTGTTTCAAATTTGGTGTATAACACTAAAATGCTCACAGGTATTACATTCATCAGTGTACTTTTGCTCCATGGAAATTATGTCATTTGTTCCCAAAGCATCTCACAGCACTAAAAAAATTAAGATCAATAACAAAAATTGAGATCTTTCTAAGAAGTAATAGTAAAACAAAACTTTTGAAATCTGCTTTTAAGTGTACAACACAAAATCAATTTGCCATGACCCTGAGAGTCTTGCCCTTGTGACAGCATAAGAAAAAAGAAACTAATTAAAGCAGTACATAAAAGTCTTTTGCTTCCCAAAGACTTTGGAGTGCTTTTCAGCTAGGAGAACACTTAAAGCAAGCTTTTGATTTTTTATCAAAACTATTTTATAATATTTTCTTAACTTCTGACATAGCATTAGCCCGCTAGTATATCTGACACTGTTCTATCCTTTGCTTTTCATGATGATTGTTTCTTATATAGGCTATAATCTGAGAACCAATATTGCTCCTGCAGTTATCCCGCCTCCTGTGTTTATAGTCTGTCTGTCTCATCCATTATTATTTATTAAGGGTCCGTTTTGATATGTAGGACAATCTGCATCTGAAAGATGGACAGATTAATGGACAAGAGGATGAACATACTAGAGCAAAGCATTGTACTTTTTTTTTCAAAAAAAAAAAACAGAATAGCAATGCAGTCTTCAGCAATCATGAGAAAGCAATTTTTAAACAACTGTCTCAAGGTTTCTGGGCTGCTTTTGTGTTCAGCTGAAATTTCTATTAATCTCTTTCCTGAAATTAAATGAACACCAGCATTCATGAATCCTTTCACAAAATGTTCATTCCTCTGCAATATTCCTTACAAAAGAAGAGCCTAATACAATGCATATGTGAGAGATATGAAGACAAGATAACAATAGGAGTACTTAATTTTTATTTCCTAAAAGAAAAACTTAAATACAGCTTCTTTACTATTGCTGCAAATGTAATTACTGTAAGAGGTGTTTAAAACACTATGATGTCTTTCTGCCCACATCTGCACTGATACTGCTTTTAGAAATCCTGAATAGAAAAATTCTATTTTCCTATTATAAGGTCAAGTTACATCAAGCTCTTGCTGGTATAAAAAGATCTTTAGCATCCTATCAGAATGTTAATATATCTAAAACCTCTGAGACTCAATATTTACTGCAGATAAAGCTAACATGCAGTTCCAACAGCACTTTAAAACACAAGATTTCAAAAAAAAAAAAAAGATTTTCAAGCTAAAGGAACCATGTAAAAAGATTCAATCAATGAGTCACTGAGTTTGGTAACACATTCCAAAAATCCAACATTCAGAGAGTCTTCAAATATAAAATAAGTTCTTCCCACACAGGTGTGGTAAACATGGAGTCCTTGTATCTTACTATGGTTCAAAAGCACAGTACAAATGTTATAGTTGCAAATAAGGTACTCTATAAAAGAAATCGCTTAAGTCTCTAACCCTTTATTCCATCCTACTCACTTGACGTTTGTTCACCATCTGCTCTGAACTGTGAACACAAATATCAGTTTTACAAACTGCAAGCAGAATTCCAACAAAGGTATGGAATTCCTGTATTTTTGACCAAATCAAATCCATGCATAATTTTTGCAGTGAAAGATTAAATTCTCCTTTAAGCAATGTAAACTTTGAGCCTGGTAAGGGACTACAATAGAAGCAGGAGCAGGTGTTTGTAATCCTGGATTTGTTAATGCTGAGAGTTAATAACCACAGGTGTTAGGTACTTTAAAAAAGACAAACAAAAAAAAAATCCATTCAAAATTGAACATTTCCAATTCTTGTACTTAAATATTTTGCAGAAATGCATCTTGCAGCTATCACAAATAGACAACTTTAGGCATACAATCTGACACTTTTCTGTGATATCATAGCTTTGTGGGTTTTGGAAAACTAGTGATTGGATTTTCTAAAATAAGCCTCATTTTTGAGTAACCCTAAGCATGCATCACTTTGCAAAATTCCCCAGTTAAGGTCTGCTACTTCTCTTAGTCTATCACATTAATAGCTTTATTAACTCAATGGATGCTGGAATAAATTCTTTAGGATTGTTTCCAAATTAATTCTACTGCAGCTAGTACTGTATTCCCACGCAGAATGGTGTGAATGAATCAACATAGTAGAGTGAAATCTTGATAGTCAGTCATATGTTAGGATGTTTAACATCAAAATTTTATATTTAGTTTTAAATATATTTCTGAAGTATATTTTTTCAGACATGCAGTATCAAAAGCATATTTTCCATTCCCCCTCTTATGTATCCAAATAATACTGAGTCCCAGAATAGGCAATTCTCTCTGTCCCACAAGAACCGAGTTTAAGGGCCAATATCTGACAACAGCATAAGGCTATAAATGTGAGGTTTACACCACTGGAAAGGGGTCTCAGCTTCTCATAATGGAAGGTCAGAAAACATCAAGCCGTAAAACAGTGACATTATTATGTATAGAAAAGCTATTTTACAGAAGGTAATTTTTAGAGGCTTCAAAAATTTATTAGCTATCATTTTCTTCTCTGTCTGTATGCTATGCTCTGGGGGGTTATGGTAAAGAAGCCAACCCGACTCAGAGTAGAAGGGTATGAAAAATAGTAATAATTAAAAGAAATAAACCAAAAGTATTTCTAAAAAAATTCTCTTTTTTTTTTTTTTTAAATGCATAGTATAAACAACATGTATAATAGCATAGTGTGGTCTGTAGGATTTATGACATATAATAACAGAGTAGTAAGAGCACCTAAATTCTCTGCTGTTAAAAATAGGTGTAACCATTGCAGTCAAGCTCAGGATCTTGCTCTCTTTTCTGTTCCCTCCAGATATTCAAGCTTTCAAAACCATCAAGATATGCTAGCCCCCTGATATACAAAGATTCAGTCACAGTATTTATATGCTTATACACACTGATACTTCTTAAATTTGACTTCCTTCAGTTAACTAGGACACAAGGAATTTGCACTTTGACTAAATACTCAAAAAGATCCACAGAGGGTCTTCTAATGAACATGGGTTTACCCCTGTACTCATAACTATAAAATGCTAACTTATAATTGAGTATTTATACACGTGACTTATATTATATTTATCATGCATGTTGCTTTTCAATTTTCATTTAGACACCATTCTTGCATTTCAGAAATTTGAAATAATCTACCTCCAAAATACAGGTTATGCTATCTTCCAACTGGACCACTAAGCCACAATATGATTTAAGACTTGCCTATACATATCCTACCCTCCATTACTTGGAATGTCACCTGGCACAAAGTGTCCTGAGCTGATGCTAGCCCAAGATGATGAGCTGTCATGCTTATTGAAGAGTGTGTAGAGGCTTGATTAGGAAAGGCAACTTGTTTTGCACACATAAATTGTTGCCAGAACTAGGTTGACACATCCACACAGTGCAACACTGTGTACACTTTTGTACCACGTCTAGAATTTGATTTCTATCACGAAAATGCAGCTTCTTTTGATTTTGCTTGTCATTTATAGGTGTTAGAATTTCTTCAGTCATTCTGAAGATAGACAACAAGAGAGATCATGGGTCTGACAATCTAGTGACATCTGTTCCTTTCGATTGTCCACAAAGGAAAATGGCTGCATCAAGATGGACTCCAGCAGATTGAGCACTACCTGGAGCTCTACATCCAGCTTTGGAGTCCTTAACACAAGATGGACATGGACCTGCCTGAATGAATTCATGGAAGAGCTACAAAGATCATCAGAAGGCAGAAGCATTTCTATAAAGATAGGCTGAGATGGTTGTTTAGCCTGAAGAAGAGGTTGCTCTGGGGAGACCTTATAATGGCCTTCCAATACCAGAAGGGGACCTACAGAAAAGCTGGAGAGCAACTGCTTGCAAGGGCACATGATAAGGGGTGATATCCAGGCCTTATCCTGGATGAGTTTTAATTTACATCAGACATCAGGAATAAATTTTTCACTCTGAGAGTGGTAAGACACTGGAACAGGTTTCCCAGAGAAGCTTCCCTGGAAGTGTTCAAGAGCAGATTGGATGGGGCATTGAGTAACCTGATCTAGTGAGAGGTGTCTCTGCTCATGGCAGAAGGATCACAGCTAGATGCTTCCAACTAAAAGCATTCTATGAAACTATGAAATTAGAAGAATTCCATTACAAGTACTCCAAACAGGCAATGAATCTGAAAAATGTATTACATCATTTTTCATTTCAGGGTACTTGTGGCAGAATGATGTCCAGAGTGACATTTTGACTACATTAACCACAAGAAAAATATCTCTTATGCTCCTCAGTTTCCTGCTGAATTTACTTCAATAAGAGCAATCTCAGCTATAAACAAGGCAGGGATCTTATGGGCAAAACCTCATGAATTTTACCTGTCTGATTCTTTCAGATAGTCTACACAATATCTGGCTTTGTTACAAAAGAAGAAAGGGAAACACCTGAAAAATATTATATGTTCCCATATCAAAAGGGCTTACTGAAAAAGAAGCAGATTTAAGATTGCTGAGGCACTTTAAATAATACATTTGATAATTTAAATGCTTGACAGCTTGCAGTGCTGCTATTCTGTTAGTTTAATAACAAAAATTGTCAAAAAACCTATGTAACATCAGAATTTTAAACTTCATAATTATTATTTTCTAGAAGAATCAGACTTAAAAAAAATCTATTCTTTACTACAGAGAACTGCACAGACCACTCAGAGGAGTCATTAGGAAAGATAGAGTCTGTACCACTGTAATGCATTTTTCTGTTCCTAGAGTTAATGGAACATCCATAGATGTTGCCACACACAGTCATACCTTACCTGGAATACATCTGAATAGCAGCAGACAGATTTTGTATGCTGGCACACAAGAGGTTTCACTAAGATTGGTTGACAGTATAATACCACTATTTTGTAGTACTATCCCCTATTCTCAGCATTATCTGCCATGAGCAAAGGTAACAAAAAAGTGACAAGATTCAACTCAAGTATACAGAGAGAAAAATTTCCTTTAAAATTTAAATTTAAAATTTTTCACACAAGTAAAGACTAAGCATGCACTCTGCAGTCAGACAGAAATGCAGACAATAAGGTTTAATCTGATAGAAAAAAATAATGATTAGGCCCTAACAGTACACTGTGGGCAGACCTGCTCATGATATGCCTAAGGTTGGTGTATGTGACAGGATTATTCACTGGTCTTTCTCAATAACCCTTTGTTACTAGCTTACCCTTCATTGCTGCTAAAAATATTTATATTCATAAAGGCTATTCACTCTGAAAGTAACTTAAGGTTAATGTGCTCTGCCCAGATCAAGATTTTCATGAGATTAAAGCTTTTTAATACATTTGCATATTTCCCTACTGAACAATATGTTTATATTCCTGAAAAAGGAAGATGATCTTTCCAAACACCATTAACATGCTTTATTACACTGGCTTTTTACACAAATTTTTAAAAAATGTCTGAGATACTTGAACTTTCAGTTGTACCTTATTTTTAGGTAAAATCTTCTAATAAACAAGCTGACGGGATCATTCAAATTTCTCCACTTTTTGAGATATTGTGTGATTGTTAAATACATTATTTTGTTGAAATACATTTAAAAAAATCCAAAAGTGTCTTTAGTGTAATTCCATGAAGAGTGACCATCTGTTTGCTGTCATTATATTTAATCATGTCTATATAATGCTTGGTGCTGAAATAAAATGTATCACCAAATCTCAAAACAGCTGGCTTAACATGTTATTTAGACATTCTCCTGCTTGTGTGGTCTAACTTCCTCTGGGCTTCCTGAAGAAACGCGTCCAGATCACTTTTGGACTAGCACAGAATCCCACTACTTTAATGGTTCCTTAGGGTTTTCTAAAGCTGTTTTGCAAGACAGGCCTGTTGCCTCACAGCATTTAATAGCATATGCACACAAACAGAAAGTTGAGATGGGATTCATTTCCATTCCTAGTATAGAATTTTTTGGCATGAAGAACAGACACTTCAAAGGGTATGCAATGATCAGATAGGAAAACATTGGGAAAGCTTTCTGATCATAACTGATTTAGTGTGTCGGAAAGTGTAGAACTGTTGACTTAGCTATGTACACATGCTAGCCAAAGGATTGAAGGCAGAGTTTCATAACCATAATCATCTAGGTTGGAAGGGATCTTTCAGTTCATCAAGTCCAACCATCAGCTCAACTCTGGCAAGCATCATACCAGGAACTTGAAATCCTGACCCTTGGATTAGGAGTTTAATGCTCTCCTAAATGAACTACACATCCTTGATCTATATAATGAGCTTCAAAACCACAATCATTTGAACTAATAATAAACAATTTTTTTAGTTAGGAACATGGGAGCAAAGAGGACCCCTTGACCCTCTGAAATGATCATCAGGCAAGGAACAGTTACTCCAGAAGACTTTACTAAAGTGCTCTTTTATATATTCTTTTAGCATATTCTATAAAATGCTTCCATGAATCTAAAAATAAAACCAAACCAGAAATAATACACCTGAAGGAAGGGATGCCATCCAGAGGGACCTTGAAAGGCTTGAAAGGTGGGCACATGCCAACCTCATGAAGTTCAACAAGGCCAAGTGCAAGGTCCTGCACCTGGGTTGAAGCAATCCCAAGCACAGATACAGGCTGGGTGGAGAGTGGCTTGAGGGCAGCTCTGAAGAGAAAGACTTGGGAGTGTCAGTTGATGACAAACTCAACATGAGCCAGCAGTGTGCCAGAAGGCCAACCGAATCAAGGGAAGTATGACCAGAAGGTCAAGAGAGATGATTTTGCCCCTCTACTCGGCACTGGTGAGACCACACCTGGAGTATTGCATCCAGTTCTGGAGTCCTCAACACAAGAGGGACACTGAGCTATTGGAGCAGGTCCAGAGGAGGGCCAC
>VZTY01012549.1:180652-250907 GCA_013400935.1 Turnix velox | reverse complement strand
TCTAGTGGGAGGTGTCCCTGCCTATGGCAGGTGGGTTGGAACTCAATGATCTTTAAGGTCCCTTCCAAGTCAAACTATTCTATGATTCTATGTGAACTACCTAAGTTCATACACAAGATCCAGTGTCATTTAAGCTTCTCTGTGATTACCTTCGTGGACTTTAGAAGGGCACAGGTCTACCACAGGTCTTACATCACTTCTGTCAGCCCCATACCAATATGTCATATGACCTACAGCATCTTAGAGACTGAGATATTTATCTCGATTCTGGTCAATATAGAGGAGTCTAGAAAGCCATCCAGGTGACAAATACATATGTGACTAATGTAGGATAATCTTGTGTGTCACCAGACAGATTCTGGAGAGTTTTATCTCTCCTTACGACTATGTGCCTGCTCTTGTGGAGATTATGTAGCTCCTTTGGTTCTCCTGTGTTCCTCACTCTGAGGAAGATCTCATCACCCTTGACATCTACTCCTTTCACCTTTTGACACTAAGAAGAGGTGTTGGCTTTGTCACTGGTAGCATAAATGTTCCCTTTCTCAAAGGTTTACCTTTGTTCACTATCTTTTGAAGTCAGGAAATGCAGTATGCAATCGACCTAGTGAAGTGGAAAAACTACTTCTATAGGTTCTGTAGAATGAAATACAGTTACGAAAAAAATCCTCTACAAAGTTAGGAAATTTAACAAGAAATTAGGTTCTTTATGTTCAAGGTTTAATCCACTCTGTAGAATTTAAAAGAGAATTACACCCTTGCTACAGAGAGGTCTACAGTTCCTGTGGAAAAGTCATTACTCTCTATTTAATTCTATACACCTTTTTCTGTAAGGGTAATTTCAGATTCATTCAACTGTTAGGCTTCTTCTGCCACCTTGGAAATTCTCTTACTTTTATGAATTTAGGATGGCTCCATCAATAGAATTGGGAACATGAAATTTCCTTCCTAACATAAAAGTACAATGCTACACTGTTCCATAACTCCCCATTTTGTAATTCATATGTAGCAAATCTATCATCTTCTCTTGGATTTAGACTGCAATTTTTATGTTTTATTCAGAAAACAAGATAAAATTATTTGGGGAAAAAAACAAAACCCCACACTAGAATATTTCAGGTTGCACTACCACTGTGCTAATATCTGATTTTATTCAGCCAAGTTAACAGTCCATTTTAGTCCTAATTAAGCTTCTCAGAACGTACGTCATTGCTTACACAACAAGTGAAATACTTTAATTATTTTTGTACTTTTGTAGGTAAACATCTTATGTCATCTGTAGATGTATACAGATTGCAAGGTCATTAGAACAGAACCCTTTCCTCCTTATTTTTGGTAAGATACTGTAGTGGGCTTGAATGAGTAGGTTTTGGTGGGGGGGTGTTGTGGGTGGAGGCTAAATGGCTGGCTTCTGTGAGAAGCTGCCAGAAGCTTCCCTTGTGCCTGACAGCCAATGCCAGCTGTCTCCAAGACAGACCCTCCACTGGCCAAGAATGAGCCCATCAGCAATGATGGCAGTGTCTCTGGAAGAACATATTTAAGGAGGGGGAAAAGTAGCTGCACAATAAAAATTGCAGCTGGAAGGAGAGCAATGACAATACATGAAACAACACTGCAGACAGTAAGGCCAGTGAGGAAGGAGGGGACAGAGCTGTTTCACACATGAGAGCAGATTGCCCTGAAGCCCATGGATCACCCCATGTCAGAACACATGGATGCTCAAAGGAGGTTGTCACTCCATGGGAAGTCTGCACAGGAGAAGGCTCCTGGCAGGGCCTGTGGACTCATGGAGACACAAGCCCATGCTGGAGCCAGTCTGCAACTAGTGAGTGATCTATCTGTCCATATCCTGTCTCATGAACCTTTATTTGTACTTTTCCTCACCTGTCCAGCTGAAGAGGGGGAGTGATAGATTGACTTTGGTGGTCATCTGGTGTCTAGCCAGTGTCAAACCATCACAGATGCTATGCACAAGGAAACATAAATAATAAGTAACAACTTCCTCCATGTTTTGTACCATACACAATTGCTTTTATGAAGGCTGACGTGTCAGTGAAATGCAGTACAAGGGGGGAGGGGTGAAATTGCTTTTGTAAAATCATTAATAAGTCATCACTACTATCATGAAAGGATCCACAGAAGGTCCAAAGTGAATTTTCTGGGGACTGGAGTATATCTCTTATGAGGACAGGTTGAGAGAGTTGGGGCTGTTCAAGTCTGGAGAAGACAAGGCCCCGAGTAGACCTCATAGTTGCCTGTAGGGGCCTGTAGAGGGCCTCCCAAGCTGGGGAGGGACTGTTTGCCAGGGCATGTAGCAATAGGATAAGGGGCAATGGTTTTAAATCAGACCAGGGAAGGTTTAGATTAGATATTAGGAAGTTGTTCTTCACCAAAAGGGTGGCAAGGCATCGGAACAGTTTGTCCAGTGAGGTGGTGGAGGCCCCATCCCTGTAAACATTCAAAGCCAGGCTTGATGAGGCTCTGAGCAACCTGATTTGCTGTAGGATGTCCCTGCATATTGTAGGAGAATTGGACTAGATGAGTTTTAAAGGTCCCTTCCAACTCAGTGCAGTCTATGATTCGATGAAAATATTGTTCATATCAAAATTATTTACATGTACCTTCTGCATGTTTCAAATTCTGTAACCTCAGAAGTGAAAACATTGAAAACTAATAAGCCAAGGGTTACTGTATTAGTTTGCAGTTTTAACTGAGTAAACTAATTGTTATACAGGGGTTCAAATGTCACTCAAACAGGATAAATTCCACATAAAAATCTAAATAAATAGTGAAGTGCGGTTATACCATATTACACTAAATGTTTCTGCTTGGAGCTAAGTACCTTAGGCATTCTTTTATTCAGGAGAGTCAAATATACATGTTAAAGTTTGCATCAGAGTAATTCAAGATAATTAGAATAAGAGTGCATGTATTATGTGCACTGGTGTTTATCTGTTGATTCTAAAGACTAGGAGACCAATACTGTAGAGAGCAGCCCCTAGAGAGATTAATAACACCCTCTGTGTCTGATTATAGCAAAAGGAAGAAAAAGTCCTCTACCAATATCCCTTTTATAAAACCTATGTCCCTAAAAATATTTTGTGAAGAATCCAATGAGCTGATCATTTGCCTCATAAAGCATTGCTTTATATTAATGTAAAGGAGGAGCTGTAAAGCTGGTGCTTACTAGCTCCAATGGACTGTGTGCTGTTAACCACAATTTTTCTGCCAATGTTCTGCCAATGTTTGGGAGATTGCACTCTTAATGAATTAATAGACAGACATGCTCTGTAGTTCCTTGAGCAAATATTTCAGACTCTGCCATATCAAATTCAATTTGGATAGCAATTAATAATAGCTTTCTGTAAAGTTAGCTCTGATTCAAATAATAGCTCACTCACTTCTGCTAGAGATGGCTGATTTCTTCACAAATTGGTCTCCAGTAGTTTCAACAGATTTGGTTTTATATCTGTTATAAAAGTTTCCGTGAATTTGCAGTATGTTTGCTTCTAGATTTCCCTGCTGTCTCAGGACATATGTGAAATACACATCATTTCACCATTTTTTTTTCTTTAGTTTTCAAATTACTCATTTAAGGTGAATAGAAGGTAACTATATAATTGTTCTTGAATAGGAGCATTGTTTAATACTTATAAATTTAAAAAAAAATATTCTAATGTTCTGTTAAGAACATTGTGGAGTCACTGTGTGACAAAACTTAGTGCTGAGTTCAATTTTTAAAGTGGTAATTAAAAGGTAGAGTCTGAGTGCAGATTTGAATAATTCCAAGATGCTTCATAGTTTGAAAAAAAAAATTAAGTTGTTGAATTACACAGTTTCAATCTTCCATTTAATTTTTTTTTAATATGTACACATTGCAAGAAATTCACATAAAATAAACAAAACAGTATTGCTAACACCATAACCGTTTGGATTGCTGTAGATGCTTGGGAAGTACTACAGAGACAAAAAGACTGAATTCACCTTCTCCCTCAACACGTGACTACAAATCACTGGAATAATTCAGTGCTTTTGACTGAGCATAGAAAATTCAGTATTGTTAGAAGAAAGACATTAAAGAAATAAGAGTGTTGGGGAAGAAATCACTTCTCACCAGCTGCAGTCCGAAATTATTTTAAGAAAAATTTGGCATAAGAAACTAAAAAGTGTGACAGTTAGCTAGCTATATGTGACATGAGGGGAAAGAAAAAGAGAGAGAGAAATAATAAGAAAGAGAAATAGAAAAAAAAAAAAGAAAAGAAAAGAGAAAACAGAAATAGAAAGAGAAATATAAAGAAAAATAGAAAAAAAAAAAGCTGCTTCCTTTTTTATGACTGAAAGATGGAAAGTATAAGGAAAACCAGAAGCTAGTTTTACTGCTAATTAACTGCTAGAAGTTCATTTTGCTGAGAAAGATATGAGGAGAATTATGCCAGTGCTCGTGGAGGATACATTCCTCACTCAAAATATTTACGTCAGAAAAAATTCACCCTGGTATAGATTGTAAACAAGGCCAGAGAAGCCAGAGAATTCATAAAGGCTGGATTTGGGCTTTAGTTTCACATATTGACAAAGCAAAATTTATTATAAATTAAAACTATTTAATCCTTTTTCCATTTAATAGATCCGAGGAATTATTTTAAGAACAGCCTGAAAACGAATAGTCAATTTGTATCAGCATTTCAATAGAGTATAATATTTTTTTCCTGGACATTGCACTCTGAATGTGTCCTGATATCCTGCACTACTAGTCATCAAGATGGCAAATTCATTTATCATGCACAAATTTTCCCATTTCAGTACAGAATAGGTTTTTTCGGCTATCATGGCATTTTCTATATTATTGATATTAACATATATTAATCAACTCCATCATATAAGAAAAAACACTTTAGGATTTTTTTTGCACACACCCTGGGTGAAATTCTGCTTGATACATTCTGTTTATGTGCATTACTGTTGTACTCTATGTTTTTAAAGGTGTATTCTTAGTATTAAAGCTCACTGGTGCAACTCTCTGTGCCCACAAGCAGACTCCCTGAATCTCCCAGGAGGGATTCCAGGCCTGTAAATAATTGAAATAAACAGATTCACAGTCTGCATGTTAAGATATTAATTCAAGTCTGAGAGAAAAAAAACTGTAACAAATGTTGTCTGCCATAGAAATAAACTCAAAGGAGATTGAATAAAACAGTCCTGCTGAGTCACCAGATAATCACTTTATATCCTCTGATTTCAACACAATTGCTCACTGGGTGGGGAAGAAATGAAAACAAACAAACAACTAGAACTCAAAAAACAACCACTATTTAATTTTCCTAAACCTAGGAGAAATTGGTGAGTTTTAAACTGCTTCTATAATTAAAAAAGGTTATAAATCAGCTTATAAATTTATCTGTGTTCTGCTTATCTTATTTACCAATTCCAAATGTTTGCTCTTCATTTCTTGTAATGGGCTGTTATTGCACTACTTTTATGGTGTCTTAGTTGTTTTATGCTTTGTAACCAGCAAAAGAAACTTATGTGGACATATGTGAAATTTAATGGAAAAATTAAATCTGAGTTGATTTATCCACTCTACCTTTGTTTTCAAATTACTGCTCCGTAGAATAAGAGGATAGGGTGCATGCTGTTCGTTTGCAGTAAGTATTTGAGAAGCAAGCCTTAATTTAGAATAGCTTCATTTGCATTAAAATCTAACTAAACTTAGCGCTATAAATAAAAAAATTGAATGAACCAAGTGTGAGGCTTTGGCAACTGAATTTGGTAAATCTCTGTGAATAATTCACTTACATCTTCTTTATGCTAATGAAACTTCACATTTTTCTCTATTTTTTACAATTATTACACAATTGCAAAGATTCACAGGCAATAAAAACTGAAGGTGTGGATGTGGAACAGTTTTGTTGAGTATTGTTAGGCAGGTCTGCAGAGTTCAAGAGTGTCTTCTTAGCAATGTTACAACTCATCTGCAGAATAGATTTGGGCACTCATCATGGTTGTAAAGACTGCATGATGACCCCAGGAAACACTGCCACAGTGAGAGGGACAGGGCAGGAGAACAACTCCGTGCCTTCTAGGATTCTAGAAGTGAGATTGCTGAGTGGAAATAGGACAAAGAGTTAAATCTCTATATAGAGTTTTCTTTTAAAATGGGCTGACATACTTTAGGCTATTCTGTAGCATGTGCTCACATTACACCTTTAATTTGCTTCATATTAAAAACTAAACACTGAAGAAAACTAAAATGCATACCTGCTTTCAGATTAAATTTGGGGAGGTATATCACTGCTATAAAGAGCAGTAAGTTAATGCTGCTTCTCCTCTTTTTTTCTAAAAAGCTGTGAGCAGAATGGAAGGCATGAGAATCAACAAGCTGCTTTCTATATGCATATTTTTGTTGCATAATTCAGATCCAGACCTGATTTTATCAAGATTCATGAATGGACTATAGTAGTAATAGTTTTTAAGAGGAAATAAAATGGTTCTATTCTTTGTGGCTTCCACTCTTAAAACTAGAAGTGAGTTATCAAGATAGCTCAAAAATCAGTATATTATTTCCATAAAATCTATATGTATTCTATGTTTAAAAATTTTGATTTAAAATTCACATGTAATTAATTATTTTTCAGGTATTAGAATGTAACTTTTGAAAACCTGTTTGTAGATTATTCTGGACACACAGATTTGATTTTAAGTAGGAATAAAACATAAAATAAATCTGTTTTAATATGGTTTACATGTTTAGACAGCAGGAATTTGGCACAGTTGCTTTTGAATGTTAAGGGTAAGTTTCTGGGGCATATATCTTCTGCCACAGAGATCAGAATAAAAAATTATGTGGAGGACCTTGTGCCAAATAGGTCTAAACACAAATCAGACAACTGGAATCTAAAACAACTCTTCCAATTTCAGCTTTCCATTTAGCTCTATTCTTACTAGTCCCAGAATATTAAAAAGAAACAGGATGGTTTTAATGGATTGTCAACAGCATTGTTTTTAACAAAAGGGAACTCAATCAATTGCTCTGCCAAACCTCTCTGTCTGTTCTTTGATGGGCATGATAAATGGTGCCAAGAATTGTCAGATCCTGCTGGATTAAAATAAATTGATAGGTCTTCAAAATCTTTTAGGACTAAGCTTAATATTATTTTGATTATATTTCTTCCTGAAAGAAAAAGAACAGTAAAATGTAAGCAAGAAAGACAATAAAAGATTAGAGATAAAGTAGATTAACAGAAACATTCTATTATTAAAAGTTTCTTTCCGAGGCAGTGATAGAGATTGACTTAATTCAAAATACATCCATTTACACATGACTGCCAGCACTCATAAGAGCAAGATAAAAAATGGTAATTCACAGTAGCACCACGGAAGCAAATTCTAAAGTAGTAACCTAAAACCAAAACATGTTCAGTGAGTATTTTAAAACACCCCAAAGTCTAACAGGCTCCTTAAGCAAATGTATGAAAACTGTAAGATATTGCATGGGGTTATTGTCAACCCAAGAAAATAAGGAGAAAGTACAGTGCCTTTCTTTGATGTTAAGGGTTTAGTATTTAGAGGTACAGGATTAAACAGCAGTAATAGATTCTATTTGTACTAGTATGAAATATTCAACTAATTTTAAAATGTAGTGTGCTTAAATAGAGAAATTCCACTGAATCCCTCAAACCAGTGAATATATTCTTCATGCAGTCACAAGTTAAACCCCATGTTCTCTGCATTTTCTACCCTCCTCTTTAATTTCAGAAGTCTGCCCTGCACTTGACTTTTGGAAGAGCTAGCATTCTTACAGGTTTCAATGTGAGTGGCATATTAGCTGAATTTGCAGGTAACATCCAGATTGTAAAAAGCCCACAAAGAACTATTACCAGAGTAGTGATGTTTTTAAATACAAATGTCAGCAACAGGAATGATAGTTTCAGATAATGCCTCTGCATGACAGCTCTTCTTAGCAATGAGGTAAAAGCTCTGTTAAAGTGCACAGCCTGAAAGTGGCTCCTATAACAAACAAAACACAACGTACAAGATCATATTTTGCTTAGAAATGAAGGTTGGCAGCAGCTTTACAATAAGTCTTCAGGAAGCAAAGACTTACCACTTCCACTAGTGGAAGATTTACCACTATCATATTTATTGTTGGTGGTCCTGTGGGCCAGCGCTGGATAATATTGAAGACATCTATGAAATATTCTTTACCTTTCTAGCTCTATTTTATGTCAGGTAATTTACAACTGCTGTTATGTGTACAATTGTACAGTGAAATGGAGTTCATTGCAGAAGCTGCAGGTTTCATGTCTCCTCCTATATAGTATGAGCCTTTTTAATTTGCAGTGCTGCTGACACAGTATGCTTGATTGGGGACTAGTGTTGAAGGTAACTCTGTAGGATATAATGCTTGCTTTCTTTGCTGTGTTGTTATATAAATTCTGCCATGTGTACATGCCCAGAGAGAACTTGAGAGATGTAAAATGTAGCCTGGTGCAAGAAAGAATGCCTCTATTTCTTTTAGTAAATTTGTACAAAAAAACTCTCTTGAGACTTTGACTCATCACAGTCATTAAATTAATACTGCAGGATAATGAGAATGAGGGGTGCTGTATATCCTCCGCTACTGCTTACATTAAAAATCACTGGGTTTTTTATGCTAGGACTGAGGTTTTTGTAGGTAAAGGGAGCAGTCCCATAGCAAGGCTGAAATGCAGGATTTCTGATGTCTGCTCTAGTAAAATAAACAAAGACATTTTGAGAACTGGAGGGAGGGCATTAGGGCTAAAAGAGTTGTATATCTTAACATGGATGTAATATAGATTATTCTACAGTGTGCTTTATAGAGACAGAAGAGATCAATTACAGCTAAATTGAGATATGATAGAGATTTAGTGGTATGAGGAAGCTTAAATTAATCCCTCCTAAAATAATATCGGCAAATGTTACTTGTTAGTATCATCACTCTAGTGATTTCAGTGTCTAGTCCATAACAAAGGCAGGAGCACAGCATCACATGGAAGGAAGGAAATAACTCAACAGCAACCAAACCCGATACACCAGATTCTTAAAATCTGGGGGGAAAAAAACATGGATAATAAAATCCTAAATGCTAAATTTTTGTTGATTTGTCTTGTTGCCCTTTAACTCAATGACGTGATTTCTGGCCAAGCCAGAATGGTCTGCCATAGCATAGCTCCTATTAGTGAGAATCTCCACAGAGACATGGTGAAATAATTGAAGCTCAACTGCAGCTAGACCCACAGTCATGCCTAGAGGACTGCTTATGTAGCCAACCAGCATCAACCATATTGATTTCTGTCAGCACTCAGCCTCTTCATGAACATGTCTCCTACCATGGAGGGTTTCCAGGTGACCAAAATCTACCTAAAAACCAATGATGACATACTCATAGCCAGCAGCAGCCAATGGCTCATTGACATCTCACACAGGGCATGCCCATTCTTCCTTCCTCTTAGTGCCACACCTCAGAAGCCCCAAGCCCATAGAGCTCTATTTCCTCCTTCTACACTCTCTCTCTCCCCTTAGAGCTAGGGGTTGCCAATGCAAAAAGGCCAGACAGGATCAGTGTTTCGTTTTCCTCATTCCTGTCCCTTGCTTTTGTCTTTACTCAGGATGGTTGTGGTGGGAAGGAACAAGATGGCTGTTCCTGGGGTGTCTTCAGCAACTGTGGCACAAGAAGTAGCTGTGGCTACACCCGGTCTCCTCCAAGATTGCCTTCATAATCTCTGTCTTTCCTACAGGTAACAATATTTAAGGTTTAAAACTTAAAGCCATACATTGTCTTTTATTTTTCCATAAGTTTAAGAGACTATGGAAGCTGTGCATCTTACTCTATGTGAAGAATCATTCTACTTTTCACATACACCATGATTAAACACTTGTTCTGATATGTCTGTGGTGCAGTTCCTTATGTGATCTTCAAAGGTGAAACCTAAACTCCCCCCAGCCGTCTAAATTCAATGGAACTCTTCATCCTTTGATGGTACTCCACATAAAACACTTTTAATATGTGGGACTTTAATTTGATCTGATCCTAAAAGCCATCATACTAGAGCAGACCAAAGGTTCATGTAATCCCCCGCAGCGGCCAAAGGCTTCATGGCTCTCAGTGGATTTCTCTTCCACTTGAAGTCTCCCCTTGAACCCACTCACTGTCTAGATAACCTGGCAGGATGGCACTGAAATCTGCTTGTCCGCAGAATAAACAGAGCCTTAATGAGGCAAGATAGTTTTTGAGAGAGAAAACGGGGAGAACACAGAAACAATAAGTTGCAAAACATCAGATACTGCCTGGAAACCGTCTATAACTGCATTAATGAAAGTTGCTATTACAGCTTTGGGGTGGATTGAGGGAAAGGAGAAGAGAAAGGAGCTGCTGGTCATAAACTTCAGAGAAAGACCTAAAATTAGAAAAATTCTATTTAAACAGCAGCTTTGAAAATTATAAATTGAGCTACATTTTGCAGGCAGTTAAACACTAATCTCAGGAGACTGTGGGTAGAACCTGACAGACTTCAAATGGCTAAGGCAACATTTTCTCAAAAGATGCAATAAAGCTTGTATGCTGCTATCTTACTGCCTTAGACAGAGGGGGGGGAAAAAGATCTATTTTAGCAATTAGGAACTGTACTGGAGCTGTGAAATATAAAACAAAAGAAATTTGTGAACTCTTTGAAAATTTCTATAAAAGCTGTTATGCTTGCAAGAAACAGGTCTCTGGAGATAAAAGGTCAGATTGTGAAGGCTAATATGTCTAGTTACTCAGCAGAATAAAAGGCCAGGTTGGACTGTCCTTTTGAAGCTAAGGAAATTTTAAAGTGATTTTAAAAATATGCCAGCAGGAAGAATTTCAGGACTTTTCCAATTGCCTTGTGATTGTTCTTCTCATATTTTTAAACTATACCTGATAACACACATAGCATGAAGGACAAATTTACTTTTCCATTATGATGGAGGCAAATTTTATGCATTCCTATGATTCATAAACACATTAAAAAATATAGATATTAACCAGCATCATTTCTGTTTGTCTAATAGAGTACTTCCCACTACTGTAGCCACAAGAAATAGAATGAGTTTCTGCATGGATGTTTGTTGAGACATGCTTCAAATTTGGTGAATGCAATTAATTCAGTAAAAGTGGTGAATTAGGTAGGCAGAAAGGAAACGGTGTGTTGCATGGTTGAGGCAAGATGGAAGGTGGGTTTCATTTTTTATTTGGAAAGACTGAAACTGTTGATTCAAAGCTGAATTTATTGCTTTTGAATATTTTGGCACCTTGGTTCATCCAGGCAAACATCACATTGTTCTTGAAATCCAAAGAAGCTCCAAAACTGTTGCAACTACTGGTTTCCAAGGTGGAAGTCTTTCCCTTCACAATCAGGCTTAAGAGCATTCCAAATGGATGGATTTGTGAGCTTGCAAAGTGGGCACCCTCCTTCCAGCTATTAGATGTTGTCTGATAATACCATTAGTCAGAAACTGTGCTTCCTCATCTTTCTCTTTGTTCTTTTCTCATGACTTTTGACTAGAGTACAATCTTGTGCAGTGGTTCTGGATTTTCCAGATTCTTCTCTCAGCTTACCCTGATCATAGTATATGGACCTAACTCCAGTCCCTGACTCTTGCTGATCCTCTATAATTATATATGTCTGCTCACATCCATCTATCCATAAAAACCCAAATTAATACTCCTTCATTAATATTATCATGTTTCAGATGAGCAACAGAACTATATTACTGGGGCTGCAAAGTTTTTAGTGTGAGGTGTGCATTAATAATTAGCGCACAGCGCACTAATAATAGATTAATTCTAACTTTGCTTATGTGGTGAGGATATTATAATGATGTCAGAGAATCACAAAATATACCAAAGAGTGGCTGAGTATGGAAAGGTCCTCTGGGGAGCATCTTGCCCAGCTCATTCAAGCAGGGCCACCTAAATCCTAGGATCACATTTAGGTAGCTTATGATGAGACTAATGATGAGACTAAACAACCTCCCTGGGCAATCTGGCAGGGTTCAGTCACCATCACAGTAATAAACTGTTACCTGATGTTCAAATGGAGCCTTCTGTGTTTTAGTTTGGACCCACTGTCTCTGGTCCTGTCATTGGGCACAACTGAAAAGAGGCTGGCTCTATCTCCTTTACAGTCTCTTCTCAAATGTTGGCATACATTGAAAAGGCAGACCTTCAACACCTCGAGAGAGGGAGCAACCACAAACATTTCTGGGCAATCTGTTCCTTTGTTTCACCATCCTCANGGGCAATCTGTTCCTGTGTTTCACCATCCTCACCATAAAAAATTTCTTTCTTACATCTAGCCTGAGTCTGACCTCTTCCAATTTACATCCATTATTCCTAGTCCTTCCATCACATATCCTATTAGAAAGTCCTTCCCCTGCCTTTCTGTAGGCCCCCCTTCAGGTATTGATAAGCAACTATGAGGTCCCCCCGAGCCCTTTCTTCTCCTGGCTGAACAACCCCAACTCCTTCAGCCTGTCCTCATAAGGGAGTTTTTCATCCACTGATACCCCCAAACCCTTCTCTTCAGGGCTGCACTCAAGACACTCTCCACCCAGCCTGTGCTTGTGATTGCCCAGTGAAGGACCTTGCACTTGGCCTTGTTGAGCTTCATGATGTTGGTATGGGCCCACCTCTCAAGCTATTCAAGGTCCCTCTGAATGGCATCCCTTCCTTTGGGTGTATCAACTGCACTGCACAGTTTGTTGTCATCTGAAAACTTGCTGAGGGTGCACTCAATCCCACTGTTTATGTCCCCAACAAAGAAGTTAAATAGCCGTTGTCCCAGTACTGATCCCCGAGGAACACCACTCATCACTGGGTTCCACTTGGACAATGAGCCATTGACTGCAACCCTTTGAGTGAAACCATTCAGCCAGTTCCTTATCCAGTGAGTGGTCCATCTGTCAAACCCATACTTTTCCAGTTTGATCACCAGGATGTCATTCGGAACAATGTCAAATGTTTTACACAAGTCCAGGTAGATGATGTCAGTTGCTTTTCCTTTATCCACCGATGCTGTGATTCTGTCATAGAAGGCCACCAAATTGGTCAGACGTGACTTGCCCCTGCTGAAGCCATGTTGGTTACCTGCAATCACCTCAGCATCATTCTCCGTGTGTTTTTGCAGCATCTTTAGGAGGATCTGCTCCACCATTTTGCCAGGCACAGAGGCGAGACTGACTGGCCTGTAGTTTCCTGGGTCTTCTTTTTTTTTCCCTTTTTGAAAATGGGTATTATGTTCCCCCATTTCCAATCAGTAGGAAACAATCCTTTTCTGGACTCTCTTTTATATGTCTATGCCTCTCTTGTACTGAGTGCCAGATGTTGCACTTTCCTTCATTGAGAAACTTACAGGAGACAACATTGAGACACTATTGTCAGTGTAATTCATTCACAGGTGTCTTCTCTGGAGGCCTAAAATGTAGTATATGAATACCATTGGCTCCATAACAATCAAAAGATGGTGCCTAGTTAATTTCAGCATCCTTTATGGTTGCTATATAATCTTCATATATTTGTGTTGGTCACTTCATGATTATCTCAGAGAATAGTTCTTATGTCATTGTTGCATGTATTTAAAATTCCCTTTTAGACTGAAAAAGATTGAAAGATTGACTGCGTTTGCTCTAATGAAAGTATCGTTTTCATACCTTTAAAAAATAATTTATTACTGTTTAGAGTTCTGCAATGATTGCTCTCTAAATACTGCTAGTATTAATGAAAATCTTTCTTATACAACCCTAATAAAAGTTTTATCAACTTGTGAACTTCTCAGAACAGATGACTTTGAGATTGACATGAATGAAATTCAACTAGTGAGAAATTATCTGCAGCAGAAAGAAGCAAAGTCTTCCTGGAAGACTTGCTAATAACCCATTTTCCTTACCAGAGGCAGCAGCTCTTCTCCAAATTAAAACTACTCAAAATAACTAATTTTTTATGTAGTTCTTTACTTATATTTCATACCCTCCTTATTCCTTTTCTGCAAGTTCTGTCCAAAGATATTAAGATTTCTATAACTCCCAGTAATATTGTAGTGGAGCCATCTTTCCAAGAGGTAAACTCAGACATCTTCCCCTCTAGAGAAGTGCTCTCATTATAGGGCTACAAAGTCAAGCTTCTTCCTTTTTCTCTCTCTAACATGCAAGTTGACCTTCCCTTTTATGCAGCAGTCATGGAAAATTATTTGAAAATCACAGAATCATAATTCATATTGAAAGGAGACTCAGGAGGTCATCTAGTCCACATTTCCATTCAAAGTAGCATTAACTTTAAGGTAAGGTCAGGTCACTTTGGGCCTTGTCCTCATTGAAAATCTTTGAAAATCTTCCAGGGGAGAGTTTACAACAGCTTTTCTGGGCACCATTTCCAGTGCTCAACAGATCTCTAAAGAATTTTATCCAACTTACTTAGCCAGAATTTCCCTTGCTGCAGCCTGTGAAAACTGACTCTTGTCATGGACTCTGTGCTTCTGAAAAGAGTCTGTCTTTTCCATAACTGCCCTTTCAGGAGCTGAAAACAAGAACTGGATTCGTACTTGGCCTTGACTTGTCCAGGCTAAACAAATATGGCTTCCTACAGGTCTTACTGTATATGAACTGTTCCACACACCTAGTGACTAGATAAGAAGAATCTCAGTAACTCTGGACTGGATCCTTTGCAGTTTGTCAATTCCTCTTTCATGCTGGAGAGCTCAAATCTGGATATAGTGCTCCATAACTCTGAAGGGAGGAGCAGGAAATAATCAATTCCCTTCCCTTGAACTGCTGGCTATCCTCTTGTTTCCTAGTATGTGATTAGTCTTCATCTCCAGGGGGCCTTGCAGTTGATACATTTTCCATTTGATCCTGAGGATTGCATCTTCTCTAACAGGGCTATTCTGCACATCTGCTGCCTATTCATTCAGGCCCAGCCTGCAGGACTCATCACTGTAGGATGTGAAGATACCACCATCCTGTCCTCCAGCATATCAACTGCTTCACCTTGTCTGGTGACATCTGAGAACCTGACAGAGATTCTTTTTTTCCTATTGCCCAGGTCATTGATAAAGACATTAAACAGCCTTGAGAAGGCTGTGAATTGCTCAGCTGCATAAAAACTTTGCAAAGGTAAAGTGGAGGATGGCTAACTGCTTATTTCTGGAGCATTCAGATACAGTAATAATAGATGCCATGGGGAATACCCGTGCAGAAAGCAATAATTCAGTCGTCAGAATGACATTTGAATAGAGTGCAGCAAATAGGGCCTGAGGCCACACATCAAATAGTAAAGATAAAAGATAAAAGAAAGAAATGAGCATCTGCTCACTCTGAGCATTATGTATCCTTAATGTTGAAAGGGCTGAGGATTCAGTGAAAAATAGCCAGTGATCATGAAAAGCAATCGGTGGTCATCTACTGATGTGCACAAAGGAACTGAATCAATTATTTCTTATTTTATGAATGCTTTTCATGAAAAATAATATTTTGACAAAGACATACATGTTTGTATGCAGAATAAAGCAAAAATTAATATCTTGGAGCAGAGACCTCCAGGGAGGGAACATGTGCTCCTGCAGCTTAGTCAGGTCTTGCTGCTGGTATCTAACATGAAACTTCTGCTCTAAACAATCTTCATTTTAGTTGATCAGTTCTACAATATCATAAGAGGAGAAGAAGAGGAGATCTAGTTAATCTGATGAGTGAAAAAAAGAGAAATAATAAAGCAGAAGGGAATTAGATACGCTAGTTTTCATATTTTGTGGAGAATGTGCTGTAATATATTAAGCTATTGCAGATTTATTAATATATTAATCTGCTGCAGATTTATTAATATATAGTGACATTCTCTTGCAAGTTTCAGATAGTGCTGCTACCATCTCTGTGCTCTTCATTCTGTGCATTGACTTTATAGGAATTTGGACCAAATTTCAAATCTACACCTGTCTTTAATAGTTAACTCTAACTGAAACCAGTATCAAATGTGCCTTTGGTTATTGTATAAATGTATAGGTCTTGAAATGGACTGCTGATAATGCACGCTAACCACTTATTTGTATTGCCTGCCAAGGAGGATGAAGCAAAGAAACCCATTATTAAGATACTTAAAAGAACCTGTTAGTGTCTTTTGCACACAAATGTGTAGGCACAAGCATTGTGCTGAAACTGGAAGGCAAATAAATTGTTGATATTTGTATTTTCTTACACTCAGTTGTTGTTTTATTTATCGATTATTTCAAAATCCTATCTGTAAAGGAACAGCAAATCATATTCTCAAGGTGTAAAAATACAGCGTTTTAATGATATGACTCTGGTGCTTGCTTCATAGCTTATGTTTTTCATCTACCTGGCAGATACTTAATGGTTATTAAGAAACTGAACATGAGAATGAAAGTGCAGAATCTGGAATATATTCAGATGCTGAAAAATGCATGGCTGCTCTTAGCTGAGTGAAAATATGATTTATATGGCTTACAGTTTCTTCTAAAAAAGGATATCCACTAAGTTGCTTGAAAAAAATAGAACTTGCAAAGCTCTTACTTGTTTGCTTTTGAACCAGATTAGTGGCTTTTCTCTTTTACAAGAGAATATGAAGGGCACAATAAAGAATGTCAAAAGGAAATTTGTTCAATTTGAAAGGTGCTGAAACAATTAATTGGAATGTCACCATTATAATGAGGCAATCATGTATTAACAACTATTACTTTTATTAATGATCTGAAGAAAGCCTGTATTTTCAGCTAGCTTGGATAGACTTCTTACTCCTGAAATTTTGCATATATCCTTGTCTCTTTTTAAATAGTGCTGTAACTTGCTCAGAAATTTAATTTTCACCTGAGCAGTAGAAAAAGCACTATGTTAATGACAAATATATTAATAAAATCTTAGAAGAATCATGATGTTGCTTGAACAGCTGCACTGATTTCTTTCACTATGTAGTCTCCTTTCTGGGAGACATTCATTCTGTTCCATCTTATATGAAAAGATGTGCTTTTCTTTTCATTGGACATTATAATTGCCTCTATAGGTGGCTATGGCTTCACAAAAGTGCAGAACTTATAAATAATTTTTTCCAGCTATCATATATATCTAAAGATTTTTTTTTTACCACTATATCTCACTTCCAGAAAAGTGTTAGCATTAAATAATGCATTTTAAACCACTGGAAACCATAAATCCTAATAGCAAAATTTTGAATCTCTTTCAAAAGTCAAACCTTTTACTGCTGACTTAACGATAACAGCAGGGAGATGCTCAGTGTTAACACTGAAGGGTGCTTTTAGCTATGTAAATGTCATATTTTGAGGTTATATCCTAAATGATTGGGAGATACTTTTTTTTAGTTAAATAAATTAAAAGCATATATACCTTTTAAAAATCTGTTGCTATGTAGTCAACCCTAGTGCTTCATGTATCTTCTTGCTCAGCTTTTCAGGAATTGACCTCTGTGACTCTGCTCTAATACGAGATAATGTAGTATGACACTTCATGACCTACTGACCAACGCCACTGGTTGGCGCAAACTCTTGACTATGGCAGACAAATTGGCTTTTTCCCAGAGAAGCCCATCAAAAAAGTGAAGTAAATTCTGAAGTTTTAATTTTACTCCTATTCAGTGCTGTCACAAGACAGGAATGTGTAAGCCTGACCAAGGTTCAAATAAAAGTTTTGGCAACAAAAGTCTTTGCATGTGATGAACAAATAAAATGTATGGGATATGATGTGCAAAAGCACTTACCAAAATTACTGGGAACGGGGCTTATATTTTTCTTTCTGATTTTTAACTAAGCATATTATTTATCATACAAGTGGTTTCATGTCAAGTAGGCAAAGGAATTATATGAGCTCTAGTGATTAAACAGAGAAATGTTAAATCTTGTCATAGGCTTGTGTTTGTCTCTGGGGCTGTCACTATAGGAGGTACCAGCTACTGAGGCCTGTCAAAATCCATTAAATGAGATCTGATGCTTAATGCCCAGCATATGAAGGCAGGATAGGGAATCTGACAATACAAGGGAAGTAGGTAAGCAAAACAGCACACTCGAGAGTCCCTGCTGGAGTACAGAAAATGTTTCACCAACAGTTTCTGAAGATCTTTTTTGAATAACAACCAGTGGGGAATTTTAGAAAAGGAATAATTGGAGAGAAGACACTGGTGAGATTCTTCTGTTCTCCAACAGGAAATAGCTGTTAGGTTCAAAATAAGCATGCGTTGGTCATCTGGTGATCAGTAGAATCTAGAGTGTTTTGTCTAATTGAGAGGGCTCTAGCAGCCCAGACTGTGAAGACTATGAATGGAAATGCACTTCTCAGTGAGGTCCCAGAGATAGAAGTAGAAGCTGGGACACATAGGACAAACACAGCACTGAACTGGCATTCACTGCTGCTGTATGCAAATAAAAGTGGCAAAAAAGAACCAGGACCCCATGTCAACCCCTGGGTGTCATCAGACTCTGCCTCAGCAATGCCACAGCATGGTTGGTCTCCAGCTCTCTGCAGCCCTGCTCTGTCCAGACATAGGCCTCTCCAAGCCCAGCCCATGTTCTGGCCCAGCTTCAGCCTATCTCTGTCCCCATGGAGGTGTCCAATGGTCCTGGTGGCCCCCAGCTGCCCTATTCCAGGCTGGGGTGTGGGACAGGCCCATGGGGAGTCTGTACTTCCACCTGTCTCTTAGCAAGCTGTAGGCTCTTGCTGAAATCTTGATTTTGAGAAGCTGAAGAATAAGGAGTTGATTTCTTGAATATACTATGATTTGATGAGTCTCAAGTTTTAAGTAATCTAGTGCCTGCTTCCATGACTTCTCTGGGGAGATTTTCCATAGTCTAATTTGTCTTCACTAATAAGATCACTGAAATTAAGCCTTCCTCATTCACAGAGGTTTTTTTATTTGACTGAGAAAAGCCTAACATTAAGCCTCTATTTGGTCAAAATTAAGCAACACATTTAAAATTCATTACGTAAACCCAAGTACGGTAAGAGGAGACACAGAGTAGATTGAACTGAGATGGCACCTTTACTGAACGTCTCCTTGGTGGCTAAAATGCAAAATGTTTGTCAGTGCACATAAAATAATTGTGCATCTTGAGTCTTTCTTGATCTTTTGTTATCATCTTGCCATAAAAATTGTAGTTTGAGAACTACTGTACCTTTCTTTGATACCTACTGGACTGTTAAATCTGTCCCACTTTCTGAATTGCTAAATATACAAACAGATACACAAGAGTATTAAGAACCAGAAAATCTGTCCCTCAGGGGCCATGAGAAGCTGGTGTTTTACATAGGCCTGAAAAAAAATCTTCTAGATCATAAATCAACAGTTTTCCTTTACCACATACACAGCTTTATAAATTTATCAAGTGCTATGCCTGAGACTGGGATTTTAATCTCATTACTACTACTGGATGCCTGTTCAAAACCTCATTTCTGTAAAGGTTAGAAACCCTTGCCTAATTTACAGCTTAATTGTGTTTACACAGTTAGGTTTTGTGCCAGCCTCATCCTTTGATTTAAATAGTTCTTCCTTCCCATTTTCTGTAGTGCGCTTTTACAAACAGGTGATGCTGCCTCACAGCTTTCATCTTGCTTGGGTATAAAACAGCCAGCTCACTCTGGAAGGGTTCATATTTTCAGTCCTTACTAGCACCTTATGTCAAAACCAGCTGCAATTTTTCTTTATTCCAAATGACCAGAATAATTTACTGTGTTCTAGATTAAAACTTACAGATCATAAGAAAATATAAATCGCTGATGAGGTATATTCCACTTTGATAATACAGTACCTTGCCCTTTCAAAAGACGCAGAAAGTGCTCCACTCTCATTAGGTGGAAATATGGTTCTCTTCACGGTAGTTGGGTGCTGACTTCTGTGAAGCCAGTATTTCAGCTCTTCCTTTCAGCAGATTTAGGAGTAGTGGAAACATCTCGACATTTTGTGAGTAAAATAAATCCCTTTAATTATAACAAAATGTTAAAGCTCCACAAATGTTCTGTGGATATTGCACAACTGGGAAATGAGGCAACACTCAGGGAAAAAAACTCCACAAATACTTAAACTGAAGAAGAGATTGACTAGGGAATAATATTGCTCTCTTGATAAAAGTGATAGTGGAGTTATATTTACAATTCTTCCTTTTTACTACCTCCAGCAACTGGGGACATTATCTGGTTTTAATGATAGCTGTTTCTTTGTTCACCAGATGCATCTAAGCATGCAGTTTGGATTAATAAAAGGCTATATATGACTAGACATGTGACTTAGGTAATAATTAATGGCTTATAGTGTTGATCTAGTCTGAATAAAATTTATTTTCAGTGTAGCAAGTTCAAGTTCACCTTAGCATCCATTGCAATATTTTCAGCTGTTGCACTGTAAATATCAGTCTGTACTATTTCAACAGAGTCATTGCACCTCCAACACAGCCATAACCTTTCTCTTACTTGTTTCCCTAACAGGCTACTGGCATGAGTAACAAAGAACTGTGTTTGAGACACAGATGCCAGGATCTGATAAAAATTAGCATTATATCCTGATCACATCCTGTTATGTGCCTTTTCTTCAGTAACCTCAATATCAAATTTAATTACATAGGTTGAGCTTTTAGACTTGTCTCAGGATATAAAATTAATTCCCATAAATCTCTTGCTCCTCTCACTCTGTTCTGTGCAGAGGTTAGTGAAGAACTGTCCCCCTTCCCTGCTGTTCAAGTGGGCTTTCAAAAGAGCTGTAGTCTTAGGCATAAATATTATGACTAGGAGAGACTTCTTATTAAGACTGAAAGACTTCTGCAAAACTAATTTTCCCATCCTCTTATCAAGGATTTGTAGACAGGCAGGAACCTAAAAACAGCTATTTAAAAGCTGGGCAGTGTGGGCTAATGCTTCTAAATGGAATTGACTGCCTTAGCTATATTTATTTGCTTTTTTGCCTGTTGCTATTGAGATTCATTCTCCCTTCTCTCTTGCCCTGAAGTCATATAGAATAGTTATTCACTTACAATTGGTTGAAAAGTAAACCATCAGAGGAGATAAAAGCTCAGAGGTTTGAGGGAGAATTGCATTGCTCAGGTTTTCTGTCAACCACTCAGTCAGTTCTTCACTGCATTGGAGACTTGTCCCACCTAAAGCTATCAGAAGATGGACAGTGTCTTGCAAATGTTAATCTGATAATCACCAAGGCAGACTGTGAATGCACCTTTCAGGGAAATCTTATCACAGTTCTGTATGTTTTGAAATATTTGCAGGGCCTTCATGCACCCTAATTTCCAAAAGACCTGAGCAGTTGTGTTATGTGACAGGAATATACTCAGTAGCACCTTCAAATATGGTCTATAGGAACACAAAGAAGTGCAGAAGGTGTTTGTGGAATAACATAAAGCAGAATACATATACAATAGCCTCAATAGTGCATTTTAGTAGCATCTTGTAAGCAATGGACTTAACTCTGCATTTATGTGCAATGTATGTATAATTTGTTAACACAGCTGTGGTCTGTTTATAGAATAGTGAGGTTATAGATGTCACAAAATTGAACTGGCTGGAATTTTTCTAATGAGAAATTCTATTTGGTCAAAAAAGTTATTTACGGGTGATAATTTTAGAAATGCAGGAATATACATGTTAGTTAGTAGAATTTATGATCAAAACAAGACTTTTATCCGCTAGAACACTCAGTAGCCCTGACCTCTTGAAGAAGAGGTGGGACATCAATATAAAGATGCTGTTCTGTGTGACTTGGAAGAAGTACTTATCTGCAGACTTTCCACTCTTAGATGAGTGTCCTGATAGTCACACATTTCAGCTACTCTGGATGTATCTTGCCTTTTGGAGATGTTCTAGTTTTTATTAATAATACATGGAGGGAGAATGAAAGAGACTAGTTTCAGTACTGCTTCAGGGTATGGCAGATGAAAGATCAGATACCTGTTATGAAGGATATTTATTTATACAGCAAGTAGCAGTTCCAGCAAGAGATACTAGAAAACCCTTCAGTTTCCTCTGCTTAGTATCCTGGTGGGTTAGATATTCATTTGCAATGTCAGAGACTGGAGTTTCAATAGCTAGACTGGATCACCTCGAATATGTATTTGAATTTTAATCCTTCTTATCTTAGGTGAACACACAAATAGGAGCGTGTGAAGGTGTCCACATTTTCTGGTCTTCACCTCAGCCTCAAATGTACTGGGAAATTTCATGGAGTGTAGGAAAACTACAGCACTCTGCATTTTATAAATGCTCACTCTGGTGATTGAACCCACAATACATATCAGTAGCAGGGTAGAAGAGATCTTCTCAATGGTACATCATTTGCCTGTATCAAGTGATATTCAAGTAATTTTCTTTTCTCTAATGCTAAACCAATTGTAACTGACAGTTCTCAGGGCATACTTTGTAGTGATAAAGAGATAACTGTAGTAGCCTTGCAAGAATTCACCTCTTATTCAGTCCTTTAGACGTACATAATGCTCTTTACTATCCATGAGTTCTCCAGTATTGTCAAATAAATTACCCATCTAGAGCATGAGCTACTAGATTTAACTTTCACAAACAGCTATAGGAAACCTGAAGATTAAAAGATGTGGCACAAAACCTATTTTCATTCCTTTATATATTAAGAGGGGTCTATGTTGTTAATAACAAGAAAAGCACAGTTTTGTCAGCCAGGTTTTCCAAGGATTGGTACCTTTTCTTTTTCTTCATAATAATCTCAAAGTAACTAAAAAGATTTACGCTTCTAACAAAAAGAAAAAAATTGCACACACCTAAAGCCATTTAATCTGAATCATCTGTATTTTCTTCTCTTTTCTGCTTTCATCCTACTACATTTATTGTTGTTTTTCTTGTCAGTGGATAGACATAAAGGCTGTTGCAGGAACAATTGGAAAACAGAACAGGAACATATATTTATGTAAACTGGTATTGATTCAACTTTCAAAAAAAATAAATAAATAAGTAGGAAAAAGAAACTAAGGCTTTCTGTGCTGTGCTGCAAATGACTATGACCAGGACTGCCTGTGTGCAAAGAATACCCGAATGAATTCTGCTGATACTGCTGCAATCTACTGTGAACTTACACAGTTAAAAATTAAAATGTAGTTAAAAGTCTCTGCACAGTATTCATCATCAGATGTAGATCCTTGTTGGTTTTTTTTCTTGGTCACCTAACAGTAATGGCTACTTTATTTGTTTATGCATCTCTGTGCTCTATGGTTGACAGTTCCACATTTGGGAACATCTGAAAAAGAGGTCATATGACCTTTAGAAACATGGGAAAACTCTGTTCTTCTCAAGATGACCTGAAATGTTCTAATTATTGGTTATTCCCTCTAGTTGGTGATGCTGCCAATAAGCATGTAAAGTTCAATGAACCCACAAGCATACAGCTGTTATCTTTGACTTGTGGCCAAAATAAAAACTGGAACAAAATTTACCCAGATGAGTATAAAGTCTCCTTTTTTAAGCAGTTATTTTCTAAGCCAGATAATCAGAATGAAACTAAGGAGTGAATCCTTTTTCTAGAAATATTAATTCAAACCTGGATCAGCATTTCAGAGATGAGATGTTAATATGGATTACTGATTTGATTGCACAAGTCTCCCAAAGAATGCCCAAGTCTCAAGTTTATTGACCTGTGTGCAGTTTTGCATTGTAATCCAGTTGTTCCAATTTTGTCATATATGTCATCTTTTCTTAAGACCTGAAAGGAAGGTGATTTTATTTGTCTCCTGCATAATCAATTTGAAGGTTGAAAGATGCCATTGATAACATAGGCTGGTATAACCTTTGTTACATACCAGCAGCTTGCTGGTAACAGTTTGGAGCAGCCAGAAATGGGAAAGCAATGGTTCCATGCTGGTTTTTACCATTAATGTTTCCTAGGAAACTTCTCTAATTAAATAATCTAAGTCTTCTTATATGAGGTCAAGTAGGTGTTACAGAGATAAGAAACATAATAGAAATTGTACACACCTCCTCTTCCTACTGCTTACCCAGACACCACTATCTGATCTGTTCTTCGGATCAGTTTTGTATTACCCAAGACTATAGGGAAGGGAGACAATGTAATCAGAAATAAAGTTTCACGGTGCCTTTCATAGCTGTACTTGCCTGTGTTGTGCATCACGTAGATATGAACGAAGTTGATTCCTGAGCATATGTAAGTCACATCTAGAGTAGCCAGAGGAGAGAGGTCTTTCCATTACAGTGAATATGAGTATCAACTCATCTGAATGGATTTGATTTTTGTTGAACTGTATCATGAGTTGTAAATCAGCTTCTACTTTCCAGGTAGTATGGTCTGCTTGAGTGATAACAAGGCTTAATTAATGTGCATCTGAAAAGCTCCTTCCTCTCTTTATTTTGAGATGAGGCATTTTTGTACAGGGAACAGAACAAGTTTTAGTAACTGATGTAATCCTATCCAGAATTCTCTCTGCTCTCTCTCTCTGTGACAGTAACAGCAATGCAGCAGTTCTCTGAGATAAGACTTCTTTGGAATAGAAAGCACCTTGTTACACTAGATGGCAAAGAACAATTGTAACTATAATGTCTTGAAGGAAATTCTAAAATAGTTCACATGTTAGGCCATCACCTTAGGAATCTATGATCAAGAAGAGTTTTCAGAAATCCATTGAACAAATTAATGGATTATCTTAAATTTATATGCATTGTGCACCTCAAAGAAAACCCCAGTAGCTGGCTGTTGAAGTCATATTTCAAAAGGACAGGTTTAAATGTGAAATGATTTTAAAGGATTAGTCTTTTTATATTGGTGGGAAATTGGATTTTTCATAGAACAAAAAGGAGATATTTCAAGGTAATGCTCGATAGACCAAGAAGTAACTGGCAACTAATCAGTGGGTGTACAAATCTGTCTATAAAAGCAATGTTCCAGTCAAAAGTTTCTACAAACTCAGCAGGCCATCAAAACATTTTATCACATTTTAGGGAGAAAAATGTTAGCAAAATTATCCCCTCCTTAACTGTTTGTTTCCTGTCTCTAAGTAGCCAATAACTTCTTAGCCAAGAAATGGATTTTCTCTTCTCTTTTACCTTTGAATAAACATTTATTTGAACATATTAAGTAATCTTTCTACCTCATTAGGTTCTTGCTAAGATGTCTTCCCACTCTGCAACCCAGCTGTTTAAGAAATAAATTGCTCGATAGAGAGAGTAATATATAAGCAGTCATTTCCAAACTGGAGGTAGCAAAGTGAACCTGGTTCTTCTCTGTATTCCAGGTATGAAATACTTTCTTTCCTGTTTGACTGTTGGATTGCTTGTCTCTCGAGTTTTAGGGTTGCCTTTTTCCCCTCCTTCCAATGGGTGTTCTTTGCTGACTTATCTATCTGATGTTGTACGTGTGTTATGTAAAGTACATTTTTCCTAGGAGACAAAGGGATAGGAAAGCTATTACCAGGAGGCAAACATGATGGATTAATCACTACATGATAAAGTAATCAGATTTCAAGATAAAGACCGAAGAATTACCATGGAATGTTACAAGAAACATATACACACTGCAAGAAGGGAAGAAAAAGTATTACAGTAGACTCTATATATTTAAATAAATTTGCTGCACAAGTAATTTATCTTTTTCAAAGTGTATATTTTAAGTAAAAACTATACCAACAGACCAATTATAAAAAAAGTCTTATATCATGAACTGATTTTTATACTATAAGAGTTGACTAATATTTATTTGTCTTCAGATGCTCCTAAGCCTTTCTGTGCAATTTCATTCTTCAGCGGGATGTGTGAGGCAGAGTCAAGTGCCTGAGTTAGGGAATGAAGGAATTTCTGGCTGCTTCATAAGAAGTCAGCACTGGTGGGAAGGGTATCCAGATGGGTAAGCTTGGTCTGTTGCCCAGAAACCCTGCTTGTGCATGACATGAGTGAGAGCTTGACAGCCACAGAGTATATCAGGCTGCAGCTCAGGTAGCTGTGTGTCACAGTCCCACCTGATGAGCCATTCAAGCAACACAGCTGGATAATTTGAATCTTCCTAGCTCCTGTGGAGCTGATGAGATTTGTTATGTTTTGAGAGCAGAGAAGGAAGGAGATGTCCATCAGGCAGATTAACAGGGAGCTTAAATATTAGCTGGAAGGAATGCTGGAGAGGAAATATTAATGAGAGAAGACAAAGACAACATGGTCCTAAGCATTTCAAAGAACATAGTGGGAGCCATAGGGGAAGAGTAAGCATAGGAAATGTGTGGATAGCCATGAGTGAAGGGATGGCAGAGAATGCTTTGAATAAATTATAAGGGCTAGTATGAAAAGGAGAGGGTTAAGTGAGGGCAATACCAAATATTTATGACCAAGAAAGATGAGGTGGGGTGGCTCTGTGAATAACCACAAAGGTAACCCTTTCAGACATCAGGAAGAAGCCAGACTGTTAGAAAGGCTGCAGTAAGATAGGTGCAGTGATGTTGGATAAGAAAAGGAAAGGAGAGAGGCAGGAAGCAGACACAGATATTGGTGGAGGATAATGAAGTGATGCTTTGGGGGATTAGAAATGACACAGGACAGCTACAAGTCAAGAAAAATAGGGTAAGGTTATAGCCGGTACAGAAACAAGTGAATGATTTATGGAATAATCTAGTTTGGGTGTCTGGTGACTTGAAGACAGAATGGTAGTACAGAATGTACATAGTGTACATGCTCAGCTGAGGAAGACTTGCTGCTGCTGCCACTGAGATGCTTACCAGCAGCACACTTAGACCTCTGGTTGTTAGAGGAGATTCACTAGTAAGACACAAAGAGAGGGATCCTGCCTGCTGCTCTTTTCTCTGTTGTGTCAAGCCAGCCTTAGCTAAACAAGTTTAAAGAGCATTTGCTGTAGCCTGAGAAGTAAAGTGGTTTTAAACATTTAGTGTCCTAGATTTGCAGTTACCCTCTGCAACACTACAGAGCATCATTAAAGTTCATACATCACACTGTAAAATACAGAGTGGAACTGAATGTATGAGAGGTTGCAAAGTTTATGATTTTTAGAAAGAATTATAAGCAGATTGAGGGCCTTTTCCATTAAAGCAACACAAGATTGTTACATGTTTATATGGTATAGCTGTTCTGTTAATCAGTTGAACTGTAGTCTTATTTGTACTGTGTACAGCTAAATTTTTTTGTATTTTAAAGGAAAATGTGTCCCTAAATGCATTATGGAGAATATCTATCACCATTTATCATCTGAACAGGGGGACAAGGTCTGCTGTGCTTGTGACATGAGCACAAAAAGATCGTGTTAGATTTATGAAAGTCTCTGCTAGGAAATGAAACTCTTCTATCTCCTGTCCTGCAGAGCCCCCTGTCTATGGGCTTATTCTGTGCAACTTGATTAATTTGAGATGTCTGGTGAACTCTTTTGATTTCCCTGCACATAGTGGGATTTGCTTCGTCTTCCATACACAGCAGCTTGTTAAATTTTCTTTGTTTTGCTATTACATAGAACATTTTCTTTGAACATAATAGAACTCTGCAGTGTGTGAATTGGTGCAGATGCCACATCAAGGGAGGGAACTTAAAATATACAGAAACATAATACAACGTGTCCTTTTGAATAGTTAGATACTAGCGTGGATACTAGTCAGTGTTCACTGCTACAGTTCTATAAGGAGAGAATGATTTTTAATGAAGCTGGAAATCAATGTCTGTTAGTCTCGAGATGGAGTGAGTCTGTTACTTCTAAATGTGACTGTTGGTAAATCAGCTACACATTTGTGCTAGGAAAAGCAGCAACAAAGAAGTTCAGGGGGAAGTTTCTCTCCCAGGTGAAATGACAAAGCGATATTTTCCCCTTTCTATCTGCATTTTAAAGTGTGTGCAGGGAAAACAGGACTTTTACACAATAAATTACAGACATATCAAATTATCTCAGTGGTCTTTCTTCACCTCCTTTTCTGCTTCAGTTTATATGATGTCCCCACACTGCAGCCAAAAATGTGATGCAGCTCCTGCAGTTTGCCATCTCTGCTACAACAAAATGCAGTAAAAAAACAACAAAGAGCTTAGAGTTTGCTGAATTAATCTGTGAAGACTGTAGGTATATAAACTAGGAGATATAACCATGCTGAGCTCCCATCTGCCCTCATGACATTGCTAGCAGGACCCAGCTTAGCCAGAGTTAAAGCCCTCTCTTACTTAGCAGTATGAGCCACACTCACAATTTTACAGTTACTAAGGGAAAGTTGGTTTTGGTGTGACCCCCATTTCAGTGGATCTGATGAAATCACCCAGTACCAGTCAATGCTTTTCTATCACTATACCCAGTGGCCGAGGAGCAACTTTGAGCACTGGGCTTTGACTGTCACTGTGTCATTATTACTGTGTCCTTTTCTATGTGTTGGTCTGCGCCTACCAGTTGTGTCCTAGATGAACCTTACAGGATCGTTTGTAGACAGATGCAATGAAGTTTCACTTGTAGTTTCTGAGTTAAATAAGAAAGGCCAGTGCCAGTATAAGAGTCATGCTGTGATTTAACTCAGTTCTGTGCTGATGCCACTTAATATCATCAGCATTAGCCGTATCTGGTTTTAATTAACTCAATTCTATCAGCACCTGTTAGGTGTTTTTCAGATTGGGCTTCTGTGTGTATGAAACCTAACCGTTTCAGCCTTGGGGTGTGGAAATTTTGCAAGAGACAGATACCTCCCAAGGCAGAGTACCACTTAGCTCTACCTAAATTTTATGTGCCAATAGAAAGCATAGAAGGATAGTACTCTCTGATAACATCAAAAAGAGGATGCTTTCTAGGGTTTCTTTCTCTGATCCAGTCCCTTTATACTCTTCTGGTATCTACAACTGTTGTGTTAGAGCTGTTAAAGTCTGCTCTGTCTAGTCCTTTCAGTACCCCTTAACAGATGAACTGTCTACAAATTTATCTAACCTTTTTTAAAACCTGCTGATACTGCCTGCTTACACAGCTTCTCTGGTCAGAACACTATCTGCTGCATACAAAAAAAACCAAAAAAAAAGCAAAAATAAACAAAGAAAAACCTTCTTTTATTCAGTTCAGTCTTAATTTATACAGTTCAATCCAGGTTTAGAATGTGAGATCTGGTAAATAAGAGTTCTGCATTCAGCTTGTCTGTTACCCTCAGTAATTTGCAAAACTTGGTCATATCCCCTCTCCTGTTATCCTCTCCAACCCGATGAGTCTCAGCCTCTGATCCTAACAAAATTCCTCGACTGTCATTTTCTTTACTGTCTACAACTCAACTACCCCCTTCTTTGAAGACCAGAGAAAATAATGATGCACCGGACACAGTGTGTGCACAGCAGAGATTTTCTGTTAGAGGCATGACATCCCTTATGGCATTTCTAGAGTACCAATCCTGGTTGATGACCAAGATTTTGCAATGTTTTTGGGCCTGCAACTGCATAGTGAGACAATGATTCAGATAACTATTAAATTCTCATTTTATTAGTTTAAAATCAGTTCTGAAGTCAGCACCCATGTAGACAGGGTTTAGGGGGTTTTTTTTCCTAGTTGCATTCCTTCACATTTTTCTACATTGAATCTTACATGTCAACTTTTTTGCTTTACATGGCTTTGCTTTCTGCAGAGCAGGAAATATCACTGTTTATTCCCTTTCCCAGTTCACTTTTGAAGATACCAGTAAAACCAGTTCCCATGCTGATCTCCGTGAGACTCTGCTGATGATTTTTCTTCTTTGAAAAAATGACCATTAACTACTTTATATAGCACCTGTTCTTTAACCAGCTCTCAGTCCCTAAATGTCTTTCCAGTGTCAGCCTAGTTGCTTTCATAATCCTTGATGTAGGATCTTATCAAAGACTTTTTAAAAACCCACAATATGTATTTGGTAACCATTTTCTTTTTGCCCAAGCACCTCCTGACACTCTGTACAAGTAGCAGCAGGTTAATATTGCAAGATTCCACTCTAGAGGAGCTGGGCAGATTCTTCGTAGCAGTCCATATTCATCTAGGCTCCCAGTGATCGTATTCTATATTATAAACACTACCAAGTTAACAGCAACAAAATCCAAGATCATCAGTTCAGTCTGTAGTTCTTAGGATGTATTCTAGTGTCGTTTCTTTTGGTGGGATTGTTCATCTACCTGTATATTGGCACAATGGCTGTTTATAAAACAGGCTTCTTGTCTTGACCAGACTTCCACCCTACAAGCTCACATTTAAACAAATAGAATATGTACTGTTGGAGGGTCAATTAAGTATTTTATTACCTGGCTAGACATCCGGCTTTACGTATACCATGTGTTTCTCCAGTACCACACAGTTCACATCCCATGTGCCTTAAAGTCTCTGTGTAGAGCTGATATTGCCTTTGGCAACTACAGAGTGTCTCTCACTCTCAGCTTCCAGGAGAATGCAAGATGCTAATACACTCATGCTGTTCTTTACCATGTACTTGGTGTTTCACTCGGTATGTCAGTTCTTGAAGAGTGCCAGACATATGCTGTTTGCTGCACGTCAGTCTTGCTGTCTTGGAGTCTTGAGACACATACACTAGGTACTTGACATATGCTAAGAGAACGGTTAAAGTTTGAAAAGGATTTCTATTGCTTAACATCATCTTCGTGAGTGTTAGCCCTCCAGCTTCTCATACCTAATTCTGTTTGTGTCCTCTGACTTTCTGACTCTGTGCTCTTATGAGCCTGCACAGTACATGGAATTTGCAACATAACTATTCAGTGAATTTAATCAGTTGCTTATCAACCTTTTCTTCAAACTCTGCTTTGTGAGGATTAATAGAAAAATCAAAAATGTTTCCATTTGCTGCCCTACTGTGCATTCTTTCATCTACTTATTTTCCTCTTACCATTTAATTCCTTTTTTTGATTCTTGTTTAATTCTCTTGTCCTTATTTTCCCTCTATTCTAAATTTAAATAGAATGTTTTAATGTAGTCATTGACCCTTTCCTGTTCAATCCTTTTCCCTTCTCTTCCATTCTTTCTTTTCTTCATCTCATTTATTCAGTTCCTCAGATTTTGACAAGTTCAGAACCAATTACTTGTGTCAGAAGGACTTTAGTTTTACATAGTCTGGGAGAGTTGGGTTAGAACTATCTAGCATACAGGATACAGTTCAATTTATTGTTAGTAGGTAAAAATACTGCTTACCACCTCTACTGATGTTCTAAACAAAGCTTTGTTTGTACTCCATGGCTCAATGGCATTTATATCCATGGAGGACTTGCCCCTTAAATATTCTTTAGTAACATTACTTGCTTTGCACTCTCTGTAAACTTGAGCAAGTAAGAAATAAAAATAATTATGCAATGTCTGTATCTCAGTTCAGTTTTAAGGATAATCTTAAGCCTCAGTAAAGATCATAGAACTCCTTTCTAGCATGAACATAGTTTAACACAGAGTCATTTAACTTAATTTAAAATTTTATGACTGGGCTTTTTACTTCATCAAATAGAACTTCAAAACAAATTAGTGATCTAGTAGGAGGGACATACCAGCTGTCTGCTGTCTTTTATCCGGGAGCAACAAAAATGCCTGGCTTGCATGTAGAAATAACATTGTAGCTGCAATAATTCAAGGGTTATAAATGAAATAAGTTTTGCAGAGATATGTGGCAAGTTTGATTAAAGTTACTGATGTAGGTTGGGGAAAAAAAGACAAATTTGATGAGTATTTTATGGTGATTTAAAACAATTTGCATAGAGGCTAAGTATGATCTGTTTTTGCTTCCTCTCAGCCACTTGGAACATGTTTATTTCTAGTCCTAGAATATTTTGGTGGGAGGGTAATAGATGATGAAGTGAAGAAGATATAGTTTTGAAGATTCTCTTTTGCATATAATGTTATTGCAATGGTAGGATAAGCAGAGTTATGCATAATATATTGTCTGAGGATGATGTCATATTTCATAAGCCTCCAACAGAGATGATACAATCATTTCACAAAGGGAACTATATGATGTAATTGCCAGAAACACCACATGGATCAGTAGCCCAGCAGGTTACATTCAATTCAAATTTCATATGGTGCTAATACGTCTTTTTTAGATGTTTCTCCTTCTGAAGATGCCACAATGAATAGATTTTTTTTTTTATGTTCAGCTGTTTTATTTCAAATCTGATTTTTTGGGATTTTTTTGTTGCTTGCTGTTGTTTTTTAAATAGGTACAGGTACCAAAGTATTTAGATTTCTTGCTTAACTCTAGAAATTTTGCTTTAAAAATGGGTAGCAGATCCTTGATCTCTGACCTGTGGAGTAAGTACAGAGAGGTACAACACTACATGGAAAAAGATTTCAGTAATACTGAAAGAGCTTTCAGATGGAAGAAATGGGAGGACATGTCAATTATTTCTTTGCTGTCTTTGTAAATGTTCTCTGTCTGTTTATTTTTCAAGAGTAACAGTGGGAATCCATTGTAGGAGTCTATCTGGTCTTGGTGAAATAATGATTAATTGTGATCTCAGCAGGTTCAGCATTTATCTGGAGAGAAAACATTTTCGTCCTTTCTCTACTTGATCTGAAATATCAGACAGTACCCTGTCCTGTCACTACCAGTCAGTTTTGTGGGTGCACTACTCAGCAAAACCATCTTTCCATTTTATTAAACTTTTTATTGCTTGATTATCTCAGAACCTCTCACCTATTGTTCTTTTCTAACTTTTTGATTATTTCAGTGCTCACAAATATTAAAAGCTACAGATACTTCTGTGTGCTGGATATGGGGCAAATAGATACCATGAAAACATCCCCACACATCTCTGCTAATGTATGAATGTTCTGTTTGTTGCCTTTGTTCTGTCAATTAGGCACTACTAGGTAGGAGCTAGCCATAGGATGTAAGAAAACATAAGACCACATCATTATTCCCTCATTCAGTTTTTAGTGAGGCTAATTGCTCTTTGAAGTCTTTAACAGCTTTCCAAGATAAAGATCAGGTTAAGGAAGATTCAGTACTCCAGAACTAAGAATAATGGAAGTAAAATTGCTTCTACAGGAAAAAAAGTAGAGACCAAATTCAGACTTTCACTAAATTGTGTTGGAACTTCCATTTTATTTTCCAGTCCTTCCTTCCAGTCTTACCTCATGAAGACTTGTTGCTCAGTTCTGATCTCTCATTACGAACTCTTATTACCATCACTGGCTTCATCCTCCTGCATTCAGAGGACATGAACAGCTCTTCTCTCTACAAGTTGAGTTGCACTGAGTTGATCTGGTTTTTTTCCCTCTTTTTCTTCTGAGTTTCTACCCCCATCATTTGCTTTATTTTCATGGTTACAAACAGCCCTGTTCTGAGACAATGTGAGCAAAAATACTTATCATTCAGGATTTTTCTCTGAAGTCTTTACTATCATGCTCCTTTCCATATTCTTCTTCAGGTTCCAAATCTTATAGGCCTAGAAGTTAGAATTTAGTTTGCATATAGCATGGGATTATAAAGATGATACCTTTGCCGTGTGGGCTTTGGAGGTAGATAAATGCCCATTTTGACTTTTATACTACATTAAGGAAAAGCAGTGTTATCTTTTGATATTGTACAATTTTTTTACGTATCTATTCTTGGATTAAGAGGCTTCATGAGTGTCAAGTATTTTCAAATTTCTTAGTCCCTGGTGCTCACGGATATACACTTCTTTTAGTGATTAAACAAAAAAGGGAATCCTCCCTCAGTATAAAGTATGTGCATCACAATCTCCCAGATTCTATAGCCCTCACTAAAGCTCCAACTGCAATGGCTTATGCCAACACTCATTTGCCTAGCAAGCCAATTTACCATAGACATGGGAGCACTACTGCTCTTGTTGCTTTCTTGATCTTTGCAATGTACAGTCTGGGTACACAGTCTGATTCCAGTTTGATGAAATGGTACGTGCAGCTTCCTGTGAAAGACATAAATTCTCTGAGCCCTAATATTACCACCCAGCTGATAGTGTTCTTGCATTTTGAATATGAGAATGGGATGCTCATTTGGTTGGAGTTTGTACTCCGAGGCATAAAAATCAGCACAAATTTAGAAGTGGTCCTCACTTTGCTATTCAAGTCCAGATGCAAAATGCCATAGGAAGAGCAGGAAACATAACTATGCCCATTATAATACAAAATATGTCAGTACAAATCATTTTGGAACATAAATCTCAGCAACTTTTCCCTCATGTCCACAGTATCATCCTGTTATTCAAAATGTGCTTAATATTTGGTAAATTCACTCAGTTATATTCAGATGTGAACTAGTTTTGACATCCGTGTTTCAAAATTGCTTGTCTGATTTCATGTATTTGTCTTAGTTGTTTAAAATCACATTGGAAGCAGTCTGACACTTTTCATTTGTAAGCATATTCACTCAGAAGTAGATTAATTTTCTTATTTGTTATTAAACTCTGCTCATATTTAGGTGGTCACAGTCCTTTATGAAGTAGCTGGGTTTTGTGGATTATTGGTACAAAAATATTGCAAAACGTTGACATTCAAATCTGTCTTCATCAATATTTCTNTTAGAATTTAGTTTGCATATAGCATGGGATTATAAAGATGATACCTTTGCTGTGTGGGCTTTGGAGGTAGATAAATGCCCATTTTGACTTTTATACTACATTAAGGAAAAGCAGTGTTATCTTTTGATATTGTACAATTTTTTTACGTATCTATTCTTGGATTAAGAGGCTTCATGAGTGTCAAGTATTTTCAAATTTCTTAGTCCCTGGTGCTCACGGATATACACTTCTTTTAGTGATTAAACAAAAAAGGGAATCCTCCCTCAGTATAAAGTATGTGCATCACAATCTCCCAGATTCTATAGCCCTCACTAAAGCTCCAACTGCAATGGCTTATGCCAACACTCATTTGCCTAGCAAGCCAATTTACCATAGACATGGGAGCACTACTGCTCTTGTTGCTTTCTTGATCTTTGCAATGTACAGTCTGGGTACACAGTCTGATTCCAGTTTGATGAACTGGTACGTGCAGCTTTCTGTGAAGTCTGCTTAGACAAGACATAAATTCTCTGAGCCCTAATATTACCACCCAGCTGATAGTGTTCTTGCATTTTGAATATGAGAATGGGATGCTCATTTGGTTGGAGTTTGTACTCCGAGGCATAAAAATCAGCACAAATTTAGAAGTGGTCCTCACTTTGCTATTCAAGTCCAGATGCAAAATGCCATAGGAAGAGCAGGAAACATAACTATGCCCATTATAATACAAAATATGTCAGTACAAATCATTTTGGAACATAAATATCAGGTTAGTTACCCTCATGTCCACAGTATCATCCTGTTATTCAAAATGTGCTTAATATTTGGTAAATTCACTCAGTTATATTCAGATGTGAACTAGTTTTGACATCCGTGTTTCAAAATTGCTTGTCTGATTTCATGTATTTGTCTTAGTTGTTTAAAATCACATTGGAAGCAGTCTGACACTTTTCATTTGTAAGCATATTCACTCAGAAGTAGATTAATTTTCTTATTTGTTATTAAACTCTGCTCATATTTAGGTGGTCACAGTCCTTTATGAAGTAGCTGGGTTTTGTGGATTATTGGTACAAAAATATTGCAAAACGTTGACATTCAAATCTGTCTTCATCAATATTTCTCTATGATGTTTCTAGATAT
Source organism: Turnix velox (assembly GCA_013400935.1). Classification (NCBI taxonomy): domain Eukaryota; kingdom Metazoa; phylum Chordata; class Aves; order Charadriiformes; family Turnicidae; genus Turnix; species Turnix velox. The sequence goes on along the minus strand of VZTY01012549.1, from coordinate 215,330 downwards.
GTGTGCTGCCTCACTGCTTTTACCCAAGGGTCCTTCAAGCAGTCACTGTCCATTACCTTGGGCAGAGTGGGATGTTAACCACTGTTGCTTTAGAAACTGATGGTTAATCAATGCTTTAAAATGCAATCTATTCATTTTCACATTGAATAAACAATTGTTCTGACCATTTATTTTCCATTTTGGTCTTGTTAAAACTTATCTGTTTGTTTTGATAGCCCTCTTTTCTTGCCCTTGGCCTGTTCACTCAGTTGTAGGGAATTTCCTCTATAATGATAAGAAATAAAAATGGCTTATTCCAGAGCAAGGGATAAGAACAGAGATTAAATGAATGTAAGGATGTTGTATTCCATTTGATTCTTATGATGGATCCTCTGATTTCTTTGGGGGTGATTGCTCAATTTATGCTTTTACAAGAACTGAAATCAGGTGATTACTTTGAAAATATGTCTTGACAGATACGGCTGTGCAAAATGCAGTCTCCATCATTTCCTCACACCTATTATCTGTATTTTGTTCTCTTCAGAAGTGAAAAAAAAGGCTATCTTCTGTTTAGGTAATGATATTTTTTTACCTCTGATCTTTTTTTCAAGCAGAGATCTTCAAATAGAAAATGGATCTATTTGTAACTACAGGCCTCCATCTCATGAAGCTCAATGATACAGAGCAGTGTATATGGTGTGAAGTTTAAGTCACTTCAAAACTTCTGATATGTTTTCAATTTTTTTAAAGTAGTTTTTTAATTTGGTTAAAGTTAGGTATTTTAATGCTTCTCCCTTCTTTATTGTAACATACTTTCCTTTCAAATTGCCATCTTCTTGATACTTTCTTTTCATGGCACTAGTTATAAGATAAAGGTTTTCCTACTTCATTCAGCGACTTGCAAAAAAAAGTGATTTAAAGAGACACAGCACAGAAAACTCATAAACTCCTACCTAAATAAGCAGTTAGAGAACAGCAGATGGTTTTAGATTGCATTGGTAAATGGTGCAGTGTTATAGACCAATCAATACAGTTAATGCTAATTGTAATGCAGTTTTGTCAAAATGATGCTTTTTCTTGAATTTAATTCCTAATTTATTTCATTTTCAATAGGGCAATTCTGCAGACTTGGTTTCTTTTGCATTTCATGCTTGCTAATGGAAAGCTGGATTCATTCGGCTATTAATCTGGCTCAAGTATATTAAAACAGACTTTGACATGCTTGATGGAAAGATGTACCAGATATTTACAGAAGACTTTTGTTTAGCTTTTTCATGGTATCGTGTTCAGTCACTTGACTTGGTATAAACCAAGGAATGGTCAAGAACTTTCCAAATCTGAAGTTCTTGAAATTCTAATCTCATGCACTGTCATAGCCACATAATGCTGTTGGCTTTGGAAGCTCAACTGTTGAATTAGAAAGCAAATTGAATTTTTTGCTATAGAAAATTGCTGAATTTTTTTGGCCATTTGATTTCTGAAATGCTTTAATTTAAAATATATGTTTCTAATGTGTTGTGTAAGCTTTCTCGTAAGAAGTGTCAGAAGCAGTACTGTATTTACATTGTCTGAACTGCCTGTGAGAGTGGAGCATTTTTCAGCATAAGAGTGCTGCCACAATATCAATTGTAGCTGTTTTGAGAAGTAAAATGGTTGCTTATTAAATAGGTCAGTTTATCCCACTTTGCTCTTCTGGTGTCTGAAATGCTGGCCTTTTTTTGTGTGTAATACAATACAGTACAAAATGTAGTAATATTATAAAGGAGCTCACATAAAAGACACCAAAAAGGTAAAAAAAATCCCCAAGACAACTGTGATAACAAAAGCAAACTCATTGAAAATTTTAAAGAGCTATTTTGCTTATGAAGTAACAATACTTTCCTCTCTCCAGAACATTCAATGAGTCCCTACGCTGCACATACAGAAAGCAAATTTCTGCACAAATTTAGAAGAAAACCTAATCAGTCTAATGCTTGACTCATTGATTTTACACACCTGTATTATATAATAGCATTTTTATTTTTCTATACATTTGCTCAGACAGCTTTACCACTAGGAAAGTCTAACATTTCACAACCTGTATTGCAGCATTTTTGTGGGTTTTTCTCTGATAAATATTTGTAAAGAACACTGCCTTTTCTGTCCTCTTTTGCTGGAAGAAAGTAGTATTATGCAAGTGCCTACATCCATACAGCACTGACAGAAATAGAGAACATTGCTCTGACTTCAACATACTCCCTGGAAAATGAACTGGAAATACTCTCTTTGTGAGGCTGCCAGTCTGACTTTTTAGTGTTGCTTGTACAAACACTGCCTCAGACCAAGGAAGACTCTTTCTCATACCCCCATCATCAATTGGAAATCGTCTCATTAGCCTAATGATGGGAAAGACGGGCAAGAGTTAGCTGATTTGAGCAGCAGGCATTAGAATTATTCTTGCCTGGACAGTGGTGAACAAATACAGATTGTGTACTGACAGGCAGGTCACCTCTGGATTTTGAGATGAAGGAAGGGTTCAGTTCAGATCTTCCCCTGACTTTTTAACACTGCGGCTCTCTGTGTTCCCTTCTGAAATCTTTTTTAATACTATTTAGATTAAAAATGTCATTCACATTTGGATACAGCTAAACCTCCAGTGTCTCTTTCTGGCAGTGTTCAGTTATCACAAACACGACTCTATTGACTAGGATGAAATAAGATATTTTCGAATTACTAGGATTATTGGAAAAATGACCCTTTGCTTTACTGGAATTGCTTCCCTTTGAAGTTCTGAAAGATACAGTATAAAAGTTTATGAATAGTGGAAATCTATAATACATTGATAGGTAATTTTTCTCTCTCTTGCACTATACCAAACATTTTAAGCCTGAGAAGAGCTACACCAGGGCAAAGAGGTAGGGAATGACAGATGTCAAGTGAGGCACAGAAATAGTGAGATAGTGTTTGCTGGGAAAGCTTCCAGATTAGCCTTACTTTTTTAAGAGAGATCATCATCAGATGCGAGACCAGGGCTAAACAGAGCTCCCTTCTCTCTCAGCCAGCAAGCATCGGTTGTTCTTTTCTGCCAAGACACTGGGTGAGTGCCAGACTGCCCTTTAGGCTCCTACATTTTTTGGTTACTTCAAGCCTGATTTTACTAAAGATGAAGAGCAAAGTGAGTTGTAATGATCGTGATCACAGAGCATGTCATCACCCATTCACACTGTGCCAACCCCATATTTTCTTCCACACCCAGCCCTATATACGTCAAAAGCAGTTACTCAAAGGCACAGATCAAAACTCTTCAGAAAGATGTTGATCTCAGTCTCAGTTTTCACACAGCTGGCAAGCAAGTTAGATACTCACAGGCCAAATTGTAACAATATATTCCTATATAAAGTATATATTTGCCCATGATCTTATCAGGAATAGAGGCAGAACCTGAGCACTCTTCCTTGAATTCAGAGAGACAATGCTGCCATCAAAAATTTATCATTTCTAAGAACAAAGCTGATTTCTGTGCTTTTCTTCAGGAAATACTTTCCGAAGTAGTTCAGGATTCAACAAAGACTAAATTAATCTAAAAGTGATAATGTAATAGAAGATTACACTATCTCAGTGATGCAACTTCACAGCAGTCACTTCATTTCAGACTCTAGGATTTTTCAAAAACTCTGAAATGTCTGCATTTTAAAACAGTTTTTGAAAGAAGTAAAGCAAACACAGAGAACATCAGTGACTTTAAATCTTAGTATGAATCTTTGTCTACTGTCTGATCATAGCAGTATGGTGACAAGCTGCTTCGTTTTTACCCAAGTAATTAAGTATCATTTCAGCCTTTTCAATCACAGCCTAATGGTAGAGGATTTTATCTGTGAGGAGAGCCTATGTGGGAGCCTGCCAGAGATGCTTTGCTTTCTTCAAGGATACAAGCTCTCAGTTCACAGAAACATGATAACTAACCCTTTTTTCCCAGCAGCAGTTTGTTACTGAGAAGTTTTGCCCACAGAGCAGAGGCACTCACATGGTGCTCAGACCTGCAGTGCTCTTACTCTGTCCAAACTGGTCCAGGACCTCAGAATCCTCATGCAGATATTTCTATGAAGGTTCCCTGAGGGAAGTGAGGAGACCTTTGACAATGTCAGCTTCCTCTACCGCTCCTTCATAGATATGTATGGCCCTCACAGTTGGAATTTCGGAGTTCTAAAATAAAGCAATAGCAGGAGAAACTGATGTTAATCTCCACAGGCCCCATTAGTTCAACAACTTGCTTGGTCTCTAATGTGTAATAGCAGGGTGCAAGGGAGGTTGCTATAGCGGCAGCTTGGCTTCCCGTGTATCTTTTAGTCTTAGAACTACGCAGAAAAGCCAGCATAACTCTAAAGTAATTGTTGTGCTGTGATAATCAGAATTGCTGCTCTTTGTCAGCTCATTAGGAAGGCAAATATATCTCATTTACAAAGGAACTTTTTGGCTGATGATTAAAGTACAGGGCTGGAAGTCTGTTACCTAAGTTCATGTTCCTGTCTCTGTAGTGTTTGGGGTTTTTTAAATAATTATTCCAGTGAAAACCTTGATTAACCATACCATGCCTCAGTTTCCTTTCAGGCACAAGGTAGATAATATGTTAGAAGGCTTTTGTTGACAAATTTAATGTTTTTCAGGTGCTATGAGGTGTTTACATGAAAGAGTCTCTTGAAGTGCAAATTACAGAGGCAAGCACAGCTGAGGTGGAAGTGCTTCATTCGTATTTTGGTGTCAGCAGCTGCCAGTCTTTTAACTGATTTTTTGTGAAAGTCTGTCTTGTAGCACTGGCTAATGTTACATTTCATTTATAGATACAGAGCCTTGTTTTGTTAGGAAGCCATTGATTTGTTTCCTTTCCCCCACAGGAGACTTTATTTTTATTGAGTACTTAAAGAAGTCTCTAAGTGGGACATAATACATATTGTATCCGAGCAGTCTGAGTAGGGTATTGATATTTAGAGAGGTAACTTTGCTTCACAGAGATAAATTTCACTAGCTAACATTTAAGCTCTAATGCTTAGAGCTGCTAAGGCTGTACCTCACCATCCTTTAGTCCAAATTCATTTCTTGTGAAGGTAACCTCAAGACATGCAGTTAAGTTTTCTTAGTCACTCCTGAGCCCTGTCCTTTCTCAGGTCACCACCTGTGGCATTTTTTTGAGGAGAACCTCTTTCTCCTTTCACAAGAGAGGTTTAGGGAGGGCCTTGTTCTTTTGGTAATCGCCTTAGCTGTGGTGAGTTCAGCTTGTGTTGGCAGCTCTGCTGGAAAAGCAGAGGCGAGTCAGGCCACTTAGTAATAAGGCACTTCACATCATCCTCCTTCATACTTCATACTGCTTCTGTTTAATGGGTAAATTCTTTGGATGCTACCCCAACACAAATGAAAGTTATCTACAGCAACCCTTATAAAACTAAAAAAGGCAGATATTTTAAAGGGAAGTTCTTCATTAGGCTTCATGAATGAACTTTTCATTTTTAGAGCTCACACAGTAGGAGAGGGAAAAAAGAATTTATCAATCTAAAGGGATTTCACACCAGGGCAGAAGATATGTAAATTAGGCCTAGCATGTTTTTTCAGAGCCTTTTTCATCATGATGTTGGGAGGTTGGCAGCTGGGGGAAGCGATTAATCTTGCATCATTTTCACGGTACCATGTTTATTTTTGAAAAATTGCATTTGATTTAGGTGTGTTATTTTGAAGAATTAATTACAATTTAATAACCAAAACCTTCTCCACAAAAACACAGAGTTGATGACGTGTGTTTGTGTGTATCCATACAGACTTCCAGCTACAAACAAAACAGGCTTATAGCTTCTGCAGGGATGAGTTCAACTGTGTGGACTTTCATGTGTCTTCTAGCTAGAGGTGCCCACCTTGTAGGAATAAGTCAGCAGGCTGGTCCCCAAGTCCACTGCCATATTTGGAAGGTGATAAGTAATATTTACAGTTTTAACTTTAAACTCTCCATTGAATAACACTTTCTGCAAGAATTACTATCAGCTGCAATGTCTCACAAGATGCTCATGGTGATTCCCTATTAATTAACATAAAGCCTAGAATTTTTGTACCTGTAGAATTTATCAGGGAGGTTTTCAGTTCTCAGGATTCTGTCTTAACCTGTAACAATTAGGCAGGCTAGGGGTCCAAGAACACTTGAAGACCCAGATATTTCAAAGCAAGCAAGGACAAAAGTAGATTTATCAGCAGCGGAGGTATGGAACTTAATTTTCTGGTTAATCTATATATCTAATTCCACTGAAGCTTTTTGCTAGCTGAACCATTCTTAGAGGGTTTTTTTCTTTGAGTGCTTTTTTCACTGCAGATATTTCTTGTTGATGAGTAGTATCTGCAGCTTTTCCCTTAGAAGAGAAGAAACAGTCATAGAGATCCTTCTGTACTTACTTTCAAAAGCAAGATTTTGCTCAAATACATCTGTATATTGAAAAGCTGTAAGGAGAAGAATAGAAAGATATGCATGTATACTAGCACACACTTTAATCCTAAGCATCCTGTAATCTGAGGAATCTATGCTAAAAACTGAATTTGCAGCATTAACCAAAAGTACTCTAAAGCAACAAAATCATTTTGATGAGAACATGCTTTATGTGTCTCTTGCAATCTCTGATAGGGAGATTTAAGCTGGTGTGAAGGTGCTTCTACCTCCAGTTTTCCTTCCTTGCCTTCAAAGCACACAAGAATTGGTCAAATAGTACAAAACCAGAAGATTTTATCAAGTATTACCATTTTACTAGGTCTTGTTTAGAGACAAAGTGGAAGAGTTTGCTGTCAGTCCATTTTGCTTTTGCAGACTCTTGTAGGGAAAGTCAGCTCTGTTATGAAATTCATTATAATCACAAGTGTCAGTGTGTCTGGAATAGCTGTGGAAACTGTTGAGCCCTCTAGGGAATGTTTATTTCAGTTGTTTCATTTGTTCTAGCTATTTAGATCGTCCCTTGTCTGGATTTCTTTCCCTGTTTGCTGCACCTTCAAAGCAAATATATATATCTCAGAGCCTGAACAGCTGACAGCTCTCTTGGGCTTAACAGAAGAGACATATTTTTTGCACTCACCTCCCCCCTACCCCCAACCCAGTGAATAACTTAAATGCAGTGATAGGCTCTCTTGGGCTTTCATGTTTCTAACTATATATAAGCAAAACCAGATGCATGTTCTTTAGAGCAGGGTTCCTGTCATTATGCATTGGTCTGTAAAGTACCTTAGTGTTTATCTTCAGAATTAAGCAGGCCATTTAGCCTTATATCTCATAAAGCAAGGCAAATAATAATGATTAATCAAAACATGGTAATCATCAGTCTAGCTTTATGAAATATCTCCAGCTGTCTCAGGATTACTAAAACCTGTTTCTTCTTTCCATGTCAATGAGTTGTTTATAGATACAAAATTTGAATTGTCCATTATTTTCATATGATTTTTGTAGGGTTTTTTTAATGTCCTGCTTTAGATTGATTCCTGATGGTCTTGTAACCCTAGAGAGTAGGGTTACTCTCTAGGGTTTTTTTTCTTTTTAGCAGTGAGATAATTATTTCAGTGGTATGTTCTGATATCTTTCTGAGATTCATAGGATTTTATGTTAAGTTTTACTATTCAGTTACAAGGATTTCCTCAAGGACTTCAGGAAATAAACACAGTCCTTCAGTGTTCCCTCACCAGCCCCTGAAAGTATTTAGACAGAATACCCCCTGACATGTGTTATTACCAACTGTTGCATGACTGTATTTCCCTCTAGTACATCAGCAAAAGTTTTCTAGTATTGCATGATCCTGAAATTAATACACCTAAAAAGACAGTGTATCTCAGTTTGTGAGAGACAGTTTGATTTTGCTTTTTTATTGTCTAATAAAAATGCTCTGTTCTTCTGAACATGAAAGTAATCAGAGACAAAATTTTCATTTATAAAGATTTAGCTGGGCATCATTTCCATCTTTTGCCTAAAAGCTCCATATCATTTGAGTATATCCTTACAGGTGAATACGGTAGTCCTATTTACAGTCTGTTATGTGTCTGTGATGAGAACAAGGTTACTTCTGACAACCCAAAACATGAGGGCAGGAGCAAATCTCTCAGTGACCAGTACCAAATAGCATCATATATCCCTTAGGGTCATGTTGAGAATCCTTGACTGCAAAGGATAAAATTCAGTTTTCATTTCCAGCTCAAAAACAACCTTGTAACACATATACTCCTTGAGATATTGTCTCTTTTGTTAGACTTTTCTTCCAGACAAATACAAGTACTTTTCTAAGATAAACACCCTTTAAAAATGTAGTCTTTCTGTAAGTAAAATCAGGAGATTCCTCTGCTGGTTAAACATCCAAGTCTGGTGCTCAGGAAGAAAGGCAGTAGTAATAACTTTTAATTTATTGACGAGTGCTGAGCAGCATGGCTCAAAGTATATTCTCACCAATGTGCCAGTCCTTTAAGTTATGTATTTTTATTGTTATTTTCTTAGTCAGTTGCACTTTAAGCAGAAGTTTTGATTTCCTGTAATGCCGAGAGCATTTGTTGATTTATGGGTTTTTTTAATATTAAGCACTATTTCATCCTGCTACCTGCCTTGACAAGTAAAAATGATTGCTATGAAATGGACAGTTTACCTGCTTTATAGGGAAGAGCTAGAAAACACATCCAAGTTTACTGTAGACTTTTAATTTTTCAAGTGTTAATATCCTATGATGTAGATAACACTAAGATAAAAATAACCTAGAAATAAAAATGTAGATTAATAACCAAGGATTTGGTTTTGCTGTTATTAGGTCAAGTTTGCCAGGCTCCATCATGTTTGCATCATTGCTTAACTGAAGGCTGCAAATTTGAATGAATATGGACCCACAAATTAAAAGAAGATGCTTAGTTTTTTTATGTCAGTGGCTGACACAGCTGGCTGCATTCCAGCACACAAGTAGTATTCAATGTGGATTATTAAGCACTGATGTTTAGGTATTTTTCAGGTAACATTGTTTCATTTCTTGCTGGAGGACAGAGCTTCAGTTTTCAAGCTGCTCTACCCTGATTTAGCATGATAGGTAGGTAGGGTGTTTAGGCTTCTACCTAAACTTGAGAACTTTGGGTCTGCACCATCATTAGAGTTCTTAGGCCAAGTTACAGCTACGTTAGGAGGTTTTGCAGTCTGGCATTCCAGAGAGGCTATGAGGACTCACCAAATGGACCTGAGAGTCACCACACCCCTCTCTCATCAGCCTGTTTTTCTCATGGTGTGACCACATGAGCTTCCTTGTAATTATCCCTCCTCCCCTGTTCCCTACTGAGAGCCACACAATGTGAGATGCAAGTAAGGCAGCATGGCAAAACTAGTCAAGATGTGCAGAGTCTGGGTATCACTTTCACTACAGGACCTAGTGCTGACCCCTAGGGTAAATACTGTACATGGGACCCCTAGTCCTTTCCATCCCAGGGTTGCCTTTGTGAGACTGAGTTGAAGAACTGAAAAAGTACTCTTGCCCAGAGAGACTGTGGATGCCCCCTCCCTAGAAGTGTTTAAAGCCAGGCTGGATGAGGAATTGAGCAACCTGGTCTAGTGGGCGATGTACCTGCCCATTGCAGGGAGGCTGGAACTAGATGATTTTTAAGGTCCCTTCCAACCCAAACCATTCTATGATTCTATGATAAGACAGAAGCATGGTATGAAACGATAGTGGGATGATGAGTGGTTCGCTGCTGTACCTTGCTTCTTGGAACTCTTTATATTCCTTTGTTTTAGTTGAGCCTGTTACCTGGAATTTTGTGTGAACTCCTGGGAGGAATGAAAGGTACAACACCTTAGGTAGTGGCCTTTACCAGGAGCAATTTTTAAAGAATTTTTTTGAGACTCAGGGTGGCCAAATTCCACTTCAAGTAAAGAGCTGAGAAATCTTGAGCCAAGTATGTTAGCTGATAAAATATATAGTTTATTGCAATCATGCAGAGTAGGTTAGCTAGTATTTATATTTCTTTTCAAGCCTTTCTGATTCCTCTTGCAGGTCATAGGAAAAAAATCCTTATAACAGTCATCACATTGATTTGCACTTCTAAATCCTGTTCTCCGAAGTAATCTAGGAGCAAAAAAAATGGCATTAGCTGTCAAAGAGACGCATGATTCAAAATGTCCACCCCTTTTGAAAATGGGCTTTAGCTTCTCAATCTGTTACTTTTTGGAATTCTAGACTTGGCAGAACAGAGTAGAAGGTATTTTTACAGAAGGATAAGGTTTTAAAGACTGCAAGATAAATATATTGACAAATACATAGGACAAATACCAATAAAACATTTTCTTTTTCCTTACAGCTTTCTAAGGAAATGGTTTCAGGTTTTGAAAAAAGAACAGAAAATGTTCATGAAGCAAATAATAACCATTGCTCAGGATCCTTAAATGCTGAAAGTGAAAAAATCATCTGTTGCTGAAAATGTTTATCAGCAATTATTTCTGAGCATGTTTTCTGCTACACGTATTTTTTTGGTAGTGTTATCAAAATTATGCAGAGTTAGGGTCTATGGAAATAACAACTAACCATCCATTGCAAAGAGGACATTTTTTTAAGGAAAAAAAAAGCTTCTTTTTATTCATTTAACTCAGACACTGAAAATATATGAAGAAGAGATGTGTCTTCATCCTCTCGTACTTTTCAACAGTTTCTACCATTTTTTGAAACTTTTTACAAAAAAATGGCATCACAAACCAATTGCTCTGTTTCTCGTAACAAATTCAGTAACAAAGACTCACAAAGTGAAGTCCTTCTTTGTCCTGTATAACCTATAGTCTGTGTGCTACCGTGTCTGTTATCAGTACTGTTCACTGTGTGACTGCAAACAGTAATACAATCAGGTTTTCATTTATATTAATGTGACTAAGCTCTGTGTTTGATCATGTTAAGAGATATGCACTTTCTAAATGTAATTCCCATATATTAATATATTATCTACAAAAGGCCATTGTTTATGTAGTGTGACTCACATGAGGATTCTGAGTGAAAATTTATCAGTGAGATTGGTAAATATTCTCATTTAGTTTTAGATTATAAGATTAAAAAAAAAAAATAGAATTCATATGGTATCTGTAAATTACCATCAGTAGCAGATGCACTATCAGCATCTCAAGACAAAAGTCGTCATTATTTTTAAAACCAAATCCCCTAGTCTTGCTCATAAATACATCCATTATTATTTAGTGAAAACTGAAATTTGCATTTAAGAATAGGGAACTTCAACAAAATAAAATCCAGTTCTCAATACTGGCCGGCCCATCATGTTCTCTATCCTACAATTAGGTCTGTCCCTTAATTGATTTTTCTAGCAGATGGTATTCATAAAAATGAACATAAGCAATTGACTTTTACCTTATAAAGCAGTGGTTAGAGAACATTCTTCCTTTGTTTGGAGGGACCTGAGCTCTCATTTCTCAGTGAGGTNTCAAGACCAGGCTGGACGATGCCCTGGGCAACCTCATCTAGTAGATGTGTTTGTTAGGTGGCCCTGCTAGACAGGGGGGTTGGAGTTACATGATCCTTGGGGTCCCTTCCAACCCGGGTCATTCTGTGATTCTGTGATTCTGTGACCTGAGCTCTCATTTCTCAGTGAGGTCTATTTTGTATTTGTTGTTAATTGAAAATTAACTGGAACAAGACTTAGGTGCAAGTATTTACGTACTGAGATGTCTTTCTCTCTGTTGTCATAATCTTGTGGATTTCTTCACCAAACAGTTTTTTGTAAACTACCTGCACTGGCTTCAAAACCCTTCAAAGAAAGGAAGGAATTTAATCTGTGCCTATCTACATCCTAAATAATTGGAAACGGCCTATATGCACATACTTATTGCACTCTAGTTCTCCTGAGAACGTAGGGAATTGCATACCTCTAGTCACATCCTTATGCTACAGTTGTAGTAACTGGAGCCCTGTTAGTAAATTGGAATTCTGTTTCCATTTACTTAATGTTTTATAAATGGTACTTGGCAGAGCATGGAAAGATATCAATCTGATTATTTATCAATACCCTGTAAACCTCCATTTACAGGTAGAGATTACCCTGACAGAGTTAAAGGTTTCAAGAGGTAAAATTAGGAGAATGGAGAAAGCTACAGGAGATGGAAAAGATTCAGTATTATGGCATTTTTCTCATGAGTAGTTGTTGAGGAGTGGTTTAACTAGTTTGGGAAATTTTAGTTTTCCAGGCTAGAACTAGTTTTAGAGGAGATAATGGGGCCTTAAAAATGTTTGGGTTTACCAGGAATAATAAGTTTTTACCAGCAGTTGTATAAGAGTCTGACAAAAGCAGAATGTATGTATCACGCTGACTGGATTATATCAAAGCTTCAAGGAAAATTTACTTTGAGAGAGGGTGGTGATATGCAGAGAGGGTTATTTTATTTTTAACTCTGCTCTGCATGTGTGCAACTTTGAAAAAAGGGAGTTCTTTGTTCTGAAAAAGCCATTCTGAATCATCTTCCATTAGCTCAATAGTCACAAGTCCCCGAAGGAAGATGGGTTCACTGATGCCAGATGTACTTGTCATGCTACCAGAGTGGGGAAATAGGAATGTATGGCCAGTGATCCATTTCACATTTTATCTTTTGAGAGAATGACTGGTCACTGACTACACAGAAGAGAGATGGAAACAGTCCAAAGGGAAGCACTCCCAAAGACAGTGATATTCAGTATTGTTCAGTGACCATTTTTAGCTGGTAAAACAGACAGATGAAGAAATCTTTGTCCCCAGACATTTGTTCTACAGCTTACCAGTCCATCAGTTCTGCAAATGCTACTTTTACTGGGTTTGCACTGTAGCCTGAAGCAGCAGAACCACCAGGCTGAAAAGAAGCCCCTCAGCTTTGACTGGAAACTTCTTTACATCTCAGCGAGTAGTCTCCTGCCCACTGCTACAGCATGGACACTCAAACATACTCTGTCACTACAAAGAGGGAGACAGACCCCACTGTTAATCTCAGAGGGAGCAGGTGCAGATGGAGAACAGGGCAGATGCCCTTTCAGCTCACTCATCCAGTGTGATCACCCCTGTGACCTTTACATTAATAACAGTGCATGATGGGGCTGGCCATGCCCTGCACATGTTTCAAAGTTAAACTGCTTATTGTTTAATCTTTTGTTATAGATTTGGTTAAGATTTGGTTAAACAACCAGTGTGAACACAGATAAGAAAGCGAAGGATTTTTCTTTTCTGTAGTACCCTTTTCTTATTATACCCCTGATTTTTTCTACAAATCAACATTCATTTGCAGAAAAGTTCATACTAAGATTAGTGTGGAAGTAATTAAAAGCTTATTCTTAACCACAGGTAGAGGAATGACCTGGGATGTTCCTTTAATATTATATGAAGTACCACATAAAACCACTGAAGCAATATCAGATGGCTCTTTGACAACATATTATGTGGTGCCTCCACATTACAGAAGAACTGCTGTCATTTTTTTAAAGGGAAATTGTGGTGCAGTTTTCCATGAGATGCTGATTAATATGCTATTGAGTCTATAAATAAGGCGCCAACCAATGACAGTTGTGACAACACTTCTGCACTTTACTAGGATGGGACCAAGATCAGTTACTCAGCTCACATAGGCCACATAGTTATCTACTATCACATAGTTATCTACTATCTAATGGTAATGAATTGTGAAAGGCAGGAAATGAGTTGCTATTTAGAAAGAAAGTGTTCAGAAGTATGCTCCTCATACAACTTTAGCCATGTTGCAAACACACTTAGGCAGAAAAATGAGAGAAGTATCTAAGTGCAAAACAAGCAATAAATCTGAAGATAATAAAAAGCAGTGACTGACAGACCAAGGCCACACAGTGCATTACACCATGTGTACAAAAAACAACATATTGAAAAAAACCCTAACAGCTCTCTGATCTTTGATTTAGGCTTGAAGTAGTTAGTGTCTTTCCTTATTCAGCTGGTTTTTGATGCAACAGCAATTGATTTGCAGATGAGTACATAAATAACACCATTTCATCCCCACACACAGATACTACTTTGGAAATACCCTTATGGACCTCTCAAAGGTTTGTACCATGGATATATAGAGAAGCTGCAGTAGAAATGGTGGTGGAATGAGAAGAATCACTTCATGAATGATGTCCCTGGAATGTTCTTTGGGAATTGCTCAAACATGCAGGTTTGAGTCAGCATCTTTCTGTGTGCAGTCTGCAATTTCTAAACTGTTTTTCCCAGGAGATTAGTGAAAATTCATACAGTCTTTTTCTCTTCACTAAAAATAATGAATAGGAGTAGCTTCCTTAAAATTACACCATATAGTGGGAAATCTAAAGCCAATGGAGACTATAAGCAAAACAAGTCTCAAATTATTGATAGAGACTACTGAAATAATAATATCTTTGGTATCCTACACAGTGGTTTGCAACTACCGCTATGTGTTTTTATGGCAGTTGTGTAGCCTAACCAACACTAGTTTATAAAAAGACTTATTCATATTTCAACAGTCTATATCAATAATTTGTGTGACATATATTTTGCTCAAAGTTTTGCCCTGAGCCTTCTCTTCTCCAGTCTGATCTTCCCCAGCTTTCACAGCCTCCCCTCATACGACAGATGTTCCAGTCCCTTGGTCACCTCCATGGCCCTTAACTGAACTCAATCCAGCATTTCTAGCTCAGCCTCAAGTGCTTGGGGACCTAGCACTTGACCCAGCACTTCAGATATGTCTCATCAGGGCTGGATAGAGGGAATGGATCACCTCCTTCTATCTGCTGCCAGAGGTATTCTGGACACAAGGATCATCTTTTCTTTCCTTGTTACTTCAAAAAATATCCTTTCCTTTGACAAGTCTTTAATAAAAATTGCATTTTAAGCAACTATCAGGAGCAATACCTTGTAAACTGTAATGGAATGTAGACACAGCATACTAATTTAGGAATTGTCATACCGAAGGTATTGACACTGATTGATTTTTGACACCTGTGGATCTGCATTTGGAGGATAGTCTCCATTGCAAGGCAGCCAGTACCAAATGCTTATAGGATAGCAATGCTGGTAGGATGTCATGGTTCTGTGGTTCCAAATGTTTTTTCCCTGAAACTTTAAATTTCACCTTTTTGTATTTGTTTTGTTTTGCTGCTTGACATTATAGCTGGACAAATTAATCAAAAGGATTGCATGTAGGCTTCCTTTAATTTTTTTTTCTATTAATCTCTAGTGCATTCTCCAAAAAACCCATTTCACAGGCCAGTCACACTTTTTTGTTTTGCCTGTTCTGTTCTTCTTTATTCAAATTTGGATTTACTGTCTTTCAGTGTATCTAGATGTCATTTCAGCCTTATCCTGAGAAGAAAAGAAAGAAGATAGCAATTATCTTTCTTTACACCATTATTTAATCCTTATTGTATCTTGTATCTCTTATGATGTAGATGTTTTTACATTAAAAATCCTATTCTTGTTTCAAGATATTTTTTTTCCTGTAGAAATCATTCCTATTTCTAGAAACACTTTGTTTTTGCAAATTATGTCAGCAGAATAATTTTATGGCATTTTAGCTTTATGCTTAATGGTTGCATATCAAAGTATATAATCACTTATGTCTAATGATTGACTGATTACTGTTTTCTGCTGTAAACATGCACACGGCTATCTCTCCTTGTATTTCACCTCACCAGTGAAATTGGGGGCAATTTTTCTTCTGTTAAAGAAAAACAGAGAAACTGTTTCACTGCACTTTTTTTTCTTACTTTTCCTTAGCAAAAATTACATTCTGCTCTTCATGGTTTCCTAGCTGTTTGCCAGAGGGACATTAATTAAAAAAATCAGGCATTATGAAAAGTCATTATTGCTTAAAGTCTTTAAAATCCATGCCTTTGTGACTCCCTTGTTACCTATTTTCGTGTAACTTCTTCCAAATTCACTAAGCTGATATGAATTGAGATAAATTAGTTCATTTGTAGCCTAGTCTTTACTGCCAAATTCAGATCCATAGCCTCTGTACTTCAATGTGCAGAGCATGGCACATACTGAATTCTCTTGGTGAATGAATTCCAAAATTCACTCTTGGTTCAGGCTCTGCTTCCTCAAAACAGGTTATAGTCATTGTTTCTTAATTTTCTTCCCACAATCGTCAGCACTTACCACTCATGAGGTGCCTCTGTCCAATGCTTTCCATGGCACAGAAAATGCCAGCAGATTTCATTACAATGTTCCGTGCATAATTTTAAAAATACATAGTTGAGAATAATCTTTCAGATGTTGCTGGCTAGCATTCTGTTTCATAATGATGGCATTACTTCATTGTGCTCACATTTCTACTTTACAAGGAAGGTGGGAATTCTTTCATCTTAAATGACAATCTTGTTGAAATCTTGTTGAAATGTTACCTTGACATATTCTGCCCAAATGGTGATTCTAATTTGAGCACCTAATGGGACTCACATGAGAGAGAATATTTGCACTCATATGAACTCATTATTGAACTAAGTGCTGTATTCTATGATCTTTAGATCTTAGTTTTTGATTTAATCTGCATCCTTTCTCTGAGAAATGTATACATGGTAGAGTTCAGTTCTGCCTGTAGTACTCTTTGGAAGAGTGGCATTTCTCCAATGAAAAGTGGAGCCTCAATAGATCAAAATTAATTTGAATTTTATCTGAACTTTCAGAACTATGGTTGCTTTGAATAGAACCTGCCTTCAAAAATGTCCCCAAGTTTGACTTTGTAAAAGTTGACAAGATTTTGAGCAGGAAAAAAATCCTATTGTACATCAAATTGTCTTCTGAAACCTAGCAAATGTAGATTTGGAGAGCAAGTTCAGAATTAGATTACTACTCCTCTCAAGCTGCTGAGTATATTTCTTACTTTGGGAAACTGGGTAACCAGTTAAGGATTCAGGAGAAAGAAAAAGCTGCAGTTGGTTAGAGACCTGTTCTTAGCCTCAGTTTGCCCAAGTCTTCATTGATCAAATCAAAATGGGAAGGTTTTATTTATAGAGCCTCATACCTGCTTCTAAACACCACAGGTGTGGGGTATTCCAGGGAATAGATGTGAATGGATCATCTGTGCAAGCTTAATCAATAGAAAGTCTTGCACGTGTTGCCCATTA
Source organism: Turnix velox (assembly GCA_013400935.1). Lineage (NCBI taxonomy): Eukaryota > Metazoa > Chordata > Aves > Charadriiformes > Turnicidae > Turnix > Turnix velox. The sequence goes on along the minus strand of VZTY01012549.1, from coordinate 198,270 downwards.
GCATCTTTTTAAGGTAGGCTGAAGAGTCTAGGGCCCTATTAGTGACTGAACCTATGGGGCAAATCACATTTCTTCATATTGAGTACAACTTAGAGCCTAAAGACTTCACTGTCTCCTTGGAAGTGAGACCTGTGTGCAGAAGTTTTGTACTCCTGTCACAATGCTCTCTTCTGCTGCCTGCAGATAGGGATACTGGCACTGAATCGTGATCAAGGAGGTCTGAGAACTTGGTCTGCACTAGACTCACAGGCAGATTTTCTTACCACCATCTCCTCTGCTGTTTCCCATCCCTTCTTTTGCCTGTGGTTACTGTGGATTGAGCAGCAGGTAACAGCACTCTCTTTTTCTTTTTCTATCTCTGTCCTTTATTTTCCATGGCTGACACACTACAGTAGCAACAGAGCTGAAGGGCTGGAGGGTGCAGCGAGAGCTATCATGAAGGAGAGGTGGGGCTGCCCTACCAGCTGCAGCAGAAAATACAGAAAAGGTAATAGTTTACACTGTGACAGTTTCTGCATTATCCTAGCTGCAGCATTCAGAGAATTTCAGTGACATCATTTCTTCTGCAAAATGAAATGTGGGATCCTCCTCTGGCATGTAAGCTACCACCACAGATGCATCAACTCCACCTTGAGGGATATTGTGTTGTACTGAAGACCTCACCAGTGACATGATGGTCAATAGGGAAAAGCAGCACAAAAGTCATTGGCATAAAGCAAATATTGTCAGATAGATTTATCTGTGCTATTTAAAAATAAGGGTATTTTTGCACAGTAGCTGCTAGAGGGTAATGTCATCTGTGCAGTTCTGCTTTGGTCGCAATGCGGAGACAGAAACAGCATCGAAAGACTTAAGCTTTACAATGTGTGTTCACAGCACATCAAACTGATGCAGAGAAAATGGGAAGACTGGCTGACACAAATTCATGCCTCTGGGGAGATCATCCACCTTAGATTTTGAAACTGAAGTTAATGGCCAAAAAAGTGGACACTTTTGAAAGGGGAAAAAAAAAATCTTTTGAACAGTTTCTGGAGCCAGATTGGAAGATGAATAAATTAGATGTCTTTGAGGAAAATGAAATGCACATTTTGTGTTGCTCACAGAAGATGGAAGTGAGGCATTATCGTGTACCAGTGGAGCTGAACTATCTCAACAGCAGATGTGAGCTGCTATAATCTGTGAAGATGCACTGTAGCAGTGCAAAACAGTACTGGAAACCTAAGCAAATAAGCACCTTGCACTCTTTATACAAATGTTAGAAAACCTGGTGAGACATGCTGAGCTCTGTGCTTTCCCCCATGCCATAAAAGAAGGCAAAAGAAAAACATATTTATCTTGCTATTACAAGGGAAAAAGCAGGGATCAGCTGAAAGAATGAGAATTGAACTGGGATCTTGTTTGCATTTGCAGTTTAGAAACAGTGCCAGCTTATCCATTCAATCAAGCAGCTATGGATCTCACAGGATATAAAATCTAGAGCGTATATCCAGGAGAAGACCAGGCCACAAGACCAATTATTTTTGTCCTCGGGGAAAAAACAACCTGAAAATCAATTTAGACCAGCTGGGAAACAGGTTATCACTTCCTTGGTGTTGCTGAGTAGATGGCACTTTGGTATAAAAATGTATATGTTGTTAGTTGGCCATGAGTGCTTTCATTTAACAAGGACCCTGTCAGGATACCAAATGCAATAAATCAACTCAGCAGGATCACAGAGAAAACTGGGAGACTGATGGTAGGATTGGACAGGTACTAACTCCTGGAGTTTTTTTGTCAGTCCTGTGGAGAGCCACATGGTAAATTAATGAGATAAATGTAACTAAGTGTGCTATTTCTCCTGCTGTGAGGAAGAGTCCACCATACCTAGACTACCTTGCACTTGTTTTTGTTGAACTTTCTCCTTGGAAATCTTTGATGATGAGTGTCATGCTTGCGGGTGAATGCGTAACCACTATTTGACTGAAATTTTTCATCTCAAAGGGTGACAGCTGGCAGCACAAGCACTCTCTACTGGCTCCCTGAAACATGTATCCATCAGCCTCTGAACTGCTTCATGACCCAGATCTCTGTCATTACCACAGAAGCGGTGCATCCAGCTTTATCAGCTCCACCGTGGTTCATCCCATGACACACAGCTTGACCCATGAAAATAGGCTGTCTTTTTAATGAAACAAATTAGAAGTGTAATTATCCAGGTCTCACATGTCTGAGGAATTGAAACAAAGGGTTGGGGAAAAAAAAATTACAAGTGAAGTAAATTTCAGCTTAACAATGGGAACTGTCCCTTGTTACACTGCTGGGATGTAGAGAGCCTCCAGTTTCCCCATGTTTTAGCAGAAGACTATTGCATTTCAGGATCTGCAGCTTCTGTTCTCCAGAGAGTCATACATGTTATTAAAACCTCTAGATTTACAGCACTCCCTGCGTCGTGCACTGCCAAAGTGTTTGTTGTCTGTGTGTTCAGTTGTGCCAGAGCCCTGCAGCATATTCTCAGGTTTTTATTATTAAAAAGGCACCACAGGAACAGATATTCTCTCTTGACTTCTCTCTAAAGACAGGCTGTTCCCTCAGTTATTCGCATGTGGGGGCACAGTGGGAACTCCACTGCTTCCATCATAACCCAATGATTTGGTGATACTCAAATCCACTTTATTGTTGTGCTATCAACTGGGTGGGTTACAGCCTGTCTTTCTTTCTGGCAAATTTAGACAATCTTTTTGCTTGGACAGAGTTTCTTTTAACTATTCCTCACAGGCCTTTTATTTCTAGAAGTGTGGTCTCTGTTGTTTCAATTGTCTGTTCTCCATGGATCATTCTGCATTCTTTCCACCCCTCCACTGAAGTGTGTGCAAAGTGATCTAGGCAGAGCATGGCCACATAGGATACAGTAGTTTTGTGTGCCGTTATGTAAGTGTTGTGAAATCATTCCAAAATACTAAAAAGGGCAAAACACCATGGTCATTTGTCATCTGAAATTAGAATTGCTTAACAGTGAACTGTAGGATTAATCAAGGTCTCCACATTTTTATTGTTACATTAATCCTTTTAAGTACTGGTCTTTGTTGTTTATTGAATAGCATCATGCTTATTTCATACCATGTATCCAATTCACAGAGTGATTTAAGACTTTTATTCTATTATCTGAAAAACAGGTAAGTCCTCACGACCAAGTACCTTCTGTATATTTTCCAATTGTAATCTCTTCAGTAATCTAGCTGGTTCAAAATAAAACTGACAAGGAACAAGATGTACAACAGATCCATTGGGATCTGATGCAAAATTTTCTTCCTATTTTAACAGTAAATTACTTATGGCTCTTCATCACTTGAACCTTCCTTTTATGCACAAATTCTTGAGGACGATGAATAGTCCAGAACTTACAGTTCAGAGTCTGCTTTGACTCACTTCTTTAGTACCTTAGAGGGCTTTTCCTGGAGGAACACTCACAAGAATTCCTCTAAACTATTTAAGCATTATTTCTCTGTTCTACCCTTCTCCTAGCCCATGTTTCTATCTCCTTGTAAAACCATTGCTGAAACTAGCTGATCACACATAATCACTTTTATGAAGAGTGATGCAAAAAAGAGATTAAATTTTTCAGACATCTCAGTACTATTAGTTATTGCTCTCCTCTGATTTGAATAATCAGCCTATATTTTTCACACTTCTATTTTAATTACAAAATCTTTCCTAGTTTCCTTTTTATGTCCTTTGCTATTTGTGAACCATTCTAGAAGTAATTCTTCTGATTTTATCCCTGAATGGCTTGATACATCCTTTATACCAGTGCAACCAAACAAAGTGGTGGTCTCTTGTCTGTAGTACTGTTAGAGCATCACTTCTTGTTACAGTGGCCAAATGTGGGAGTCCAGATCTAAAATTCTATCTCTGTAAGGTGTTGAGATGGAAGCCTCCAGCCCCAGCCTGTTCTCAGAAAGCACTGAAGCATCACACTGATGTGTGATTGTTAATGCTCAAGGAAAAGTAACTTTTATCACCTGGAATTGTTTTATTTCCAACAGATATGATGTACTACAGTTTACTGTGCTGCAGTAATTTTTTTTTTAAAGGAAGAAAAAAAAGCAGACTCCTGCATAATCTTGGAAAGTCAGCTATTAAATATCAAATTAAATAATCGTTATGTTATCATTTTCTTAGAGTTACTACAAGTTTTTATGCATTACACATGAGTATAGTACAGCTGAATGCAGCCAGCTCTGCATTGAAGGGCAGCAGCTGGTCAGGCTGTTGAGGAGGCAGAGAAAATGTTGATGAAGGACAATGGGGCAATCCTTCTTTTCATGAGAAAAGTGTCAGTCATTCTTTAACGTCCTTGCAGAGCAGACAAGGCCTCATTTTTTACAGCCATGTATTATCATAATGGGTCTCTGCTATACACTGAGTAGTTGCTAACAAGGCTACCCCCTGCCCTTTTTTTTTAATTACTTCCAGGTTAATGCATCACATTTCATTCAGGTTCATTTGCCCAGGCCACGTTTTTCCGTTCTGGATGCCCACTCTGGCCTCTCCATCCCTCAAACGGTGACAACATGAATATCAGTCTCAAAGCAAAAAATATCTCTGCCTATCAGACAACTCTGTAATTTACATTTAGATTTATTTCATTTCTCAGACTCTGCAAGTTACAGAGCTGGGAACATTATGGCCTGCAAAACCTTTTCAAATAGCTGAAGCTGCATTCTCATCCTCTTTTCAAACCATCAGACACCAGGTGCTGACCCAGTCCCATTAACCAATTACTCACACATCACACAATTAATCTTTCATTGCGATTTGATCAAGTTCATTCCCATCTCCATATTATTCTTTGCAATCCCACTGTGTAAAACCTGCACATTTTTGTCACCGCTCATTTTACCCTGGTCTGCACTGCTTCAGGCTGGGAAATGAAGTGACTGTAAATGTAATTTATAGAATCATTGGCTGTACAGAAACTCTTTTCAGGCTGAACTGGTGCGACAGGTTGTAATTGTTTCTTTAGAATCACTCTGGTTTGTCAAGTAGACTGACTTTTTTCTTTAAATATCCAAAATAACAGATCTGTTTGAGCAGGATTAGGTGGTGCTCAGAGCTTTATTGCTGTTTTATCCTTTGTCTCTTTTGTTTCACATAAACCATTTTTTTTTGCAGCCTTCTGCTCATACTGAGCTTTGGGAAGAAAAAGAAAGTAATCTCCATCCTCACCTTCAGGTATTTGAACTGAATTCAGTGAAAACCTTTGCTTTGAGGTGCAGGAACATGTGCTGCCTCCTCTGACAGAAAGAGATCTCTCTGCTCCCATTTCTCCCCCAATGTTTGCATGCAGGGTACAGCATTAGCATTAGATCTGCTCGGCACAGGGTGGACAAAAATCATGGTTTCATTTCAGGGAAAGAAGAGCACATAGGCCACACTTCTCAGCATTAGCACTGGCAGACTGGCTTAAGTATCAGGGGATCACTCTGACTACAGTATCACAAAGGAGGAGGGTAAAGTAATTGAGATCAAGGAAGGATCTTAACAGATTGCTTACTTAATCCATCACCTTGTCATAAGGAAGTTTCAATTCTAATTATAGAAATCCTGACAGATTTTTGACCAAGCAGTTAGAAGAAGTGCTACAGGGGGACTACACATTCTCTGACAATGAGGGCTGCATTCAGTGTAAGCAGAATACACTCCCCTACTCCACATGCCTAGAAATTTTCTATATTTGAATCATCACTTCATTTTTGTCTGTTGCTTTACTCCTGACCATCAAAAGCACCAAGGACAGAGTATTCCCTTTTCCTTTGTGAGCCTTTTCTTTACTTTGTTTTGCTTTTCTCCTCATTTTTTGGTAATAAACAACCACAAGTATTTCAGTCTTTCCTTTTAGATCATGTTTTCTAGTTCCCTTATTATTTTTCTTACTCTTCTCAGGATTTGTACCTGGATTTATTATTGAAATACAGTACTGGAAAACTGGATGGTTTATCAGGACAAAAAAAGATAAAAAGACTTGATTACTTTAAGGGTTTGTCATGCTGAAAAAATATCTATAAGCCCCATTATTATGAATACATTTTTCAGACAGTGTGCTATTGTTTGGTTGTTCTTGTTCTAAAAAAATTCTCACTACTTCTTTTTAATGTATCTACTTCTATTTGTTTCCTTTTTTCTATTTTTACAACAGATTATTTCTGCTGACAATAGAGCATGTTCTTCTAACCAGCTTCATAGTCATTTGGGACTCATTTTGTGCAGTCCATGTTTTCCTGCAAGGTGCAGAACATAGTGTGAAATGCCATGTGTACAACATTATAAGGTATTGCTCCATGGCTTTTATATTAGGCACCATGATCACTGTTCCCTAACCTTTTCAGACCTCATGAACCCTTAGGAGTTCTCAAGGATGGTTGTTGAACAAACTGGAGTAAAATTTCTGAGATCCAGCTGATCTGAAATTTTCTAACTTCTTTAGGTGCCTTTAGAGCTCCATTCTCTGTGTTTGCCCATTCAAAAATGACACCATGTCCCTCACTCACATCTATTTACTGGGACAGAAATTTCATTACAGCTTCTCTGCTTAGTGAAGGCATGCAAAATAGTTATGACAGAGCTTTTATTGAAGCTGTCTCTTGATAGCTTCCCTTCTTCACTGGCTATCAGACCAACACCTTTCTTTTTCTTAACTCCAGTATTCTTACAAACCAGTTTCTTGCTATCTTCCATGTTCCTTGCTTGTTGTTCAATGTTTTTCTTTTTGTCCTTAGAATCCTTAAGTTTGTTGCAATGTAAAATCTCTCTAGCTTTCAAATCCAAATTACTTACATTTGTATCTGACATTTTCCTCTAAAGATTTGTATCTGTCCCCACAGGTTCTTTTGTTTCTTGTGGTGGGGTTTCCTTAAAAAATTTTAAAGAAAAGGTCATCTTTATCTACTCTTTTCCTTTAGATCATTTAGATGATTTTATTATGCAAGTCTTTGAATTCATTGAAGCCTAAAATTTTGGTTTGTAGTTACTCTTCTGCTGATAAGCATTATTCATCTAATTTTATTATGCCAATTCAGTAACAAACTTGATCGTATATCTAAATTTCCATTACCTCCTGTTTACTTGAGTTAGGAGACTGACTTAGTACTGTCCTTTATGGACCCTCTGTGAATATCCTGATCTCCCCCATTTTTAGGGCTGTATGTTTATAGAATCATGGCATCATAGAATTGTAGAACAAGACTTTTAAAGGCTATCTAGTCCAACCACCCTGCAATGACCAGGGAGATCCTGCTTTGAATTGGGTTCTTCAGAGCCCCATCCAATCTGACCTTGAATAGTTCCAGGGGCAGCTACCACCTCTTTGAGTAAAGTATTCCAGTGATTTTGGACTCCAGAGTCAGATGCAGAACTTTAGCTGGGGTTTCCTTCCTTCCACTATCCTCTGTTAAGTACAAGTATACTCTTAAAGTTAATTTACACCTATCTCAACTGCTCACAGATAAGAAAGGCAGTATTCCAGTGCTATCTCCAAAAGCCTACTCTGTTTTTACCCTAAACGTGATTCTTGTTAGGGACAATTGGTATGTGCAAGTTTTTCCACCCATGCTCTAGTACTTTATAGTCAATTTTGGTCTGACTTGATCAATCCTGTCACTGTTATTAATACCATACAGAAGAGCAGCACAGGATAGCAGTTGATGTTAACTTCCACTGGATGCCATGTTTGGTTGACAGATAAGTTCCTCTGCTGCCTTAAGGAAAGAGGCAGCAATCACCACCACTGCTTTTCTGCTTTTCTTTTTCTGGAAATGATGATGAATTGCTGAGCCTTTGGAGTGTGTGGCTATACCTAAACTGTCGGTGAGGTTGGCATTATACCTGCAACACAAGAATTAGGGACAGCACATCATGCCAGTAGGAGACGGGTTGCAAATAAACAAAAGGAGAGGCACCGAGAGTAAAAGGTCTGAATTCCTTGTCAAAGAGATATTTACTCGACTAGACAAACATCAGAAAGAGTGATCAGATGGGTGCTAGACATATTTACAGAACTGAATAGTTTCCACGTTACATAACTCATCCTGCAGTGGAGTACATAGCCAGCTAGACACAGGTAAGTCCCTGCATTCCCCTCCAGGGATCTGGCACGGTTTGTTTTTGTTGCTGCGTTCCACTTGTGTCTGGAAAATATCATGATTTTTTTGTCAGCTGCTGGAATAAACGGTTTCTGCCTTCAGTAATACAAAAATCTGTGCTTTGTCTCATTGCTTTTTGTCTGCATGCTCTGTGTCTGCAGCATTCTTGGAGGACTTTGCATTTTACTTTTCCTATTATTTAAAAAAAACAAAACTACATGTATATCTCCACAGCAGGCTATATAGCAGCTGTGCTTTTCTGATGCCTCCTGCACAAAAGTGACACTCTTTAGCCTTTTGGAACATGACATTAGGTAATCCCCTTTTGCTCTCCCTGAGATGGTTCAAATCTGCCACAAAGCCAGAGGCTTTCAGTATGTTGCTGCACCTGTGATCTCTGAAGCATCTTGGAATACTGTGACAGGGGATTAGGCAGTTCTGCATGTTGGTAGAATTAGGTGACATAAAGGTGAGACTGGGAGGGCACCATTCTGAAATGTGGTTGCTTTAGCAGGCTAAAAAATTATATTCAAGAGTTTTTCTGAGATAAGGTCTCTAAAAACACCGACAACAAGTCTTTAGCTATGTAACTCTTGGGCTGTGTCATCTTTTTATTTCTACAAAGAACATAGAGTAACAAGATGGAAGTCAAGTTGTTCTTGTTACTACAAGCCCATGCCTTGCAATGTACATTTTATATATATAAATATTATTCTTAAGTGAGAATTTTCACAGTTGTAGAATATGAAACAGCAAACAGGTTTTCCAGGTGACTACATGCAGGTGCAAAGCTGAGATATTTGAAGGAGCTGCTTGTTACAAATATAATCCAGGCCATGAACAGCTGCTGCACCAGACAAAGGCTGATCGGAGGCATGGGCACATAGAGAAGGGAGAGCAAAAGAAGAAACCTCTTTACCATTAGCTGCTTCAGCACTTATGCTGCTTCTTTCTTCAACCTGGAGTGCCTGCTGCTTTGCTGATAGATTGGTTTCAAGCAAATCATTGTTTCGCCATAGACTTAACAAGCTAACATTGGTGGATGGGTCAAAGGTGGGCATTTAATTTCAAGGGCTAAACTGAGCAGAAAATCCATGAGACAACACCATAGCACTAAGGACCAGATTAAAGCATACTCTATTGAATCTTACTTCAGACCTTGGATTGTATGTCCAGCATGTTGTCAACTATAAGGCCCTGGGGAAGAGAACTGTCAAGTTTGGGGTGCTTGATAACAGTTTTTTCACTGAAAAAAATTTTTCTAGTATCCAGCCTAAACCTGCTCTGGCACAACTTGAGGCCATTTCCTCTTTACTCTTGCTTGGAAGAAGACACTTATCCTGTTGGTTTAGGTTCTGTAAGGAATAAAAGTTTGTTAATATCATTCAAGTAGAGAATTTTCTGATGAGAGGACTCAGCTCATCTCCTCCTTTTGAAAGTGGGAGAGGCAGCTGCTGTTTCAAGTCTGGCAAGAAAGAACAAAGCAAGTTCCTGACATGATGCTGAGCAGGGGCTACATCTTCCTTTTATTCTAGATATGGGTAGCACACTGGTTTCTCTAATCATTTGCAAATGCTCAGATTCATCTGCCCACATCTGAGTTGCTCCCCTCAGGCTCTCTTTCTAGTCAAAGGAGGGAACAGGCATGGCTGCAGACTGGTTTCTCTCTTCCCAATGCATGCAGACGTATGCAGAGTTCAAATTGGCCTGTTCTATGCAGGAGGAAAAGTCAGGATGAGTGACAAAGGAAAGCTGGGGTGAATGACAATCTCTGTTGGGGATTTTTACATCAGCAACATCTGAAGTTAGGTGAAATGAAGCCTGCACAAGAGATTGTGTATTGTTCCAGGAAAAAAAAAGAGCTGCTTCTCACTTTTATTGCTAGCAAGAGCAATTTGTATGGAATACATTTTGCCCTCTATTATAGCTGAATAGTATGCAGGGACCCCAAATTTCAGTGGCAGTGCTCTCCTGCAGCCCTCAGTCTGATGTTGCTAACAATAAGCTTCTTCTTTCACGCATGGTATCTCCCAGGGAAGCATACAGAAGTGTCATATCACAGACTTCTGGGTCTCATTTTTATATAATTAACTGGTTTGCCACCTGAAATGTTGTAATTAAGCTTTCATGTGTAAAGGAGGAGCATATGCCACTGTCAAATGAATGTGAATGAGACAAGTCAAGCACTCCTGTTAATTCAATGTTACTGTGATTGTGTCACTTGCTAGTGATGACCATACGCACAGTGGTGTCTACTGATTGCAAACAAACTTGACAAGTTTAACTTGGTAAGGTTAAGGACTGCACTGTGCACTGTTAACAGCTTGACATATGTTAAAGGTAGGAGTTAGTTCTGTCCAGCGTGACTAATCTCAGAGATGCAGAGAAAATTTCACACAGGGATTCACACAGAGACTTCTTACTCTGAGTAATGCAAGTCAGAGGTAGCACTGGGTGTTTTGTTCTTTTAAGAATGTCAGAGCTATGTCACAGTGTGAATTTCAAATTCCCAAATTATTTGATCCTAACAGTGTTCTATGAGGGGCCCATGGTCACCTGTACTAAATACCATTAAATTGTCCACCACACAAGTTTGACCAATGAGAATATACATGTGCACAGTTTGTGGGGTGACACAACAGGCCACATGGAAACCACATGCATTGGGATGTAGCCTTCAAAACTTCTTGCCCATTGTTTTGTCCCTCTATTGGTTCAGGTACTAAGTGGAATGCTGCCTTGTGGATCATGTGTCTTCTGTTGAAGGGCAAGGACCTGTTGGAGCACATCCAGAGGAGGGCCTCAAAGATGACCAGAGGGCAGTAGCACCTCTTCTATGATGACAGGCTGAGAGAGTTAGGGCTGTTCAGCCTGGAGAAGGCTCTGGAGAAAACTCACAGCATCTTTTCAGTGTCTGAAAGAGACCTATAAGAAAGTTGGTCTTTTTACAATGGCACATAGTGACAGGATGAGGAGCAATGGCTTCAAACTGGAAAAGGTTTGATTTAGATTAGACATCAGGAAGAAATTTTTCACTATGGGAGTGATGAAACACTGGAAAAAGTTGCTCAGAGAAGCTGCGGATGACCCATCCCTGGAAGTGTTCAAGATCAGGATGGGATAGATGAGGCTTTGAGCAAACTGCTCTAGTGAGAGGAGTCCCTGCCTGTGGAAGCAGGGCTAGAATTATATGATCTATATGGTCCCTTCCAAACCAAACCATTCCATGACTTAACAGGTGTGTCTGATTTAAGGAAATTGAAAACTGTAGACAAAATCCAACCTGTCTTAACATCCTCCCTTTTTTTTTGAGAAATCAGCGTGATGGCAACGTGAAATATGAGAGCAGGATCACTTTTGCTGGTTACAATTTCAAGTAGGAATTTAACCCTCTTCTCCTATTTATTAGGCTGGCAATTAGAAAATAATAATTTTACTTAAAACTGCACAGACGGGAGCTGGAAGCAATGAGACAACAAAGCCCCACAAAACCAGATGCACCAGGCCTCCAGGCTATAGCCACATTTTGTGTCATCACAAAGGAGCTGTCTCCAGCAGTCACTGGAGTCAACAGGAGCCTTTGATTTCTCCTCAGTGGGTGCTGGATGAGATTGCTGCAGTCTCTTTTTAAAGTCTAAGAAGAAGGGAATGAAAGGCAAGTCTAGTGATCTATGATGTATGGATAAAATAATGCCACTTTAAGAAAAGCCATTGCCTTTGGAAGAACATTAAATCTACAGGGGGATAAAAGTTCAGGGCACTGCAATTACTGCATGATAGTAAAATTTCATCAGTGAGAAAGGATAAAGCTGATTTCTAGAGTAATGCTTGATGTGCAGGATGGTCAAGATTCATAAAAAACCAAATCATTGGTAGGAAAATGAACATAATTTAGAAATGAAATCACAACAATTAATTGTGCAGAATGTATGCAAGGTGCTTGAAGCTGAAAAGGTGTTATATGCACTCATCACTACAGTGGTACATCCGATGTAATATACATGGACAATTTTTATTTGGTTATGGTGTCCTGTGCGACACAATCATTTGGTAAAAGGCTGCCCAGAACTTCAGTTGGACAAATTGGTTTGTTTCGAGCATTATCCATTCCTTTCTCAAGGCCAGTCACAGAAGGGTCAGGTTGTTCTGCCAAGATAATGTTCTAAGGGGAATATTTTATTTTACCTTTGTCAGCACATTGGACAGGATTTTACTCAAGTCACCTTTGTATATTTTATTCATTAGGGCATGATCCTGAAAGGCTACAGTAACCCTCTGCTCAGAATGATTTTGTGCAGCCTGAGGATGATGTGTACTAGTGAGGACATGCAGGGGACCTCACAGAATTAGGTCCTCATTTTGGCTATCTGTGTTCATATATTGGACTTCTGTTCTGAGCTGAAAAATAGGACAGGTTAATTCTTTGAGACAAGGTACTGAAACTGTGCTAATCAAAGCATCCCTATAAAAGGTGCAGGATGAATCTTCTTGGCTTTATCTAATTAAAAGCAATTCTAATTTTATTTTAATATAGATTTGTGTATTTAGTATTATAGATATTGGAGAGGGAAAGGAAAGCAATGATCCTGCACAGCCTTTCTCAGGAAGGGCTTAATTTGTTCTTGCCTGCTGCTTTTGATGCTCTGCCTGGGTGCTGTTCAATTAAAACTGTGCTTTAGTTTGTGGAAAGATTTACTGTAGTGCAGTCCTTCTGAGAAAAATAAAAAACTTCTCATCCCTTTTTGAGGAGCTGGTTATCGAGGAATAGAAATTTGTGCTTTGGTGCTGAAGTTAGTGAGAGGTCATCTTGTTCCCTGTGGACCAGAGTGCCACATGTTCCTGGCAGAAGCTGGCACTTCTCCCTCGTTATCCTCATACCTCAGCAGTTAATCTGTAACCTGGGATTTCATGTTGGAACCTGTTAGACCTCAAGTGAAAAAATAGAGTTTCTGCTTCAGTTACTGTTCCCTATAATGCCTGACAATGTCAGTGGATTCAAGGCTAGGTTTGAAGTTAGGGTTCTACTTATCATACCTTGGCTCTGCTTCAGCATGAAATGGCAAAGTGCCACCATCTTTGTGGCAGCTTCATATTTTTTCCCCCCTCTAAGCATTTCTAATGCAGCATCCAGGCACCTCAGAGATGAATTCATCATAATCAATTCCACTTTTAGAGGGATGGAAAGTGCTTATCCCATTTTTCATTTCCAACCACTTCTTGTGGTTCCTCTACCTCTGTGGTTGTCCTCCCGGAGAAATCCTGTCCTTCGAGGATTCATTACTGGAGAAGTTGTGTGCAAAATTGATGGGACTTGCATTATACCAGCAAGGTGACTCATTTGACTGGACTGCTTTGCTTTCCTATCCATTACCATCATTAGTAAAAAATTCGATCAACGGACTGCATAATTGCCACTTATTTCTTACTTAATGGCAAGATTCTCGTTACACTGCATGTTTTCAAGTATGTGCAACAACCTTCACATTAAAATGCCACAAATTAACCAGAGCTTTTACAAAAGTCTTTTTTTTTTTTTTTTTAACTAACAGTTACAGCCTTGTTTTGGACTGAAAATTTCAATTAGAGGCTGAACTATAGGTATCGAAGAAGCCTAAATAATTGAGGATTAAAGCTCCCAGTGAAAGTGTAGCTTGCATGGAGCTGGAAGCTTGGAGAGTTGATGTAACAGCCATCTTTAGGAGATATCAGGAGTATGCAAATATTCTGCTTCTATTTTGATTCCTGAACATTTTAGAGGACAAGCCTTTTTTATTATTCGTAATGTGTGGCTATAGACGTGTGTGGAGCTGTTGTACTGTGATCCCATGATTGAGCCCTCATTTCTTGGCTGTGTCCCTTGTGGTTTTCTCCACAGCCTGAAACACTAGGAGGGCAGACTGTCCCCCTGCTCTACCTTCTCTGCATCGGCCACTGCAGCGACCAAGAGAGGAATGACCATTTTGTGGACTCCTCTCTCTCCTGGTGCTCTTCCTTCAGCTGTCAAAATGAATGGAAGCAGGACTGACACTTTGGATTTAAGGCAAAAATATTCCTTGGTTTTATGGGGGCTCGTATTTATCTCTGTCAAACTTTTCCTTCCCTTTATTCATTCGAAGGCTTTGAGGACTAACAGCCCAACAGCATTGCTATTCTGAGGATATTCTGATATATGTCTTTGAATAGACGAGACACCTGTGGCCATTCCAACTCTGGATCACCCACCATCATTTCCTTCACGACCTTTAAAGATGTCAGATGAGACTGAGGGTTTTTTTTCCCCCAGTTGCTTCATTCTGCACTAGATGCAATTTCAGGTCCCAGAAGTGAAATCAGGCAGCACATTAATCACTTCTGCTTCCCAGTCTCTGCACTTCTGTCTTTCCGTGGTTCATTTTTCTGGCTAATATAACACAGATTTAAAAATAGGGGTATATTACCCTCTCAAAATACATTGAATGCTGGTACCAGCAGTGGAATAAGCTCATTTAGATGAAAGGAACTATTTTTTTTTGGTGGAGTGAAATACTTTGTCTGCCTCTCTTTGGATTACATTCAAGCTTTATGCCTCCTACAGTGTATATAGGACTGATGTTGCATGCAAGTCATCTGCCCCATTTATTTTTGGTTTGCTGTGAGAAAATATTCCCTTTAATAATTCTGCAGTGCATTCTGTTGCATGGATCACACAAAGAGAAAACTGCATTGCTGAAATAAAAGTACAGAGGGGTTTAAAGTGTACACAGTCAATGTATGAAATTCAGTTGCTATCTCTGTAAGTGAGAGGGAGAGAAAAATTGTACCTAGACCACCTCTTGTTTATTTTTCACTGGTGTCAGAGTGACCAGAATGCTTCATCAGGGTGATTCTCCAGTGGGATTTATAGCACCAGTCTGAATACTGTATGTATTTGAGGTGAAACACACAATAGTGCAATACAGAAGGTGCCTCATGTGGCAGAATGATTTTAAACTAATTGATTAATTGGTGGCAGATTAAATTTAATAGCAGAAGATAATTTCAGGCTTTCTTACATACAAGAATGCTGGCATGAAATTAAGACTGAATTCTGATAAAACCTGCCATTCATCTGCTTCTTTTTTTACTTCACAAAGTAGAGAAGCAGTTCCTCAAATTTTTAAGCAAAGTTATTTTTCTGCTGCAGTTCAGTTGTGTAAAACCCACACACCACATTAAAAAAAAAAAAAAAAAGTAGAGTAACACTTTATTTTGTTCTGCAGAAAACAACACTGTCATGTAATTGCTTTTTTTCTGAGCTCTTTCACTTGACCCTGGTTGCTTATTATAATGTTTTAGGTGCCATAGCTTGGGGTTTATCGACCTCTGCTTGTTCCCCATTTGTTTTATAGCTACTGAGTATTGTAAGGCTTGGAAATATTAGTGTAAAAAATATAATTTGGTCCTGTTCATTAGAAATGGAGGTGGAAAAAAGCATTAGTAGTGAATGTCATCCTTTTCAGCTTTTATTATGAAAGCCTAAAGGGCTGCAGTACCTCAGGCAGCTCAGTGTTAACTCGTTCAGTTCTGGAAACCATGACTTAGGCTGGCTCAGGCTGAGAGCTGGACATATGGGGTAAACCAAGGACAAATGTGTTGGAGGAAAGCTGTTTGTAACAACTGCAGCCGAGATATTTTCTCTGATGTGTGGTCTTTCGGTTTGCAAAGCAATATTGTTGCCATAATTAATGGAGAGCCAAATCTAACTACAAATTTTTCTGGTTGATGATCCTTCAACAAAGGACCTGATACAGAGCACCACCACACTTTGTGGCCACCACGACCTCCTGCTGCTGTACTTGCTTTGTAATAAAGTCATAGAATCATAGCGTTGGAAGGGACCTTCAAAGGTCATCTTGTCCAACCCTCCTGCAGTGAGGAGGGACATCTTGCACTAGATTAGTTTGCTCAGAGCCTCATCAAACCTGACCTTGAATGCCCCAAGGAATGGAACTTCCACCTCCTCTCTGGGCAACCTGTTCCAGTGTCTCACTACCCTGATGGTGAAGAACTTCCTAATGTCTCATCTAAACCAGTCCTGCTCTAGTTTAAAACCGGAAGAACCCCAGGCACCTGTACAGGCTGGGAGGAGTGGTCCTTGAGAGCAGCTCGGCAGAGAAGGACCTGGGGGTCCTGATGGACGAGAGACTTAACATGAGCCAGCAGTGCGCTCTCGCAGCTCGGAAAGCAAATGGGATCCTGGGCTCCATCAGGCGAGGGGTGGTCAGCAGGGATAGGGAGGTGATTGTCCCACTCTACTCGGCTCTTGTGAGGCCCCATCTGGAGTACTGTGTCCAGGTGTGGAGCCCTCAGTACAAAAAAGACATAGAGATTTTGGAAAGGGTCCAGAGGAGGGCCACGAAGATGATCAGGGGGCTGGAGCACCTCCCCTATGAGGACAGGCTGAGGGAGTTGGGCTTGTTCAGCCTGGAGAAGAGAAGGCTGCGGGGTGACCTCATTGCAGCCTTTCAATACCTGAAGGGAACCTACACCCAGGAAGGGAGTAAACTCTTTGAAAGGGCTGACAATAGCAGGACTAGGAGAAATGGATCCAAGTTGAAGGAGGGAAGATTTAGTTTGGATGTTAGGGGGAAGTTCTTTACTAGGAGAGTGGTTAGGTCCTGGAACAGGCTGCCGAGGGAGGTTGTGGATGCCCCGTCCTTGGAGGTGTTCAAGGCCAGGTTGGACGGGGCCCTGGGCAACCTGATCTAGTAAATGTGTTTGTTAGGTGGCCCTGCTAGGCAGGGGGGTTGGAGTTACATGGTCCTTGAGGTCCCTTCCAACCTGGGTCATTCTGTGATCTGTGATTCTTGTAGGCCCTCTTCAGGTAGTAGTAGTCATTGCCACCATTTTTCCCCTGGGTTTACACAGGCCAGTATATTACCTATGGGCCACAAGCCAAACTTGATTACATGCAGCTTGGAAACAGATTCCAAACATCTGCAACTCGATCGGGTCAGAACATTAGAACAGTAGGTATGAATGCAGATCCCTGCCATGAATAATATGACGCAGGTTTAAATAAAAACTTGATGTCATAATCGAATTTCTTTCACTGAGTGAAATGAAAAGTCATCCAAAATGAATGAGAAGAATCAAAAAGATATGATGGTTTTATTGGTTAGAAAGGCCATGTGTGCCTGCTGCTTGGGTAGAGAAGAACTGCAACATAACTTGCAAGATTATTTCAAGTGCTTTTACCTGAAAATCATGTTTGAAGAAATAAGGAAGCTCTGTTTTCATAAGGATTTAATTTTCAGGTGTGAATTATGGAGGAATTTTGGAGGGTAGGTGAAACCTTCCTCAGTATCCAGCACAAGTGGTATATCACTCAGTCTCTGAGTGCAAGGAATAAACTTGATAATTATTTTAAAAACTGCTTCCTGGCCATCAACTACCACACAAGGGCCACCCCAAGTATTTTTTTTGATTGAATTATCTTTAAATTTTAAAGGAAAAAAATAAATTAAATTTTAATAAAAAAAC
>VZTY01012549.1:91687-180626 GCA_013400935.1 Turnix velox | reverse complement strand
TTAAATTTTAATAAAAAAACTTTACTCCATATAATTTTGAAGCTGAGATTTATACTTTAATAAAAACCATAAAAGCATATAAACAGAATACAGACATAATACTTCCAGAGTTACTTTTACCCAAACTTATTAGTCAATACAAGCATTTTTTTTTTTGCTAGCAAAAAAATGCCCTCTGAATTTGCTTCTAAGGGAAGTTAAAGATGAAATGTAGGATGAAAATTTACCATGTACTACAACCAGGCTGCATAGTTGAACCCTGAATACATCAAATTATGACAGTACAAAGAAATACTGAAGAGGAAAAAAAATTACATGCTGTATTTACACGGATTCTAAGAAGTCATGTAGCCTTTTTTTATTCTCCTAGTTGTACAAAAGAAACTCTGAATTCACTTGATGGCTGCTTGAAGGGATTAATTCAGAAACACAGCAGCTTAGGACTAAAAACCATGGAATACATTTCTAAAAGCTCCTAAAACTGTAAGAAAAGGTAGTTTAAGATCTATAATTTTAAATGTAAATATTTATTTTAAATCAGAAGGTGCCCGGCTGCTGGTCCCATTTTTTTCATTGAAAATTTCAGTAGATGGGTAGCTTTGTGACTTTTCTTTGCTCGATAAACTACATAGTAGTATCCTGAGCTGTCAGTTTTTGGTTGTGGACTGTTACCCACTAATTCAAATGAACAAGTTTACTGCGTTCAGGAAAATAAATCTGGACTTCCACCTTCACTTGGTAGGTCATCCTGCTCCTATTACAGAGACAGTTTACTCCAGGCCCTTTTTATTCTAACACATCTCAGAAACTGAAGACACCCAGTGAATGGCTAATTCTTTTTTTTTCCCCTTAAAAATGCATTTTCTTTGTGTTTGAAACACCATTTTATTTAGTCAAGCATAATGTACTTTGCAGACAGTAATTTTTACTGCACCCTGTAAACAGGGGCAGTAAGTCTTAACAACGGAGGTGCAGAAGACTTTACTGGAACAACTCCTAGTAGCTGTATTTCTATTTATCCACTAAAGATGCATTAAGCCCCAATTCTAGGTTATTTTCTGCAATTTCAGTTTACTCTAAGGTGGCCTTGTATGACAGCTTTGCATATTGTCTGCAAGGAGAGCTGGGGAAGTGGCTGCCTGATAGGCTTTATCTCCATCTTGCCCTGCCTTCTGTTTACACCTCTTCTTCATTTCAGCTAAGGCGGGAAATGTAATTAGAGTTTCTAATGACAGTTACAACAGCCCCAGAAACATGAGATTGATTCCCATGATGGCTGAAAAACCCTCCCTACAGTATGTATAAACAGGCTCAGTTTCTGAGTTTCTAATTAACTTTATTAATGTTTAGTGCAGGAAATACGAAGGCAACTTAAACAAGGATATAAAAAGCACTGGAGCATTGAAACACTGGTTTCATGTACCTCACTCTTATTGAAAGACATATTTTTCAGCATTTTGTCAAGAAAAATAAAAGTCATTTAGAAGAAAGATACTAGATATCTAATAGATTTGTATAATAAGGAAGCTTAAATAATGGAGCAAAATTACAAATAGTAGCCACCTAGTTGGTAACATCTGCAGTGATTCTTTATGATGTGCAATTAATAAAGATGATACAAACATGTAACAATGTACAATGACAGTGGGATAACAGAGTTGCAATTATGTGTAAGATTCCTATTCTGCTGGCAAACAAGACGTTACGGGCAACTGGAAAATGAGTTTGTCAAAAACCAATTGTAAAAATCTTTTCCATTACATGTTCCTTTTATAGAAACATATTAACTCACATGTGAAAAGATAAAAAAACATTACAGTGGCGAATAAGTTTGGAGGCATTTTCCCCCACTACGGACACAATTGCAAAACCTTGCAATCATAGAAATTGTATATATTATTTTGATATAATAATCATAACTACGATTAAGAGCAGCAATATATTAATCCTATATAAAGTATATTATTTGCATAGATTTTTTGGTTTACTGTCCATGCATTTCCATCTTGTAAATACATATAAAATTCAGCAAGCTCTGATGCTCTTTAATGAACTCAAAGTGGAACATGGCTGGTATCTCCTATAATTGCAAAAGATGCATTAATGACACTTTTTAGGTGCTAAAATTTCTTAAGTATAGCAATTGCAGTAGTAAGTATAAGAATACCCTTTTTGCTCATTACCTGACCCTTGTTACCCGAAATGATGATTTAAAAGATATTCCTATTCTGAGAAACTTTCAAAGCATATGATCAGCAGTTTGTCCACTAGAACGACTGTGCCTTGGAATGATTTAGCATCTGTTTCTTCTGCTATTTTTTTCTATGCCCAGTTGGTAAAAATATATCAAAAATCATTTTGCAGTTTTGCAAAACTGTGGTATCATTTTGTACAGGGTTGCAAAGAAACAGTTTACAAATGTTTAGACTATTCATCCACAGAAAAGCTAGGAACCTGAAAGTATGTAATGTCAATAACAGAAAATTGGTGTACTTTTAAAGATGTTGTCCATTAGAGCTTGTTTTCAAGCTTTGGTTTAATCTTTTGCATGATTATTCTATAGTGCTCTCAGTCTCGCCAGGAGAGCTTCTACTTCTGGAATGACTTCTCCCTTAGAGGGAGACGCAATACGATCTATTTTCTTTTCTTTGTTGCCTTCTCCATGACAGGCTTCCTTTCTCCCAGCAGCCTTGTTCCATACCAGAGAAGAACTTGTTTCCACATCACAAGTAGCTTCTTTGGTGACTGGGCTTCTTGTCAAGTTTAAGCTGATATTGTGGTGCGAACATGACTTCTCTAGCTGTCCTTTCTGGTTCTCTGCAGAAGATAAAACAAACAAACCTCATTTCACTATTAAAATACTAAGTTTCAATATTTTGTAATGTAAAAAGAGCTCTTGATCAAAGAAAATTTTACAAGCACATGATGTACTAGAAGGAGTAATGACTACCAGGGAGGCAAGACAAAAAAATATTATCACTTCAAAGGCAGTAGGCTTGGTCCCTTGGAAGTGACACAGATTTTACATGACTTCATTAGATCAACATCCATATTTCTTACAAAATCACACATAGAATCTGACAGGATCCTCCTTTCTTACTGAAGTCAATGAGAAAACAGAGTACTTGGCACTTCTCAGTATCTTCTGAAGTTTTATCTGGGTAATTACATTTTTCTACATTTTTTTTTTAGTGGTTCAAACTTTAAAATGTATTTTAAAATTTATTTTAATTTAATTATCCATTGGAATAAATTTTCTTCCCATTGCTTATTTTCAGAATTTGCATAACATGTGCTCTTTGCTGAACATCACTGGCTTTGATTGTCATAAGAAGTTCCACTCAATATCCAGGAGCTTTGTGGGATCCATGTGTATTAACCAACAGATTTTTTTTTTGTTCCCCTCCTTCAGTTCCCCAGTTGAGAGAGACTGCTCTCAAAACCAGTATATGAATGGTCCCTCTCATAGATCTCTAGCTTTTTAAAACCAGGCATACTCAATATTCATGTAACCTTGAGCAAGGCTTGAAAATGGCTTCAACAAACTTGACATGACATTTAAAGTTTTTTGGTTATTCGCTGAAAGATGTTCCATCATCCCAATAGTAATGACTTTGGAGCACAGGCAGTCACTCATGACAGTGTGTTTTATGTGAGTGCTGAAAATTCCTACCGAAAACAGCTTGTACATTAAAAGGCAGCTGCTGAAGATATTTACTGCACTGTCATTCCCTGACCAGGGGCTCTCAGTGATGGATGAGGATTTTACACACTTTCTTGGACAATCTCAGCAAATTTTCTAAGTACAATCACATTTTGGCAAGCGGGGGAAAATAAATGCTTTCATTCCATCAGCTGCTAAATCAGACAAACAGTTCTTAATTAAAAATTGATAATAGTTGAATTTGGTGTCTATGTGAAAAATGTAATATCTGTTTTATACTATGGAAAATAATTTGACCCTGAAGATGCAGTAGCACACATTTCAGTTTCCCTGAACCACATGAGGCCAAAGATTGGGTATGAATACATATTTGTAATTACATATAATAAACCCATTATATATAATTATACCACCTCTGGTATGTACACTTTTAAATATCCCATTCTATTTAAACGTTTATATCTATTGATTCTGAACGCATATTTACAGGCTGATAAAAGCCTGCTACCTACATCAATACACAAAATACTAGCTGCACCATAGCCTTTTTTGTTGCAAAAATATTTGGTGTTTTGAAAAATATTTGGTGTACTGAAAAATCAATACAGGTTTTTAAAGCAGGAAAACCCATAGTGTGATATAGCTTGAGATTAAGTACACATGTTGGACTTTAAAAAAGGCAAAAATAAATTAGGCACTGAAAATAAGCTTCCCAAGTGCACCTACATCCAAACATTAACTACTGTGCGGTTCAGGAGACTTCACCCCAAAATACTCAAGCATGAGGAACTAATTAGGCATGATGAACTAGAATGAACATCAGAGGTGGTGAACACTTACAAAATGAGGCCTCCAAATAAAAATCCACCATTATTTCCCACAGTTTCTCATAGTGTGTGAGGGGCAGAACACAGTGCCATAGTGTGAGATTTCCAACAGCATATAGTCTAAGCAGGGAACTACAGAAAGTTAGCAATCAAGAAGGAGTAGATGTTGGGATCTATCTAAACTCTCGTTCTGCTCTGAAACTCAGGTAACTATTTTGCCTTGCTGAAAGGTATGCCCCATAACTTTTCGCCTGACATTTGGAATTGTGTGGGGATAGTGACTGAGTAAAGCTGACTACTGTTGGGGGATGGGCACAGGCTAGGGAGTTAACGACGGCCATCAAGTTCTCGGAGCAAGGCAAAAACATCGATCGAGGCCTGAGGCAGACCTTGCCAGGTTGGAGCCATAGCGGTGTGACGACCTTGACGATCGTGTATGTCCTTGGAGGCCTGGGGGAGTGCTGAGGAACTAGTGGAAAAGCAACTCGTGGTCAACTGTGCCGGAAGGAGAAAAGAGAGAAACTGCAAGGGGAGGGTTTGACATTGATGATGTAACATGTGACCAATCGGAGTGTGACTAGTGGGCATGGTTAACCATAGCTGTATATAAGCTTGTCTGATGCTCTCAATAAACGGATTCTGGCTGATCACATTGATCATGAATGTCAGCCCCTTCTTGCGATAGACTACATCTGTCTCTTTTTCCCCCTGCTTAAAAGAACAGAAATCATGTTGATAATTGTGAGTTTCAAGGCATAGACTAATAAGTGGAGCATTCAATCTGAAGGACCAAAGTCCTTCGCTTCAGTCTGAGGCATCCTGCAACAGCAGGAAATGGGATTAGGAAAGTGGCTTTATCACTGTCTGGTCTATGTAAGTAGTCCTCTTTTCAGCAGCTGTAACTCCTGCACAGAAAAGTTGCCATAATTCACTGGAAACCACATAGTGTGTTATGTTCTTAAAACATAAGGCTTTACTCTAGTGATTAATAGCACTTCCTAAGTAATGAAAACACTTTGGTCTCAGCCATGTACCAAAACTACCAAGCAGCCAATGTCAATTGAAAAGAAAGACGTGAAAACACATATTTTGTCAAAGTCTATTTTTATAATCTCAGAGCTGCTGCTTCATAAACCAGGTGGCACCTTTACTGTGTATGTTCATTTGGTCAAGGAGGAACATTCCCATGTGGCAACGCTATGGCCAAGTGGGTGGCCAGTAGTAGTAGATATGTAGTTAGGCAGTTCCCTGCTTAGTAAATTGGCTGTTGAGAAACCCATTCAGAAATACTGAACTTTTGCTAGGCCTGGCTCAGAAGGCACGTATCTTACTCCCAGTCATAGATTTTATTTTATGAAATATGCACTTGAAGAATTAACTACTGTAACACTTGAGATATATATGCTGCTGGTGGCATTCTTCATATCAGAGTGAAAGATCACTTCCACTTAATTCAAAGTTTAAAATTAGTTCAGTACTAGCAAGGTAAAAAGGGAGAAAGACTAATTCCTTAGAAATATTAATGACTCCTCTGACAATTTATTCTTTTAAAATCAAGCAGAAATTAATTAGTGTTAACTTCCAGACTCTTAACACTGTACTGCTTCATGCACTACTTCAGAGTTTGCATGTGCTGGTGACCTGGTGCCCAATCCATGACACAGACATGTCTTTAGCATGTTTCTACAATTCTCTTGAATCCTATGTTGTAGGAATAAAAGTGAAGAAGAGTGTTTTCAACCTATAAATGTTGAGGCAGGTGGTTTAACAAAGCCAAGGCATCTTGCATTTAAATGAAGAACTGTTATAAGCAGTTTTAAGGCAGTTATCATATCTGTTTCTGAGGACAATATTGATATGGCTGCCAGCAACATCAGGTAGATCATGAAGTGACTTTGGCACCACTTAAATCCTATATTTCCAGAACAAGAAGCACATAGAAAATTACCACACAGAATCCACAAACTATACAGATATGAGCAGCTTTTTCTAAACTATTTTGAGTAATTAAATCATTACTTAAATAACTTTGGTTTGTGCTTTTAGCAGTATAATGTATTTGAAACAAAGTTCAGAATAAAAAAATCATATTTACACATCTTGGATCAAATGCATTTCTAAAGATTTTGATACACTAAAGTCATAGAAGGATAGAAGAAAACTATAATAGAAAGCCACTTCTACATAAAGCTTGTTAATGAGAAAGCTTACATTTCTGGAGATGCACTATTTGTCCACCTGCTGTAGCAAAGTGTACCTTCCAGCAGTAGCAAGACAAAAAGAAATCAGACATTAAAAATCACAGGATAAAGACAGATTTTATTAATTTGCTATATATATTGGAAGCTATGGAGACAAAATTTCCAACGCTTGGTCACTTTTAGCAATCAGAAATTGTCATTCACCTCTATCATAACAATCATTGTGTAGATGAAAAAGAAGTAAAAATTTTGAATTCACGTTTAAGATTTCTAAACATGAGCGTTTTAACTTTCCTGCTACTGAATGCTTCCAGGCACAGGTTAGGCAGAGATGGCACTCTGCCATCTGCAGACAACACACAACTGCACACAACACACACATTGCCTCAGTGTCCAGACTCCATGACATTTGAATTTTTTCCCCTCATTCAGTATCTAACTCTTTTGGGTCCTTCAGACCTATTAAAATTCCATTTTCACAGATACTAATTTCCTGAACACTGCTGTTAATCAAAAATGTTTCAAAATCGTATTCATATCACCTAGGGCCAAACAGCTACTATCATCTAGGCACAAGTCTTTTAGAATTACTTTGATTAACAGCAATGCTCAGGAAATTCAGTTGACAGAAAATTGTGCTTAATAGCTTTCCACAGTTTAAACGGTAGCCTAGAAGAGAATAACTTATAATGATATGTTTATATCTGTATATTCAGAAAAGGAAATGGTACTCTAGAACGTGAAAAAGATAAAATCAGTAGCATGACACCTGCCTGCTGTGAACCTGGGGAAGCAAAATATGATCTGCTGCAGATTTTGAAATCATACATACATAATATTGTTATGTATTACCTTTAACAGAGAACAAAAATGATTGCAAGAGGCTCACTAAAGCACAGACACAGATTTTTCTTTAAAAAATGAATAATAGATATTTTTTTAAAAAGGACTTGGAAAAGCTTTATTTCATTTCATTTCATAGTTTCCTAATAAAAGTCTCAATACTAAGGACCTATTTTGTTTCCATGTAAATACTTGTACAGCGATTGAAAAATTAAGTTGTAAACACAACAAGGAGAACTGCTTTACATGGCATTATATGCTTGTATTACAGTCATACATCTCAACGTGGAGCATGACAAAACTGCAACATAAGAAAGAACAATTGCAGATACAACCTCATTACGTCTTTTACCATGTTAATAGTGAAAAATGCTCAAAACCCCAGTGGAATATTTCTTATTTCTCTGGCTTGAGCTGCACCATATTCCTGAAGCTGCATCTATGCTAAGATGGTTATTAAGCCCACGCCTAATCACCAGTCTTACCACAATGTGAATTATTTTTACATTATGAGTCATCAGAGGGCTAGAAGATATTATGAGGGCATGCTCCCATGCCAAATGGTTTTGGCTCAGTAAAAGTTTACAGCCTTATCCATAATCCTCACCACTGGCTCCCCAGTGCAGTTCCATAGTTTGAAATCGGTTTCCCACCCTCAATGTGTGGGTGCACCATCACTGAGGTTGTGCTGAGATAATTACCCAGAGTAAAAGCAGAGAAAAGAGCACATGCTTTTGACAGCAGTGGAACGTGCTGATTCTGGATGCAGCTGAGCAGGATTCCCACAAGCTGGAATGCTTCTGGCAATCCAGCCTTTGTCTGCAAGTCCTGTCCATCTTCCACAAATTACACTTGAGGGCACCACTGAGCATGTCTCAGTGCAACCATACCAAGTTCATTAAGACCATGGCAACGTACCATGGGCCTTGTGAAGATACTGGCCTATATCCCCTTATGTTTCTTCTAAATAAAAAGAAGCCCATGAGAAGTTAACTTGGAGATGCTCTTAAAGGGTTGTTTTGCCGATTCCAAAGCACAAAGTATCACTGGTGATTTACTGAAGATACAAGAAAAACAGTGAAGCAGTTTCTAAATGTGAACAACTTTTTCTGATGTACACTGGGCAATATCTCTTTATATTTTCACTGGTTGAGATTTTTACTTAAAGTTGTATTTTGAAAGGCTAAATATAACAGCAGGCATTTTGAGAAGCTGTTTTTACAGTTAGGACAAGGTGGATGGTCTGAATTTGCACTTCAGCTGTGCTTAGCTTTGTCTCTACAGTGGACAGCAGCACAAGATGTAGGTAGCAAAGTATTGGTTGCATGGGGTCTGTAGAGGTGGCCTTTGTGAGGAAAGGCCAAGGGTTGCTCTGTGCTGGACACAGTTCCAGTTGGCTCTAAAGGACTCACCACAGGGCACAGCAGAGCCCAACAACACACAGTGCAATTCATTCACTTGCTGAGCTTCACCTAGAGTGATAAGAAGGGGGCAGAAGAAGGCCATGGGGTGAAGATGAGCCTGAGAAATCAGGGGGAGTGTTTTTTTCCCTAAGTGTTTTGAAATGGCTTTTCTGAGGTTTTTTTCCCCAACACCCTAAGAAGTAGATTTTTATATACATGTATATAGATAAATATAAAAATCAGCAATAAATTATTTTCCCCCAAGATGGGGCTGTTTTGCCCTTGAAAGTAACTGGAAAGTGATGTCCCTGTCTTTATTCTAACCCATGAGCTTATTTTCTTATTCTCCTCCACTCTTCACCAAAGCAGGGACTGTAAGAGAAGCTGAGGCAGAATTCAGCTGTCACCCAAGTCCACCTCACTACAACAGCTTAGAGATAAGGGAACATCTGTCCTTCAGAATCACCTATTTTAATTTTCCAATTAAAAAGCCCCACCAATTCTGAAAATTGGAATTTTGAGCTCACAGATTCCAAACTCTTGGCTTTTTACTGTCGGAAATGCCAACAGGAAAATTGCTAATTTTTGGTTTCCTCTCAAGTAGGAAATTGGGGTCTTCTTTCCTGTACTGATCCCTCCTCCCCCCCATTGCTACTTGAACTCATGATACTCAACAGTTTTGAGTCCTAATTTTCTTTGGCTCTCATCTTTCCTTAATGTCATTACACAGCCCAAAGTTGGCCTTCTGAAATCCATTCCCACACCTTGGTATTTGTAGTACATCACAACACCTAGTTATCTTTTTTAAAAACCTGCCTTATCACCCAAAAGCAGAATTTAGACCTAATATGAAAGACTGCTATAGCTAGAAGGTCCATGTCTGTAACATAAGATCACTCACTTAAAAATGGGACAGCTCCTTGCTGGACAGTATAATGGAAAATCCTTATACTGCTTTTTAGTGCCACTTTTTATTACTTTCATATTTTTCAACAATTTCTGTGACTGACAAGGATAGGCTTGGAGAATGGCCCCGAAATGTTAAAGGAGTGCTGTGTGCTGTTATGACTTATTTCAGTGATACCCTCCAGCCCCAGTCTCAGAGGAGTGGCAGCTGTACTTGAATTAGTATTTATTGCTAAATGCTTGCAAGTTGACTAATTTAAAGCAGACAGTAACTAATGAGGAGCTGATTTTAAAAATATATTTTAATGCACATTGCATTTAATAGTTGCTGCTGGTTTTGAGTGCTGTGGTAAAAAGGAGTGAAAAATAAGGAATAAACACTAAACCATAAACTAAATTTAGATGAGACAAAGTTTTCAGGGACAGTGAATACAGGGTTT
This sequence comes from Turnix velox, assembly GCA_013400935.1. Classification (NCBI taxonomy): domain Eukaryota; kingdom Metazoa; phylum Chordata; class Aves; order Charadriiformes; family Turnicidae; genus Turnix; species Turnix velox. The sequence continues at coordinate 170,342 of VZTY01012549.1, read as the reverse complement.
TATTGTTCATTTCAAAGGCAAGGAAGGAGTATGTCAGCACTATGTAAGGCAAGCATAGAGGAGTTGTAGAAACTAAATTTCAAAGAAAATCAATTACAAACTGTGAGCAAACTGATTTGTGACAAGAGGAACTATGATGGACTGGCTCCTTTTTTACTTGTCCCTAAAGCAAAGACTTTAAAAATTCTTTTAATCCCTTATTCACCTGCATTTTCTCAAAGACTACTGTAAGTTGATCATTCAATCTTTTTCCTACCTTTTCCAAATGTTCTTTGTTTGCATTGTGCTGGGACCAATTTCTCTGTTTAAACTAATATATTCTCACCTTTAATATAGCATTGACTTTTGTTACAAGAAATGCAACTTTAAATTACTGGGAATGAAATGAAAGTCTCGGGTGCCTGTCATGATGAAAAGATTACAAATGTGTGGATCAGACTACAGACAGAAATCAGCCAAAGTTTTTATGTGAGAAAAGAAAACATGTGAAGGTGTCTGATGGCTAGTCCAGACTTAGGATGTAGGCATCCTACCTATTTCACTCTGAATTACAGTGGATCTCCTGTGTGTTCTCACACGTCTTTCCCCAGATGGAGGCACATTGGGGAGCTCCTGGGAAACTACAAAATGGAAACTTTCCAAAATAGAAACTCACTTTGTGGTCACTGTTGATGTTTAGAGCACATGGTTTGAATATTTCTTAAAAAAGTAAAGGTGTAAGTCTCTTAATTTCAAAAAGGATGCATAGTTTGGCATAACTTTAGTATTAATAAATAGCTAAATAACTTTCTTAATTATGTCAGGATTGAAGGGGGCAAAACAATAAATCCTAATATACACAGGTACAGAAAGGGCTGTTGGTCTTCAGCCAATGTCCAGAAATGGAGCACCATCCAGGTGTTTAAGGGATTTCTCCCAAGGTACGAACAGGATAAGCATCAGCTTTTAAAATCATTCAAGTCAGGAAACAATGAGGAAATGACAATGATTTAGACTATTTTAAATTCCTGGAATGTGGTTTTATTCCTTGTTTTCTTTCACTTCCTTCACAAGTATATTGTAGCTTGCATTTCAAATCCTCTTTAGAGTTAACAGAGTCAAAAATGATGACGGTATAAGTTAGCGATCTGTGATACACAGAGCTCTATGGTCTAAAGCTATCCTCTGTTCAGCTGATGATAATTTATGTAGATCCTGCATATTAAACTGCTGCTGATGCCTTTGAGCAGTAGACACATTTAGTCTCCAAACCTGTCGTATAGCATCTACCTATAGACGAACACTGCTTTCAAGGTATGCTTTGATAAAGAATTTCAGGAATATGCATAAAGATGTTGCCATCAAAGGAAAGCCACTGGCAGCTGCAATGGGTAATGATAAGCAATACGCTGGTGAAAATAACCAAAACCAAAAAGAAACACAAAATCTGCAGAAAAAAAAACACAGCAGGAAGCCTCCTACCACTGGAAAACAAACCCCACAACAAATCCAATCAACAGAGCAAGTCTTAAAGACCGACCTGATATTCATGAGATGCTGTGTACTGCTGTTCTAAATAAAATGTTTTTTTCTTTGAAGCACTTACTATTTAGAATAAGCATTACAAACCCCCTGTATAACTATGCCTAGTAATTGGCTCAAAACCCCTGTATAACTACGTTTAGCAATTACCTCAAGTCTTAACATTGCATTATTTGTTATACACTATTCTTGATACTAAATGCTTACAATCTATTCCCTAACTATTCTAGCAACTGCTAAAAAACCCGTACAATTTTTATTTCCTATTTTTAGTCCAAACTTCCATTCCCAGGTTTGTATCTGCAATCAGAGTATTGGTAAGTTGCATTGCCTGGAGGTAGAGTGCAAGTATTTTGTAATACCACATCAAACCAACAGGAAAAACTCTCTCTTCACTCACCACCTGTTGCACTTCTATCCTTAGGAATCGATGTGCTTCTAAAGGGAGAAAGGGAGATCAGCAAAGTCCTGGAAATGTTTTTGGGAGCAGCATAAAGATGAAAGGCTACAGCCATAAGTAAATCAGCTGGGTGTTAGTTTTAAGAGGTGAGTAGAAGCATAATTTTCTCACATTCCTCTAACAGGAGCAATGTCCTGGGGCAGTTCTTGCCCTCACAGATCACAGTCACTGTCACTGTGGGCTGTCACTCACTGTTATCCAAAAGGTTGCAAGAATAACATACAGCTCTCAGGCTCCTTTCCTTTTAAAACGTTTTTCAGACAAGTCTCTGGAGGGAAGTAGGGCAGCAGAGCGTGCTGCATGCTGTTGTTGCTATGACAGGTAAGAATATAGTGATTTACTAACACAGAAGAGTATTTATGAGAACTCCAAATCCTAAGTAGATCAAAAAAAAGATTTACACAACATTGATGTCACCTTGAAGATAACTGTCCTCCCTTATAGCATTTGTGCTTCTCAACAGGACAGAAGCAGACCCAATTGAGAAGTGTAACCTGTGTAAACTAACATCTATGATTGCTTTCATGAAATACACTGGAGATGGGATGAAGCTGAATCATGATAGTGCACGTAACTTTATTTGTTCAAGTGTTGTTATTGTGGTCCTTTCTTTCCTCAGACAATGCTCTGCAGGAACCAGTGAAAAGCAAACTAATGAGGAGACTGGAACTATGTAGTGGAAAGTATTTTCAAGAAGATCCTCATGTATTGGGAAATAAAGGCAGAGAAAAAGTTATTCGTCTTCCCCTTGCTCTGCGAGATTGCATATATATTCCTTTGACAATTCTTCTGTCTCTCTTTAGATGAAGCTCTAATTAATGCTATGTGCTTTCACTTAATTATTTCCTCTCTTTGGGATGGACTGTAATTGGGCCTTGCTCATGTGTGGAAAGAAATGGGATATAAAAAAAAATGTTTCTGTTCTGCACATGACCCAGCCATACATGTATTTGACACCAACAACTGCCCTTTGCAGGTGGGAAAAATTGCTTCCAAAAAGAACCAGGATTTCAACAGTCTGTCAAAGAGGAACTTGTTTTTAAAGACAACGATTACTGTCTCTTTCAAATATCACTGAATATGAGACAAATTTGAGGCACAGTTGTCATGGGTAATTGATCTGGTCATTGTGAATTCAAAATGCTGTGTTGAGCATTATTAATGGCATGCATTTTTCATGTAATTAACACATTTACTGCCCTATACTCTGGCAGTTGGACTCTTAACAGAGAGGCTGATACGTGCAAAACATCGAAAGCCAACTGTAGCATTTCCAGTTTCCTCTTTCCCTTACCAGTTGCAGGCAATTACTGTTTAACCAGTAAGAGAAGTTACATCTTGCTAAGAGATTTTTAATTTCAAGAAATCTAAGGCACAACATGTCTTTGCACTTAGAAGAAGAAACCTCTCTCTCACAGAGAAACTCTGAGAGAAAATTTTAAGTAGAATATGAGAAACACAAGAGAGACAGAAAAAACCCACAGTTCTTTATAATCACTGTGAAACTGAGGCAGTAAGGCCTCCCAAGCCACTGAAACAAAGGTTTCTTGCACTTGGATTTCTTTTGTCTGTTTTGATTTAAGAAGCAGCCTTGCAAATGTGTTTAGCTCAAAAGGTGATATTAAAAAAAAACTTGGTTAGAGATCATCATGGTACAGTAATTATGCAAAAGAAGCCAAACTGAATTCAGTCAGGGAGGGATGACTCTAAACAGGAAAAATATCTCTTCCTTTTTTTATTTTTTGTTATTTGAAGGAGACTGTTAAAAAAAAACCATTACCCATGGTAATGTCAGAGCATCTGCTGATTGCAGACAAAGCTGCAGGACACCAACATTAAATCACTGAAGCATCTTGACAGCTTCTGGGTACTCAAATTTAATTCTGCTAATAATTTGCTGTGAAATTTATCCAAATCTGAAAATTACCAGAAAATGTTTACAAAGAATGCAAGTAGGAGTAAATAAAACAGATACAAAATTGATTTGTGTCAGAAAAAAAACATACCTCAGCAATCTGACATTTTTTTGCATTCAGAACTGTATGCAAAAAGGCAAATCTCTGAAAAAGACTAAGCAACTTAAGAACAGTATTCTAGCATTCATTTCCTATTGATTGTGACCTATAACTTTTTTTTTTGTTTTGAATGGTTAGCATGCTTATTAGTTTAATATAAACACAGAAGGCAGCCTGAACCATTAAAAATAAATTTTTAATTCCTGACACCTGAAGATTCTACACAGAAAAATATACTTCATTGTAAATCTGTAATTGATGTATCTATATGCTGCAGAGGGTGATTAAATGAATAATAAGAGACGTGTGATCTGGTTGCTAAGCAAATGTGAATAAGAGAAAAAGCCCAAGAAACAACGTAACAATGAATGAAGGTGTGATGACAGGATAATTATTCCTTGAACTATCATGTTGAAGGACTTGCAGAACATTGACCTGCACATGATCACACAGCAGCAGACTGCCTGAGGGGTAATTAAAATAATAATATACAAGTCCAGTCAATCATGAAGAGAAAAATATATGCTTAACTTCTTTCTCCGTGGCACACATGGTCAAATGCATTCTTGAGTTTATTGTAAATGCTTGAACAGCTCAAGGAATACAAAAGATTACAGGAAAGATGGTTAAAGTTTATCTCCATTATCATTAATACTTTTCTTTCTTTAGTTACTATGGGCATTCAACTAAATATTATTTATACTACGACACAACTAAAGCATAAAACCCCTGTGAACTGAAGGAAGCTGGAAAGAAACATAATCCTTTCAAAATTTATTTAAGCTTGTATAATAATACCTTAAAAAAGAATTACTGTTGTGGTGGGCTGACACTGGCATCTTCTTCACTCTCCTTTTGTAGAGGGTGAGGAAAAATAGAAAAGAGAGAAGACTCGCAGACAGAGATAATGACAATTTAATATACATAGCAAAAGCTGTGTGCACTAGGAAAGCAAAATAAAGAGTTCATTCACTATTTTCTACTGCAGGAAGTCATCCAGCCACCTTCTGGACAGCAGCAGGGCCTCAGCTGCTGTGGAAGACAAATGTCCTAACTATGAACAAACATGCCCCCTTTCTATTCCTTTACCCAGGGTTTCATTGCTGGGGGTGACAACCAGCATCCATTTGTGTGAGCTGGATGGTTACGTCCCTTACCAATCCCTTGCCCATCTCCAGCCCACTTGTTGTCTGTCTTTGGGTATTAAGGAGGGAGGGAAAGCCTAGATGCTGTGCAAGCAATAGCCAAAACACTGGTGTGGTACCACCACTGTTTTTGTTAATAATACAAAGCACTGCACTCTATGTGGGCTGCCACAAAGAGAGTGAACTGCAGACCCAGCAAACCCAGTAAGACTTCAGATACCACAATGACTCTGTACATAGTTGTCATTGTATACCTGAATTTGATGAAAGGTTTTTCCATGATGGTGCTAAAACTTTCAAGGCATACTTCAACACAATTCCATTTATCTCTCTTAAGGCTTTTGTCCAGTTATTTACTTTATCAATTCCTATTGGCATATCTTCCTCTACCCGACTAGACTTCAGCTTCAAGCCCCTATGCCCCATGATCACAATGCAGCACAGTATTCTGCATATCTTTCTCATATGTAGATGTTCAGACACACTTGGACTGATTTTAAACCAGCCACCATCAGCCTTATTCTTGACAGAAACATTCCTTGCACTGTCTGTGCTCTTCAGCATGCTTTTTGGCTGAGCTTTGTCAGCCATGGGGAACCACTGATGAAATACTGATTACAAATGCTTACTCAGTGTAGACAAAAAACCCCACAAAATAATGTTTCCAGAACCAAGCTAGCCTGTGATGGAAACCTCGTGATTGCACAGAAGAACAAAATCAGAAATCTCATTTCTTTTTCCTCCCCTGTTATTCCCAGTAAAATTGAAGATACTGGCAGACAGCCAGTCAGGAGAAGTTCTAAAGATACTTTTCAAAAATTTAAGGCCACTGAGAATATCTGTGAAGATTTTTTTGAAATAAAATGTAAGCATCCAGTTTACATGTACAAAATTCATACAGACTAGGATGTCCACAGGCAACTCCCACAGTGAATGAAAGAAGGATCACAGTACAATTCTAAAAAAGAAAATTCTTTTTTCTCCATCATATCCTAGAAATGCTGAAAATACCCTTTAGAATAACATACTACATACAACAATTAGAATCAGAATCATAGAATGTATTGAGTTGGAAGGGACCTTCAAAGCCCATGTTGTCCAAATCCTCAGCAGTGAGCAGAAGCATCTTGCACTAGGATCAGAGTCTCATCAAGTCTGGCCTTGAATGTCAACAGGGAAACATTCCAGTGCCTCACCACTCACACAGTAAAGAACTTTTTCCCAATGTCTAATCAAAACCCACCCTGCTCTAGTTTAAAACCGATGTCCCTTGTCCTATCGCTTCATACCCTCGCAAACAGTCCCTGCCCAGCTTTCCTGTAGGCCACTACGAGGTCCCCCTGGAGTCTTCTCTTCCCCAGGCTGAACAACCCCAACTGTTTCAGGCTGTCCTCATAGGAGAGGTGCTTCAGCCCTCAGATCACCCTCATGGCTTTCCTCTGGACTCTCTCCAAGATTATCATAATGGCATTTTTTCTACAATAAATGCATTCTGTAAATACACTGCTAGGTAATTAATTAAGTTACTCATAATAAATATGCTAGAGTTATAGTCTCAAATATTTTCTAGGATGTTCATTAGTGCTCATTTCAAAAGAGTAATGCTATACCAGAATAGCTTTAAATGCTAAGAAGGAAAACAAATACTATTGAAAAATCTCCCAGCGTTCAACAGCTCACTGTGGTCCAAGAAAAAATTATTAAAATGCAAATCTCAAGCACATTAGTATTAATTTCAAAGCAACAATCTATAGAAGAAATATAATACTCAGCTGTGTAATAATACCAATTACAAATCTATATTTCCAGCATTAGCCAGAAGTGCAACAAATAAAAATTCAGCAGACTCCAAAGACATTTGGAAAAATTTTGCATGAAAAATGGTATGGACAGATACTTTAACATTTTTTTGTTCCAGAAGTATCTTCACCGAGGAAAACTATGGAAGGGAGAATATCCCCTACCTCTGAAAAATCAGCTATTGCAATCAAGAATTTATCTGACATCTTCTCTTAAAAATGCTTACTTTTTCTGAACTTACAGATTTTTTTTTTGCATACATTGTGCTTAAAACCAGGACAGTTTCCACAAGCTGAAGTGAATGCACAAATTTCACTCTTTTGTTACCTAAGAGTATACAGAACGTAAACCAAAAGTCTGACTATATTTGTATAAATGTATTTCCCTTTTCTTTATCAAGCAATTTTGTTGTGGTAATGAATACTCCAAAATATTCTCAGTTCAATTTCAGTCCAGAAGCCACAAATCTAACTGGACTTATAAAAATGACAACTATGAAAATATATAAAATTTGTTGACTGTTGGATGCATACATATTGCAGCTACAGAAGTAAAAAATAGCTGTTTTCTTCAGTGTTCCATAAAATGATTTGAAATGAGAGAATGCTTTGTACTGTGCATCCTCGTGCCTGACCAAAGGCTGTTGATCCCAATGTGAGGTTCACTGGCCCGAATGAATTTGTGCTGGTTGCCTTAGGCTCCCTTCACAGTCAATGAGGAGAAACAAGCACTTCTAAACTGCGCTTCATTTCACCCTGTTGTAGATACTTCAAGCAGGTAAAGAGAGCTTAGGGTAACCAACTCAGATGTGAATGCCTGTGCTCCAGACACCTCTAAAGGTAACCTTCTAACTTTTGACTGCAGCAAAGTCTGTAGAAAACATAGACTTCCTAGTCTGGACAATGACAGCAGACTGTAGTGATCATATAAGGGCATCAAAGAACATTACGGGTTTTGATCTCAGGACTTCTTTAACACAAACTATGGAATTTCATAAAACTTTTTCTGGCTCTATAAAGAATAGAATAGAAATAAATTATATTCTAGTTGCTACAGTGAACAGTTTGGAAACAAACAACATATATATTGCTGAAGAGAACAGCAAATGTGAAAGTTGCCAAGATCAAGTATGCTGCTTGGTCATTAGACACCACATTTTTTTCCTGTTAAAAAAGCCTTTATGTTCACCGATCTTTTTCTTAAGTAGAGATTGGTCTCATAGTTGTCTGGGTTCCTATCTCATATGGATTTGTGATACTCATACTTCTGTGCAACTTTGCAAGTTTCTGACAAGCTTGAAACATATTTTGGATTTAAAATCAGCCCATAAAAAATAAATTATTCTGAACTGGTATGTGAAATCCTACTCTTCTCATGAGAATCATCACTGCTTTGAACTGAAGGTGGCTTAGATTTAGTCCTGACCATGCAAAACTGGTGAACTCCAGTAGTGTAGATTCAAACTTAAAACTCTCACATCCATGGAGGACTATGTGTTTCAGTTTCATTTTTAGGTAGGAAAATATAAATGTGATGCTTTATGTGGCAAGCCAATGTGATTTTTAAACATTACTCAATCCTGTGTATTTGAAACTTTATTGAGACAGTAGTTTAGTAGATAAAAGAATTAAAAGAAAAAGTGATTTGAGTCCCATAAAAACATATAATGAACTCTCTACTTAATTACAGGGTGCATTTGCAGCCAAAAAGGCCAACCAAATCTGGGGTTGCATCAAGAGGAGTGTGACCAGCAGGTCAAGAGAGGTGATTTTACCCCTCTACTCTTCTCTGGTGAGACCCCACCTGGAGTGCTGTGTCCAGTTCTAGAGCACACAGCATAAGAAGGACATTGAGCTGTTGGAGCAGGTCCAGAAGAGAAGAGGGCCACGAAGATGGTCAAAGGGCTGGCAACTGCCTTATGAAAACAGGTTGAAGGACTTGGGGTTGCTCAGCCTGGAGAAGGCTCAGGGGGGACCTCAATAGTAGCTTATCAATACCTGAAGGGGGCCTACAAAAAGGCAGGGGAAGGACTTTTTAATAAGATATGTGATGGGAGGACTAGGAATAACGGATGTCAATTGGAAGAGGGTAGATTCAGGTTAGATAAAAGAAAGAAATTCTTTACAGTGAGGGTGGTGAAACATTGGAATAGGTTGCCCAGAGAGGTTGTGGATGCCCCCTCTCTGGAGGTGTTCAAGACCAGGCTGGACAAGGCACTGAGCAGCCTGATCTAGTGGGAGGTGTCCCTGCCTGAGGCAGGGAGTTGGAACTCGATGATCTTTAAGATCCCTTCCAACCCAAACTATTCTATGATTCTATGATAATTTTTGAGTGTAACACATTGTGTGAGATGTCATCTACAGATTCCATGCAGCTGCTCGAGCTGTATTTCCCTAAAATAAAACTCTTTGTAGGGTAGGATAGCTCCGGTGCAGAATCATTATGTTTGACTCTGCAGGACAATAATGGTGATGAGATTGCACTGTCAAGGGACTAGTCAAGGGAAAAAGGCAATCTTCAAAGCACAATTAAAAGCACATACTTTAGATATCTATTGCCTTCTTTCGATTAGAGAGCGCATCTAGCTATATTAGTTTTAAACAGATAGTAAGGGCAGGCAAATCAGATCCCATGTAATTAAGCAGAATACACCTACATCAGACCATAAACTTTATTTACCTACTTTAAATGTGCCTAAGCCTGCCTGAGAACTATCAGTTTTGAATACTAATTTCTGAGTAATAGTCTTTTCAAAAATATTTTTTCAAACAGAAGTGTTGAGTATAAGTCAGTTAGAGAAGTGGGCTGAAGTAGCTGAATGGAGTGTATCACAGACAGACCGGTTGAGAGTAGTGTTGTAGGTGATAGTAGGCTGCCTGTAGTGACACAACCTCCCAGCCAAGAAGACTGGTAAATCCTGGACTGGGAGCCCCTGCCAGCCCTTGGAAGAGATTTTTGCAATTCTTGAGTGCTTTTAGGGGCAATGTCAGTAGAAGAGTGCACTTTTATGTTAATTCAGTACCAACAGAGCAGTTTCCACTGCACTTGTGTTTGTGCAGACTTCATTCTGTAATCAGTTTATAACAAGAGAGCTTGCCTTCTAACCTGCACTGGTTCTGGTTTCAGTTAACAATTTTTATTTCTGTCCTGGTTTGAGTAGTCCAGTTTAAAATGGTGCTTCTGACTTTTTTAAAAAGACAAGAGTGAGATTACAATTATATATTTTTATAAAACATTGACTAAATAAGTATCTGCAGTAACTGAAAGAATTAACATAAACACCTATACAGCTGCAGGAGATTATTTTCAGTTGCATCCAAGAGTATATAGGGAAAAGAATTTATGATTATGTAAATGTAGGGCTCAGAACAACACTTGTGCAGACATATATGACTTGGAAACAAAAAATTCAGTAAATAGGCACATTTACTAATAGGAAATTACAATATACTAGGATGCCTGGTCCAGTTTAAGAAATCATTCAGTTTTCATTTAGAAAAAAAATCTGTAGAAAAACCTAAATGAAGAAGTGGTACAGTTATGAAAAAAATCTCCTGATGTCATGTTTTGTGACTAATACTTCACATTGCTTCTCTTTCATGTCTAATTAAAATTCCTTTATTATTACTAAAGCACAAAATTTTGGGTTTTTATGGTGTGAAAATAATATAAATTTAGGCATAGAATCAGTTAAGTATTTTATTCTTCAAAATACATTAATTACATCTTCTGCTATATAGATGAAAATATAATTAAACATAAAAAGTGATATCAGGGTAAAGCAGTACATACACTGATGTGAAATCACCATTCCTGTCATTTTATTTAAATGTAAATATTAAGATGTTAGAAACTACAATTATAAATGAGTTATCAAAGAAAACATGGAGACTATGTGGAATTATTAGCTTTCTCCTACACTCTTTAAAGTCTCTTTTAGAGAAGTCTGAATTCTTCTCTATTTTGTTTCATTGAATAATCACCATCTTATTTCACAAAACAGCAATGAAATACAACAGCATAAGAAAATAAATGTTGTCATATTTCATCCTCTCAAACTGAAGGAAATAATATTTTTATCTTTGAAACTTCTTTACTAGGTTTTATTCTCATTAATAGGAACCATTAGATTTGTACTCATTTGAAATTTTGTTCTTCAGTCCTTAATTTCCCAGTGTTTGATAACTTGGAACTCCTTTACTATCCTTTATGTTACAGAGAAACCTGGTTTATAGTAGGGTGCACACCATTTTGGAATTTGCATTGCAATTCATTGTCAGACAGAGTTTTCTAATGGAAGAAATTGAGCAGTAGGAGGGAAAATGTCCTTATTTAAGACTGTAACAAATACTCTAATAGAAACTAGCAATTAAAAAGATATGCACTAGTACACCTTTAAGAAACAGGCGCTGGGAAATGTCTAGTGCTAGTAAAAGGCCTTAGACATCTTCTTGTGGAAAACAAACCTCCAGAGAAATGAAAAAAGAAGCAAAACACAGCTGGCCCTGAATGATACTATATACGGAGAATCTTCAGTTCTTTGAAGATCAACTTTCATCACTGGCTATGTATCAGTTTGGGAAAAAAAAAAGTATTCTCATTCACTGCATTTACTACTGTTAAAGAGTGATAAGAAAAAAAATATTTTTCCAAAGTAGGCAAAATAATATACAATTGTGTGCTTTCTTTTCACTAACATTACAACAGTAATGTTGTTTAAATAACTGCTCATTTTAAAACTCTTTTCCTTTTTTTTTTTTTAATAGGGATAGCTTTTAGTTTATTTCAGTTAAAAGTAATAGCGGACACTTACTAATGGTGCATTACTATCAGATAAAATTAGGGGCAGCTTAAAAATCTGTCGGTTGATACAGCTACTGTTTCACAACAGGAAGAATAATTTTTTTTGTGGAGTGACATGTTCCCTTATGTCACAGCTATCTTTCCTTTACAAAAGCTGTTACTTTGACGGGGAGGACAAATGCCTGCCATATATTACTATGCAGTCCATTATAATGGATTCATTCATATTTATAATACAATCCGTGATGTTGATGCAATCACTTTAGACTTCACTGCTATTTCAAACAAATCCATAACTGAGAAAAAGGCAGGCTGTTGACAGGAGTTAATGTGGGGTTTTCTCTGTTTACAATTGCTTTCTAATCTACTAAATGGCTGTGAAAATTGATGCACTGTTAGAAGTGCTTTTATACACTACTACAGATAAAGGGCTGTTATACTGCAGCAATCTCGGTAATGCTAAATTGAATTTTCGACAGTGTTGGTTTTTTGTTTTTCCAATTTGAATGTGACAAGGTGGGCTACTCAATTTATGGTAAGCTTAATTCCATCAATGGAAAGCATTTCTCCATCTTTATTAATTGAGATGCCTAATATTCTTAGGAAAAAAAAGAGTTAAGAGATAAAACTCTTACAATATGTACTTAAGGGAAAATCTCTAAGTGGTTAAAGCGTGGGCCAGAGCTGCTACATTTTGTGAGCAAATCTGATCTGTTGAAGCTAAGCAAGTGAATCCTCAGCGGGTAAAACAGTAATACAGCTTGCAGAACTGCTCTGCTTGTCATGAAGGGAAACAGTTTCTGCTCAAACATCACAAAATGAAAATCAGGGTTAGATGATTTACAATAAATAACCTTCCAGTGGGATTTTGGTAGACATGGAAAGATTGTGTTTTAGTTACGTGACCGACGAAATCAGAGTAATAAAGAAGTCCAAAGACTGTATATGCTATTTTACAATCCTGAAAAGGAAGTCAATTGGAAAAAAATAATAAAGCCTATTAAGCTGTAGATTTCTGTGATAAAGAAGGGACAAAGAACTATTAAGACTACTCTTGATATGAAACAGAAGACAAGACTTTGGTACTGTAGAAAAGATGCCCTAAGAAATCATCCTGATGCTTCTCTGAAATGTCTGGTGTCTCATTAAAGGCTGAACCTGAGGAATACAAGACATGTTAAGGAAGGAGTTGCTAATTTTCTACAGGAATATGAAAATATTACTAAAAATGAACAGAACTTTGATGAACATGGTTTCCAACAGCCAGAAATCCTTTATATTCAAGACATTTGCAGGTCTAGTATCTTAAAATTTGCTTACATTTTTTAATTCTACAAGATTTAATAATAGAGGCATAGTTCATTCAGATAATAGAATAATTTAGGTTGGAGAAGACCTTTCTTGAGGTCATCTGGTTCAAGCCCAGCTTCAAAGTGAGATACAGCTGTTAAGCTGGATCATAAAATATTTCAAAAAAATAGTCTATTAGACATAAAGATTCAAGTTTCATAATTTAACCTTGGTGACATTTAATCAAATTGGCTGAATTCAGTAGTCAAATGTAACACAAAAAAGGTCTATGCTCTTCGTGCGGGACAGTATAATTAGTTTATGGAAGGTAGTAAGTAAAATTCGTGTTCATAGTTTATCAGCCCAGGGACACAAGCCTGTAGTAACCAGGCTTCATGAGTAATAAACCTCACGGATTATTTTAATTCTCTCGTGGCTTTTTCCTATACGACTTTTTTTCTTTTCTTGAATGCTCACTTCTTCCCTGCTATGTTTTCAAAATAAAAAAAGGCTTGAGAGCAAAATTATTTTAGAAGAAGAACAGAATCATAAGAAGCTGGAGTTACTTTAAAATGTATTGAGAACACTCATCATTTATAAGCTGTCTCTGATTGTTTAAAACCACCGTATTGACTGCAGTTGCAAATACAATTCCTTCCCCTTCCAAATTAAGTAAAATAATACACAAAAGGTTTCTACAGAAAAGTGATTATTTCATTTGAGCAGGATTATGAAAAAAAAAATCTGTCATTCCCCAATAGTATTTTCTCATGTTAGATCACCTAATGCAACCTCTTAGGAACAAAAATGTTCCCTCAAGTAATTAGTGGGCATTTTCTAAATGCTGTTAAGTATCATTCCAACTATTTGTGAAACACAATCAAAGAAGCCATCTAACTGAACATCCCTGCTCACTTCAAATACTGGCATTCCTCATAGCTGTTTATGTTCAAGCTTGTCATTTCAGCAGAGAAAAAGTTTTGCTCTGCAGCACTGCATTATACAATGTTGCTTTCAAATTTCTAAACATAGAACTCTAGAATTGCCTAGGTTAGAAAGGACTTTTCAGATCACTTAGTCCAACCATCAACCTATACTTTAAAAAAAACATCACTAAGCTGTATCTAAAAGTCTGCCCTCCAGGGATGGTGCCTCAACCTGCCAGCCCGTTTCAATGCTTAATAACTCCTTCAGGGTAAAACTTTTTTCCTAATATCCAGTCTAAACCTCCCCTGCTGCAACTTGAGGTCACTTCCTCTTGTTCTACCAAGTTCTGTTACTTGGGAGAAGTAACATTTTGGTACAGGTTGCATAAAGCTCTCCTTTATGACTAATATCGATATGAGTCCTTCTGTACAAGCAGTATTACAATAGTATGTATTTTTTCAGGGGCTGATTAGGTTTTAGAGAATGACAAGCCATTTGGATAGTGACAGCCCCATCCAATGACACATTTTTGCTCTGCTGCATAGAGAGCTCCAACTAGAAATTGAGGCCCCTGGCTAAAATTCTACCATCTATCCCTATCCTAGCACCTTTTCATTCACTGCTCAATTGACCTCCTTCTTCTAAAGTAGTATTTTTAGTTGGCTGTATATTCATACATTTTTACTTTAACATAAAAATTTTAGGAAGAACAGAATATACATTAGTAGCAAACTGATTATCTTATGTGACCACTCAGACTTGAACTTAATCTAAATTTTGCTGTAATCCAGTGGAGTGGAAATGTCCCGGAAGTACCTGGTTTTCATACTACTCGAGTTGCCTCAAGTTTTATAGCTAAAATCTGCAACTTCTACCTTATCTGTTTTAATGAAAATCTGAGCTTTGATAGGACATCTTTGATATCTGTTTCACCTTTTGATAAATTACATTTCCTGAAATGCTGTTCAATGAAAACAAGGAAAATTATGTATAAGCAAATATAATTAAAATCACAGCAAGATTTCAGTATGTGATAATTTTAATGATTAAAATTAATGATATTTACTCATTGCTAGTGAGGAAATGGGAAAATTAATTTGTACAAAACACTTTTTCAAAAAGAAAGAAATCAAATTGCTTTCTAACTACTCATATCTCTCCGAATTTATTCTTTACTAGGAAAAGTGCTTCTCATGAATATTTTATGCTATCAACTCAGTTTCTTGAAGCATCACACTTTATTTTAGTTTCACTATTCCCAAAATAAAATATCAGGTAAAATCTGACTTCTGTGACAATATATCTTGTTTTTTTGTTTTGCTTGTTCTTGCTTTGCCTGTTTTCCCTATACATCTCACTTGCACAGAAGAGAAAAAGAAATTAAATACAGCCTTTAGAATTGCTATTTCTTGCAATTGTGCCTTAAAGATACAAAACCAGAAAGAAAAAATCACAAATGCTAGCTTTGTTTTTTCATATATACATTGTTAATATCAAAGAAGCCATAGTTTAGAAGCATATAATTTGATTCCAGATTGCCTGATTTACATTACTGACTCCCTGATGTAGCTCAGTTGAACACTGAATTTAAATAGAGGTGCTTGAAGTCAGGAGGGACTTTCATATGAGCTTGTATGCTGTGCTGAACCAACATCCCATTGCTGCAAATCACGAATACAGTATATTTAACAAGTGTTAGCATGGCAAGCATATTTATTTGTCCATAACAAAGGAAAAAATGACACCTCCTCTATGTATTTTCGTGAGTTGGCAGAAAGCAGCAGGCAACAAGAAGCTTTCTTACTCTACCTACTTCTCCTTAGAAAGAGCTACTTTGCATAACAAACCAAAATGGGAGTATGTATTTTGAAGTTGAAAGAACAAGATCCAAACTGGCATGCTTTAGCTGTTTGTTAACTGTTTTTCTCCTAATGAATTGCCCTGTTGCTCTGCATCACTCTGATTGCAGTATAACAGCTTTCATTAGTCACTATAAATAAGGCTTTGTGCCACTTTATTTATATTCTTATTGCAAATAGCTAGAACTTCACAATTTAATAAATCAGGGTATTTCTGCACTTGCTGAAAACTAATGTGGTAATGCCTAATACACAATTTTACCTTAAAGAATTCTAAACTCCAATCTTTATGGTTTTGCCTTTGTGGTTGGATGTATCACAAGTTTGCCATGGGCATAATGCCACCCTGGCCAAAATTCTTGCCAATAACAAAGCTAAGGGAATCAGAATTTTTCTGCAATTAGACTTTGCAAACTAGGCTTCTCTTCTGATAGAACTGTCACAAGGGGAAACTGATATTCAAAGCTTAAAATATTATTATTGCTTGAAAATGAACCAGCATTGTAAATATGCATAAAAATGAGCTTAGGAATAATCTGAATCACAAATATGAACAATAATAAATATTAATCAGCAATAGGATGGTTTTCATGATGTACAACTATTTTCTGTAGATTTTCTGTAACATTTCATTCAAAGGCTTCACTTCTTCTGAACAATTTATCAAGTCAAAAAAGAGGACAACAGTTATTATCTAAAATACAGTTTGATAGTAGAGATTCTTTGTAAGATTTGCAATTTATTTATTAACTTCTTTATTTTATGGAGGTCAATCTATTATCAATGAATTTCAGATAGAACTGACTTTCTCTGAATTCCAGTGAATTATTTAAGAATAAAAATCAGTGTGATTATCATGCAAAAAGTGAAAAAATTCAGTATTTTTCTTTTAAATCAAACTTCATCCTAAAACTGAAAACCAAAAGCAACAAAAAACATAACTACATTGAACAGTAACTATTACAGAGAATATGTCATTGCTAGTATTGTTCAAACCCATTCCTTCAGCAGTACTGAAAAATGAATGCCTGACACTAATATAAAGATATATGTACATATATATAAAAATCATGATGTCTTATATATTTATACACATGCAGAAATATGTGCATATACATAACATTCAATTTTTTTGATTTGACAAGCTTTAGCACAGCTATTAATGCCAGCACATGCTTTATTAATGATCTATGCCAGTACTTTGAAACAGTGACTCTTTGCAAACCCCCAATTGGCAATCTAAACTCAAGTTACAAAAAGGCATTTCACCTTTTAACTAACTTATTCTGCCAAAGAAAGATTTATCAAGTGCATTCAAGGTTTCCAAATTAATATTTACATACCATAATGGGAAAAAGTACAAAGATGTGAAAAGACATCTATAAATGAGGCTTAGTCAACAAAAAGGAAAAATAAAAGATAATAGATCCTTTGAAAGATAATAGTTTCTCTGAAAGGGGAACAATGGTATTGTTTAAACTCATTTTTAACCTTTCTGAAATAAGGAATGAAAGTTCTTTTGTTCAAATATTAAAACCTTTTCAGTGAACAGATAAACAAATTCTCCTGTATTTAGAATTCTCCTCTCACTCATTAAATTTATATTAATCTCCACAAATTGGAACTGTATTCACCATCTCCTGACCCATGCTGCTGCTGAAGATAAACTTCATGCTATAGTTTTCCAGGCTGCAAACATCAGCAAGAAGAAAACAATTTTAATGTGAAGCATGGCATTTTAAGTATACTTAGTTTGTTGTCTGGCTGCTTTTCTTCCCAATTACATGTTGGCAACACAATCCTCAACGAGGCTTCTTTCACCTCCAAAACTGATCATGATACAAAACACACCCACAATACAACACTACTACAATACAAAACTACTACAATACAACTATGTGACCTTTCTGGTGACACAGCTACTTAATTCCATGTCAGAATTTATCCTCAGCACTATTTTTATAATCTTTTTAATATTTGAAAAGTTTGCCTAACATTAGACTTCTAGACACCATCTACAGACTTTCTCTCGAATGCTAGAATTATTTTTTCTTCAGTGAAGATGAACACAGAGTTAATGCTGGCCAGTTGCTGTAGTTGCGCAGCAAAAGAACTTCTCATTTATCAAATTCCCATACTGGTAACTTTAATGGAAAAAAAAAATCTTTATCTCTAATGGCAATATTGTTGTTATTGCATAATGAATTCCAATGCTTTGGAGTAATATGGAGACCTCTCTGGCATCAGTAGGATTACTCTCTAGCACTGGAGGATTACCTGGAGCACAGAAAACTACTTTCTTCCATCAATATACCACATATATTCCAGGGAGAACAGGAAGTTAAGTGCAGAAGAGTAGAAAAAACAAGGAAGAGCTTGCTGACAATACGTTTATAACATGTCAAAATGAAAGAGAACTTAGAATCTTTTGGTATGCACATTTATCATTAACTATCAAGTGGTCTCAAACTCGAGTCAGTCAAGATGTTCTGCATTTCCCAAATGGCACTAAAAATGCATCCTTTAACTACTTTTGCTACTTGGAATGTTTTTTTTAGATGTGCAAGTAAACTACTCCTCTTCAGTGCTGTTCTAGCTGAAGACTCAACGGATCAGTAGGAACAGCTACCTACCTTAAACAATCTCAGAGCTCAGAAATATTATCAGTTCCAGACTGTCTCAGAAATCTAAGCTGGTGTCAGTCAACCTACATATTCTCTCTTCTTAGATGTAATTAGGGAATGAAACGAAACTGTTTTTCTTTATAAAAAGAATCTTTTGAAGTCATTGCATAAAAGACTTCTCTCAATCTTTAAGACTGAAATTATAACTTACTGCTACTTACTAATAAAATATGGTTGGAACACCAACATTTTAATTTATATTAATGCTAGAAATCTTTTATTTTCTCAAAAAGAAAAGCTTTTGAAAAGGAAAAATTAATAGAGGTTTTATTAACATAGACCACAGTATTTTTTCAGACAAGAAAGTTCCATAGCAAGAAATGCTATGGAAAAGCAGGCGCAAAACCACAGGTATATTTTGAGTAATGAAATCCCATTATCTCAATGTAGAGAAAGTACAGACAAGGTAGTCAGAAATCAACTTGATTAATTCACAAAGCCCTCTATGACATGAAATTCAGATAGGGAAAGTCTAAGTCATGGTATTTGGATACAATTAGTTAAGGAAGAACGTGCAAAGAAAAAATGCAATTGTGTTAGGACAAAATAAAACATCATAGCTTAGAATGCGCTACAACTAGCAAAAAAGAAAAAGAAAAAAGTAATCATTCTAAAGTATAGTGATAAAAAGGAGCAGAAAAATACTTTGTTCATTATTCAAAAGGGGGGGGAGGGATAAAGGTTTGAGTAGATGAGGCCACCACAGTAGAAAAGTTTAATGACTTCCTTTACTTCAGTGTTCATTAGAATTGTATTTTGAGCATAATTAATACCAGTAACAGAGTAGCAACATGCAAGTAGCTCTAGTATTTTTGAACAACCTCCACCCAAAAATCTGAGACAGATAAAAATAGACCCAGGGAAAATCATAGCAAATTGCAGCTACATTCGATGAAACCTTTTAAAGAGATCTGATCTGAGAGAAGTGGAAGAATGTGAAAGTCATGACTCTAATAACAACGAAGGAGACAAGTGTCAGACAATCATTCAACACAAGTCAAAATGTCAGGCTGTTTCTAGGAAGGGTGGATAAGAGCATCATCTTTCAAAATATGTGAAATTGTGCTTTAGCTTTCATGTTCATCAACTTCAGCTCTTCATCCAGGTTAAGATTCTAAATCACAAGAAAGAGGATTTTTCCTTCTAGATATCAAGAGACTAATAAAAGTCATGGACATACAAAAATCTTAATATACAAGAATAGTTTGAAAAAAATATTGTGCTGTTCAGTTTTATTAAATATAGAAGAATAAAGTTACTGCAAAAGGCCTTGCAAGCCTTGCCCTTATTCCCAAGATCAACACTGACTTCTGTAGTGAGATATTCTATCCAGTAATAATTTTTTGAATTCATAGAAATAAGCAAGAGAAGAGAACAAATATGAACAAAGTATGTTGTCCTTTTTGTCCAGTGTGGATTTATTTTGTAATTTTTTTCTTAGAAAGCTCCATCAGGAATGGTGTCTATATCCTCAAACTATATGAAAGTGAGATTAAGCAAACTCTCACTATCTGATTATTAAGTCTAGTGAAAGGCACAAGAGCTATACAGCATCAGAAAAAGTGAATTTATTATTTCTCCAGAGTAATATAAGCATGTTTTTGGTTGTCATTTTTTTTGTTAAAATCAAGGAAAATGAAGTAATAGCACATAATTACTAAGGTATAAATGGATTTGTTGAAAAAAAACCAAACTACTGTGATTCACCTGTCACATAGAACATGAAATTTCACTTAATTCTCACTAAAGCATCAATGAGAAGATGACAATGTGCTACTGGTTAAATTATGCTTGTGAACGAGCATTTTAATGTAAACTTCCATCTGGCATTCATTAACAGAAATTCCACAGTGAGAATAAATAGAGCTAAGAGACAATACCAAATTTAATTGCTCAAACAACTCTTATTTAAAACCCATTTTTCTGTCGACAGATATAAACCAAGGGCATAAGAACAGAATTGTACAGCAGTGTCCTAGTGAAAGTATGATCAAACTTTTCTTAAGTCCTGCATTTTAAGTTGAAACATTTGCATTTGTCTGCATTTTCCTACAGAGCCAAGTCTGGGATTTTTTTGAATTGTAGAACAGACACACAGAGAAACATTTGAAGAACTTACAAATACTCCAAACCAACTTGAGCAAGATTAATTAATTAATATACTCAATTTGCAAATGACTGCTACATTCACATTAGAAGTCTCAATGAGCTTAAAAACAATTAAAACTATGTATGAAATCTTAACTGAGCAAGCTTTAAAATTGCTTTATATACAAAATAAAATACAAAATGTCCTTAGGCTCTACCTGAGCTAAGGACAACTCTTGCGTCCCCCTCCCCTCCCCACCTTAGTTTCCATCCCAGCTAATTTATACCACAGAATTGTAGAATGACTTAGGTTGGAAGGGACCTTTCAAACCAATGAGTCCAGCCATCAACCCAGCTCTGACAAGTGCCATCCCAAAATCGTGTATATAAGCCCTATGTCTACATGTTTCATTAATACCTCCAGGGATGGTGCCTCAACCACTTCCCTGGGCAGCTTGTTCCAGTAGTTCCTTCCAACTACTACATATTTAACCATCTGTTTCATTAGATTTCTAAAATGTAAAGCTCTGTAGTGATGATAATGGAAATTATGAAGAAGTAACTTGATGAATGAGCAGGTGCAATTAGCAAATATTCACATAACACTTGTAATAAGTAAAAGCTTTAATATTAGAATGGTAGTTACAACTGGGCATTTGGAGCTACACATCAGGCCATCCTCAATTATAAAGCTTCAATGTTTAGTTTCTCAGACATAATTATTCTTTAAATCTCTATTACTTATTCATAGTTTAGGATTTACCCATTAGAATTATCAGCCTCAAACTAAAACACCAGATTATTGTTTTAACGCTTCAAATAATCAATAGGATAATTTAGACTGATTATTATCCTTTTTTGGTAGGTTTACCATTAGCTTTTTACCATGTACTGGACTCTTAATTTTTAATTATCAATAGATCAGGTGCCTGAGTACCAGCCTACTCTCTACAGCCCTTCTCTCTTTTATTACTATCTATGAAGCACATTCAGACCCTTTTCTATGAACATATAAATATATATCATAAATATTCATCTCATACAAGTATTAGGTACCACAACTTACACTCTTCTCAAGTTAGTTCTTTTCCTTTGGAATATATCTTCACACAGAGACAACAAAAACTAGATGATCTTTAAGGTCCCTTCCAGCCTAAACTATTCTATGATTTGATGACATACTGAAACAGATGTGGAAGCACATTAATATTATAGTCACATACTTGAAATATTCATTTGAAGCCATCTCAAATCACAGAAAATTTGGCATATTAAGTCAGATTTTGAGGTATCCACCTATTTATAATATTTATAATATATATTTTCAAGTGCTACAGGTCTTAACAAATTATAAGCATATGCACATACATCTGCATGCATTCACATGCTCAGTGGATGAGTAGAAGTCCATTGGCTGTCCTAACAAAATGCCTTCATACTAAACCACTGTGACAGGTGCTAAAATTTCTAGGTTTGCAGTTTAAATTTCAGAAGACAGAATCTTAAATAACACTCTAAGAAATGAGAGGCATTGTTTATATTCTCCTTTCTGTTCCAGAGAACAGAAAAAATCTGGTGAAAGGGAAAATCTTAGGAAGATAAAGAATTATGGCGATTGTTCGGTACCTTGGCAGGATTTAGTTAGGCATCAGTACCTGGTTAAATATTTTCAGCTCCTTCAGAAAAAGGACAGAGTGAACTTAGAAATCACATTTGCTCAACTGCAATTCAAAAAAATAAAATAAAGGAAATAATTTCCCTTATATAAGGGAACATTCTGCATTATTTACCTCTCTTAGCTTACCAATTTCCTCTCTCGCATTGGTCTTTTGCAAAGCAATAATGGACAGAAAACCATGACAAATATAATAATAAAGCCATGGAAAGTAGAAATGGAATACATAAATTAGGTATAAATGCACACAATTAAAATTTCAAGATAAAATGTGTCCCCTGAATACTTCGAACACAAAGGATTAAGCTGCAAATATATGATTGAGTGCAGTATAGCACAGTTTTACCCTTCAAGGTAGGAGAATTGGAAGTAAAATTAAAAAATAGAGAACCCGCTAAAAATAAAAACATTTTATATGAAAGAAATTAAAACTTCACCTAGCCATCCATGGACAATACTATAGGGACAAACACTGAAAGCTTTCTTTGCTTCCCTCCCCCTCAAGGTGTTAGACAACTTTTAAACACATGGAAGTGATTCAGCTTCACTTAATCAGAGGTAACAGCATTATACAGAAAATAGCTGCAAAATTTGTTTGTTCACGTTTTGCTTCATGGGTACAGTAATGCCCATTATGTGACAAGATCTATACGGAGGAAGGTTGCCTGTTCACCATCTCCTGACCATTGCTGAGCAGATGAATTTGAATCTTCTGGAGATGAGGCAGTCTGCTTCTTCCTTAAGGTACTAAGGAAGTTACTTAAGGTACTAACATACTCAGTTAAAGCCAAACTTCTTAATGCAGCATATAATGGGATGAAAGAGTCATACACTTTTTCATGGGAGATTGAGGGCAGGATACAAATGACTCCTGCAGGTTTTGAGATCATCCAGCTCAGCCACTGGTTTGGATTTTTCACTACATAATCATTTTCTTCTTTTTTATATTCTTACACGCTGGGAAGATAAATAGAGAGCCTTTGGTGTTATATGTTTCACTTCCTTCAAAGCTCTCCCTAAAAAGTAGTCCCATGATTATATTCTAATAGAAAAAAATTCATGCAAGTTCCCAGGGCTTTTGACTTGCCAGCTTCAGAAGCAAGAAGCAACCTTGGTAAATCTAAGAGGTGATCTGGTCTCAAGCTATATCCAATCAAAGAACAATCTGATGAGGTATTACTTAAATGTTAATGAAATGCTCTCTGAAACGTTAATGGTTTAATGCAGGTGACCAGAAGGAGAGTCTCTGAATAAGTACACCAAGAAAAATTGGTAGCTGTTTATTACCTTCATAACAAGTTGCCAAAGTAGTGAAATTATATTAATAAAAACAAGGTATTCATTTTATCTATCCATAATTAAGCTTAAATGCCATACCTTATTTAGTTTACAGGATATGCAAATTCAGATTTTAACATTTAATGGTTTCATATTAATACTTGTTTTGCTATTACATGGCTTATGTCCTCAAATAAGAGAGGGCTCACAATATATAAAGAAAAGTGAGGAGTTTCTATATTTTGTACTCTTAAGGTCAAAGGCTAGAGTACCAAGATACAGAGTTGCTTTCAAATTTTTTTAAAAGGACATAGGAGCCTGTAACAGCAAGCAGAAAACAAAAATTATATATTAGTGTCAGAGAGAAATACCAGTTTAATGACTCAAGTGATTCTTAAGAATTTTTTTCTGGGGGAATGTGGGAGTTAAGTGTTAGAAACTGATAGCAAGCATAATAAGCATACCGTGAGTGTGGCCAGTTTCAGCTCAAAGTCTCAGTAAGAGTCCTCAGTGCAGTGTCAGCTCCATAATGAGCAGGCATTCAACTCTATTGGGGAACTTAGTGTATTAAACAAATCACAGGACATAAAAATATACTGCTTGTGGAAACAAGCATAAAGAGATCAGCATTAATGATGAAGCATAGTAGCTAAAACAGCAAGACAGAAACACCACTAGCTGAGACACATCATTAAGCACAATCACCTTTGACACAAGCAGTTTTGATATTTCAGTACTCCACCTATGTCAAAACCCATGAACTTCAGCGTGTTGGAATGATGTCTCAAAGGTTGCAGCTAATTAACCCAGATTGTCTTCTGCCAGTTCCAGATCTGTTTCTTGTGGCACAGATCTCACTGAGGTTTTTTTACAGATTTAATTGACTGGATTTACAGTGCTACTCTCTAACACAAACGTGGCAGAGAAACCAAATGCATAATTTTCTATGAGTGAGTTGTGTAAGGTTTTCAGATAGCATTTCTAGATTTATTGCAGTTGCTCAGTGGTCTGAAGGAGCGACTGCTCTGGTGCCTGGCTGCAGTTGAGCCAAGTTGAAACATAAGATGATAAACAGACTGTATGAACTCTAAATAATTCAGACCACAGTTCCAAAGGAACTCTTTCTTAAAACAGATTCATTCAGCTGGAGCCTCAGCCTTCAAACCTGTTCAAGAATCAACCTCAAAAATCAACAATACACAGAGAAACAAGTAAAGTTTTCTGGACATTACACTACAGAATAATTTCAGGTTACATCAGAATTAAGTCCCAAAATCCTTACCTGGCACCCTTATTAGATCTCCAAAAGCCATCATTATCTTTTAAATTTTTTTTTTAAACTAAAGTCTAGCCTAATAGAGTGGATCAAAGTATTATAGTGATACTCCACAGTCACAGAAGGCCTAAATATAACAGAAATTATATTGGGAGAAAGCTTCATTAAAAGAGTAAACTGAATGAAATCATGTTATTCAAGGCAAAGAAAAGATGGGAAAAAAAAAATCTTTGTCCAAGCAAATTCTTTTAGGTCAAAAAACATCTGTTAAATTAATGCCACAACATATGGTAAACCCATTTCCAAGCTAACCTCAACATTGTATGCTGTCAATAAATTGCATCTCAGTCTGAATGTTCTGATTTATAAAATGTTTTGACAAACATACCCCTTTAAATCATACAACTTTGCCTCTGAGGAGTCATGTCACTTCCTTTTCATGTCAATTCTTTGCACTGTTGCATTGCCACGATCTGTGGTGGTCACTAGAGCTCAAGTCAGAGGAGCTATCAAATCAATTATAACAGCCTGCCACTGTCTTACACCGACAACAAATGATTGATAACAAAACCTGCCTACTTTCAGTTCTCATCTGACAGCAACAAAACAGTCCCTGCTTGCTTTTACTGGCATTTGTCATAAATCAATAGCAATTTCATCACTCAGAAAGGTGCTGTCAACTCTACTCAGTCCATCTGGTTTCACTTTACTGTTATAATTTTTAACGCATAAACTATTCAGGAAGGTTAATGTATAAAACTGGTTTCTTTTAGAATCTCCTAGACAATGGCACTGGAGCAACACTCACAAAACACAAAGCATCAATCATTTTTAAAGATGGGAGGAGGAACCAAGAGAACCATGCTCTGTAATCTTAACAGTATATCAACAGCTAGCTTTGCTGTGAATTTTCTCTTTCCTAGGTAATACTATCAACTGATCCAAAGATATTTCTTTTTCTGATCTGTTATTCTGACCTTACAGTAATTATATATGCAAATTGAAACAGTGAATCACTTAAATGAAACTCAGACTTTTCAAGCATTTGGTGATTGATAAGCTCTTCATTATTCCTACCATGCTTAACTAGGAAGTCAATACTATAATAGAAGACCTTCAGTATTCTATAAATATGAAAAAAGAATAATTAAAATACTTTATAAACTCAAGAGTAGTTACAAATATAAATTCGGATTATATTACAGAATTCACTGATCTATTAAGTGGCACAATGAATAGCGTGGCAAAATAGACACTATGTTTCTTAACACAGGGATCTGCTTCAAAGCAAAGTTTCCAGAGCTGACCTGAACCACAACTTACCAATAACAAACTGAAATCTTGATTAAAGCAGCTGATTAAAGCAGCTTCATTGTAGTGTGTGAAGCCCTGAATCACATTAGTTATCAGCTTATGGTCTGTATGCTTAAGAAATAAAAGTCTTCCACACTCACTTTTCTAGTAAACCACTACTCATTTGTTGCTGGGAGAGAATACTGTTTTAGTGGTTTATGATTGTATTTTGGGACAAAAGCCATGTCATATTCCCACTTGATACTTCTATAGTGATCCTTTATAGCAATGTAACTATTTGGATCAGCAATAATTACATTAATTAAGATAAGTCCTTGATATTAATATTAGATAGTTAAACCAGCATAAAACAGACCCATTAAAACTTAACTCTTCTGTAAGAGAATACAACAGCATATATCCCTTCTGGAGAAGAATACTGTTTGATCAACTGATAATTCTCTACTTGTTCCCATGCTAAACACCAAAGGACTCCTGAATCACAAAATTGGAAGGAACCTTCACAGGCCATCTAGTCCAACTTCCCCAGCAGTTAGCAGAGGTAAACTGTACTAGATCAGGTTGCTCAGAGTCTCACCACGCCTGGTCTTGAATGTCTCCAGGGATGGGACCTCCACTATCTCTCTGGGCAACCTGTTCCAGTGTTTCACCACCCTTCTTCCTAACATCTCATCTAAACCTGCCCTGCTCTAGTCCCCTCCTTGCCTTGGCAAACAGTCCCTCCCCAGCTTCCCTACAGGTCTCCCCCTCAGGTACTCAGGTACTGGCCACTATGAGGTCTCCCTCAAACCTTCTCTTCCTCAGGCTGAGCAACCCCATCTCTCTCAGCCTGCCCTCATAGGGTCAGCAGAAAAAAGAACATGAAAGAACACAGCAAAATAATTTCAAGTAATTCAAATAAATTCCTGGCAGTTCTGGGCCATTCAACTTTACCAAAAAAGCAAAGCAACCACCACCAAGTCCTGACTGAAATTCACTTTCTGATGTTTCTGAGCATTGGCCCCCCAACTTTTTAATTATTCATTTTTTAACTGAACATCTTCCACTTGTATGTACATCAGAACTACAAGGTTATAACCAGTTTCCACATAACTTGCTTATCTGAGTTTCCTCCCTTGGATACTTGGCAAATGGTTTTGACTAAGCCTACTCAGATATTTTGGTTTTCAACAGGTAGATGTTAAAAACCCCTTATATCTTAAAAGATCAAATGATAAATATATTTAGAACATGACAGGTATATTAAACAAGAGGCTACCATTCAATTACTTGAATATTTACTATGTAGCCAGTTCAAAAGAGTAGGTTGGGGTTTTTTTTCTTTATGCTTCACTCTGATGGATACATCAAAACCCAGGGATTAACTCTGAGACAAGAGTGGGCTGATGAGGTGACGGAAGATGTTGGCATTACAATTTAAAACCAAAGAAAGAATGAACTGATTTCTTCATAAAATGTGTAGACTTGCAAGGCCATTTTTGTTTAGGATGAGTCTAACCTAAATGCTACCTTATACTGTTAATGCAGCAAAATATGGTAGGGACTGTAGAAACATATGCTGTGCTCTTTGATGCTTATTTTATCCATAATTAATGTCTAAAAAGGAAGATAAAAAATACAAATAAACAAATATCCAGTAATGGACGAATTAGCTCTTGCACATCAGAACTTAATTTATATTGCCAATTATTTGAAAGGAAAAAAAAAAATATTTTGAGACCTACAGAAGAATTTATCTTCTGCCCAAATTGATCCTTCATCCTTTTAGAACAACTTCTCCCATGAAGGTCCAAGAATGAGGGAGATGATCTGGAAAAATATTAAGTGAAATTAGAACAGTAACTTTCCTCTAACTTCAGTATGATCATTTGAACCCTGTAGCAAAACATGAATCACTAAAAGAAAAGAATAAAAAATTCTTTAAAAAGCATAAAGTAGTAGTATTGGTCCTATGATTTACAGAGCTATGTCAGGCAAAGTATCCTTTATTCCCAAGGTATTCAAGGTGCCTTGAAATAGTCTTTGTCAAAAGAAAGACAAAAAACCCCTGTAATCTATCGTGGCAAGTTTTTGTGGGTTATTACAAAATGAAAAGTTATATTAAAGATGGGAAAAGAAAACAGACATGTTTTCTTGTGATTTTATTAGCACATCATCCATACAGAAAAAGCAGGACCATAAATTAATCTCAATCTTCGATTTTAAACCTTTACCTGGATATCTAAATTGTAATAATTCAGTACAGAAATTTTGCAACTACTCCTAAAAAGTTAGTTGATGATCCAATACAGTGACTGAATGCCTTGATTAACTCTATCAAACCCATTTCTCAGTCTTAAGGTAGACCCTTGGCCCATTGGGTCAAGATATTTACAGATATTCAGAGCATGTACCAATCGGGACAAAGGGTAGTAAACCTGGTGGTGACTGGATGACTTGTTTATTTCTAGCAAATCCACAAATTCTCCAGCAAAAGAAATAAATTTCTGACATTTCTCATATCTTGGTTAAATGATTAAGTAATCTGGGTGTTGAACAGAGGCAATAACATTCATCTCCTTTGTTTGCTATTGCTTTCCTTCCTTTTTCTCAGAAAAAGAAAATATTTCATGCCAGACAGAAAGAAATTTCAGTTTTCAACACAATGCAGAAAAAAAAATCTGTGATTGAGGTAATTTTTTTTTCTCTTTGTCTTCCCACCAGAAAAAAAAAAAAAAAAAAAGAAGAGTAAGTATGCAAAGCTCCACTCCAGACATTTCTCTCAGGTAATATGTTCAGAAACTCCTCACAAGTAACATGCCTCATAACTCTCCGTTTTCCCCAAATACATCTATAGTGGCAGAAGTGCTTCTTCTTGATGGCAGTTAGCCTGCTGTTCAATGACAGGCTCACATAAGGAAGAACTGCCACATTTGTCTTAAATCTTCCAGGATAACAATTTAATGACCAAGTCCAGCCCACCCCACCCCAAAAAAGAGAACCAAACCAAAACAAACCAAACCAAACTCAATAAAGCCCTCTTTTTAAGGCAGTTTCAAACATTGTCCTGGAGCTGAAGGAAAGAATTGAGTGAGAGGACTGTATGTTATAAATAGATACATGTGAGAAGAGGGGAAAGAAAACCACAAAGACAAAACATTCTGCCTTCTAAGGCAGTCTATGTAGCGCAATGGTAGCAGAAAAACTCCTGAAAACCTAGTAATCAGTTTAACCTGTGAACCTATTTTCACCTTTCAGAAACAAACACAAATGATGTCGTCCTCTGATGAAATTTTTAAGCTTGAATGTAATTGGCTATTTTAAAGATTCTTTCTGATGTACAA
The DNA here is from genome assembly GCA_013400935.1 of Turnix velox. NCBI lineage: Eukaryota > Metazoa > Chordata > Aves > Charadriiformes > Turnicidae > Turnix > Turnix velox. Next base: position 140,884 of record VZTY01012549.1, on the reverse strand, counting down.
AGACACATAAACGAAAGACTCCATTTAAAGGTGAATAATTACAATGCAGATTTGAAACTACAGATAACATGCACTTGTGCAGCAAAAATCATGTGCTGCTGTTACTACCGTCAAAGCTCATACATATTAACAAAAAGAGGGACAATTTCATTTTGATGCTATTTTTATGGAAGGTAACTATGAGTAAATATGGGCATTCCAACAGAAATACTAAATAAACAAGATTAAAAAATAACCGCACCATCACAAGTTTCCCTGGAGTAGTACCAGGTTTTTTTTCCAAACTTGCTTTTACAGCTGCACATAAGCATCACTTCTCTCCAATTGAAGAAAATGCCCACGAACACAAAGTTTTGCTAAAGGCACAACAGCTTCTGAAAATCCATCAGCCACATTTGGCCAAGCCCCACTTCAACTGGGAATAAACAAATTATGCCAGCCAAAGATATGGAGGATCGTAAGTGCCCGTCTGTCACCGTACTCCCTAGGAGGGCTGGGTCACAGTGATCAGTACTGGCCCCACAGCTGCCATTACCATGGCAACCCAGGTTGCCCAGACGACACGGGGGCATCTCATAGATGACTTCCCCCAACACAGTGGCTTCAACTTCACATCTCTCCCCACCTTTATTTCCAGTGTTAATTCATAAAAGTCTTATTTTCTTCATCCCTTTCTTTTAACTTCCACCACCCAGCCCATGATACATCTAGGTCAATTTTAATAACCAGGAACAAAATACCTTTCTTATTCTTTCCCTTACACAGCTGTATGAACACCTTGGATAAAGGCAGACAAACGCAAAAAGTACATCCAAATATGCTAATTTTTCTCAAAGGTGGTTTACATTCTTTTCACAACAACTGATGGAGAGAAGAAAAGATTTATTCCTAAATAACGGAGCTGCTACAGCGATGGAGTAAAGGCAGCTATAGGGGTGGGCAACAGTCTGCATGGTGAGCCAAGATAAGAGGAGACTGTAATTTAATTATCCCAAAGCACATGGAGTTGTTAATTTGAGTTGAATTTGAATTAACTGACAATATTGCACCAAAAAATGAAACATGTAAATAGTTCCAGAAGCACTCTTGAAAACTTTTAACTCAAAAAAAATAGAGAAAATCATGCTGCTTTTTTCCTGTTGGGCCACACACATTTAAGACAGGAAGCTGCTGTGAATTATTAAGCCTTTTAAAACATTTCAGACTTACTACCTGTTTGATAATCTTTATGAATTTGGCAAATGAAAATTCCACTCTGAATAATGGCTATAAATGGTCCCTCATCTGATTCATGTTAATGCAGGCGGGCCAGAATGAAATGGTTAGAAATTAAATATTCCCCACAAGAAACAAGCACACATGAAGTCTCCATGAGTCAGTCTGGTTATGATATCAGCTACCACATTTTTTGATGGCTTCCTGATGCAAGGAAAGAATGAAAATTAAGATTCTTTACTGTTTTTCCTCTGGAAAATAAGTACTTTTGTCTTTTTTAACATGTATTGAATGGCTATTACTAGAGTAGATTAAAAAAAGTGACTAACAAAATATAAAACAATCTCCACCACTATTAATATGAAATCATTTATTTCCTTTCATATTCATAAGTAGCAAAGTAAAAGGCATAAACCAGTTTCTAAGAACAAAAAAGCAAAAAATCTACAAGCACATTTTCTTTAAACTTGTGGCCCTCCTCCCACAAGTTCTACTTACAATTACTTCTATTGCATTAGAAATCAAACTCTTAAACTCTGGTTTTGATAGAGAAATATGCAAATTTTTATCATTACTGCCAGTGATGGCATTTGGATGCATTATCTTGTTGCTGCATTGAAAGACAGTCTTATTAACTTGCTTTATGCTTTAACTTCACTAGAAAAATAATATGGGTTAGAGTGTCTTATTTCTTGTTTCCTTAAGCTGATGAAAATATAATTCATCAACAGGGAAGAAACAAGCAATATTAACTGGAAAAATAACTTTGAATAAAGGATGTCCCAGAAGAATCACTGCTTCTGTTTGATTCTTGCAGTGACCCAGTGAGTTCTGAGGTCCACTCAATTTCTGGTTAATAATTAATGAAATTTTATTTACCAAAATACAAAATGAAAACTAGTACAGATACTTCCCATGAATAAAAATTACAACTGAAGATCTCCTGTGCATTAATCAGTAATCAGGTATTGTATGCATTCCAAACATAAATCCCAGTGGAAAGTTTAACTGATAGAAGTTGTGTTCTTAGGTTGACTTAATAAGGCTGGACTGAATCACTGAGTAAACTGAAAGATATTTCAACTCTCTTTGGGTGAATTTGTTCACTTCCACACACCAATTTGATACTAGTATATGAACTCATATTAAATCCAACACAGCACTACTCAGCTCATATACCTCAAAGGTAAGAAATTTCTCAAAAGTGATGGGTAAAACATCTGTTAAAGTTTATGCTTCTTTCATAAAAAGAAGGAGGAATGATTTCAAAATGTAGTGAAAGTGGCATAGTTTCAAAGCTCAATTTAAATTTCTTTGATGCACCAAAAAGACTATGCTAAAAAGATCTGTTAGCACAGGTCCAGAGGAGGGCGACAAAGCTGAACAGAGGACTGGAGCACCTGCCCTATGTGGACAGACTCAGAGAATTTGGGCTGTACAGCCTGGAGAAGAGAAGGCTTCAGGGAGACGTTATAGTGGCCTACCAGTACCCAAAGACAGCCTAAAGAAAAACGGAAAAATGACCCATTACCTGGAAGTGTAGTGACAGCATGAAGGGTAACAATTTTAAACTGAGAAGAGCTGTAGATTAGATACTAGAAGGAAATTCATTACTGAGAGAGTGGTGAGACCCTGGAAAAGTTTGCTCAGAGAAGCTGTGGATGCCCCATCCCTGAAAGTGTTCAAAGGCCAGGCTGGATGGGGTTTTGAGCAATCTGGTCCAGAGGGAGGTGTCCTTGCCAATTATCTGAAATACTAATTATGATACTTTTAATTCTATGTGGTATGAGAACCAGCAAACTGGTTTTGTCTAAAATGGAAGTTGATACTAGAGAAGCACTGCACTTCAACAGTATGAAAGAATTCAAGGGCAATATACTTTTTTTTTTAGTGTTTTTTTTTTCTAGCTCTTGCCAGTATACCTCATACAAGCAAACTAAGTCTACCATTAAAGAACCTTGAAGTGGATTTCTCCATTAGCACATTCATCATATTCCAGGAAAACCAAGAGATTACAAAATTCTACTGGACTCAATTTGGTTCTTAAAGGTGGACATTTTTTGATGTAAAGTGAATTTCACATTAATGACTAAAAAAAAAATTAAGGCTGAAATATCTGCAACTGAAGCCAAGAGCATAAGGCAGTGGAGTGTGCCCTGTACTAATATACACATTGGCAGCTTAAAAAGAGCTTTCCTGTTTCTCATATTTTCCTTATTGTTCTCTCTAACTTGTTCAGTTTAACACAGAAAAAAGTAGAACTTGGAAGATTAATTTTAGTCAAACTTGATTTCCATATAAAATGCAGTTAGTATTCGTGTTAAAAAGTGTTCTTGACCAAATAAGTTTTCTTATCACTTGCAGAAATGTATTACTTATTGCAAACATTTAAATTACTTCCACTATGTCTACTCATGTTAAAGGAATAAAGATTTGCAAACTAAAAATATGAAGTAACTTCTGCTGTGCTTTTTTTTTTTTTAAACCAGGCTAGCTAAATTAAAAGCAGAGAAATGGTTAGTATAGGAGAAAATACCCTGAAACTATTCACTGTACCATCATTGTGGAAGTACAGATGAAAACGTTGTTGGATTGTATGATGCAATATTAGAAGTAGCAGTTCTTATAGTGCGTCTTATAGCAATTCCTGAGCAAGTCTATATATTGAGTGATAAACTGTTCTGGATGAGAGATCTGAGTGTACAGTGTATGAACACTGCCCCATCACCATTCCATCAGAATTTTAAGTTGATGCAAACCATATGGCTTTCAAATTTAAAATCTTTTTACTAAGTTTGAAAAGTCTATGAAATTATTGTTGAACTGCCTCTCATTTAGCTCTTTTATAAGCAAGCAAAAACATATTTTTAATTGCATCCTTTTGCACTTTCAGGTACCATAAAAACAGTAATCATTCTGAAGTATGTGTTCTATACATTCCCCAGAAAAGATTAGTTAGACATCTGTTTGCAGCCTTTCTGGTTGCTCAGATCATTGAACATGCACAATTTCACCAAAGCTTTATGACTAATGTGAGTGTAGAAGATTTCTATAAGTAATATTCTCATTTAGCCCACAGTGCATTTAATAGTTTATTGGTACAGGTCAAAAATGTCTTTTTTATTAGGCTAAATTTGCAGTTATAGACATAAGTAACAATAAAATGTTTTACATACCACAGTTACGTGGTAGTGATGAATGTTCTAATGTGTTCTACCACATGATGAGCAAGAAAGATGGGCATAGAATAAGGAAGAGACAAGATGTGTCCAGGAACAAGAAAAACTATCACTATCACTCATACAGCTTTGAAACAACTAGAAAGGAAGAAAAAAGTACACATGAAGGAACATCAGATCTAGACTAAGAAATTTTAACATGACTAGCAGTTTGGTTCAATTTAAGACACAATCATTAACAGCTTAGAGTTTTTCTAAACATTTAATAATGAAGATAAACACTTTTTTTTAATTCATTATCATTCGAAAGGGGAAAAGGACAATAAGTAATTCCACTTCAACATGCTTTGTTTTCTGTCCCATAGAAAACAACTATTCCAAATAATAAGATTCATATATTTTTGACCTGCTGAAACAAACTCAACATTTTATAATAGGAGATCTCACCACATAACAAGCTTTCAATGAAATGATCTCAGAGCAACTGCTGTTAGGTGGATAAACAGAGACTGGGTAAACTCAGCAGAGAGTAATTGGCTGTGTCCTGTTTCAAGTCTGCAGCTGGCAACAGAGAAAGAACAGCCTTAAAGCACCGGGGTAAGCTTGGAGACTGATTAGTCAGGAAGCTATTGCTAAAGGCAGCAGGAGTAGAAGCCATCCCAAGAGCTCTCTCACAGCAGTTTTCTCTGCCCTGTGAGACACAACTGGAAATCCCTTAATGCACTCTGCCCTTCATTTATTTTTGCTACTGGACATTTGAGAGCATTTAAGAATGTTACTTTTTTGAGTAGTTTCCTGATGATGGATCACATAGAATTAAAACGATTTTATATTTCTTAGGGAAAGGGGAAGACTACCATCTACAGTACAATTATAAAACTAGGGATTATCTGATAGCAAAGTACTTTTTATTCTGTGCTGAACAGCCAGAACAAAGTTTGCAACTATCCACATCAATCCTCATCAATCAGGAGCATCAATCCTTATTTAGCTTTTCTGCTAAAATTATTAACTTATCTTGCATATTAGCAAGGCTCCACAACTTAAAGCCATGTACAGATTCATCAAGTCTAATGAAACATTAGTAAACTTAAAAATATAATCATTGCAGCTAGAAGTGTAATATAAATTACACAAACACATTCTATAGTAAAGGGAAAGAATTCAGTATCAAAGTATTAGAATTTGGAAGCATGAGAAAGTTAGCTAACCAAATTTAAGGCAAGTGTTTATGTGTAAGAGAATCACTTCCCATCCTCTTTTCACCCCTTAAGAACTCATATCATTCATTACTTAGAATAGAATACCAACTTAAAGAGCAGCTCTTCAAGCTACTGTTTTATCTTTGGTATTGAGTGTGCTGTGCCAAGTTTTATTAACTTTATTATAGATAGAGAATTAAAACACAGAGAAACCTTTTCAGGTCTCTCAGCCTCGAGCACTTTGAATTAGTGGCCTGAACTCATTGACTATTAACAATTTATGTAAGCTAACTCCTCTGTAAGATGGGTATGTCCCTCTCTCTAGCAAGTATAAAGAGCCTAAGCTCCATAAATTGTGTAGCTATATTTATGAGTTATTTTTTCCTCTTCAAAAGATTAAATATATACATTAATTTTAGGAGATGAGTTTGAAATGCTTAATACCCTACATCCTAGAGTAATTAACATTATAAAGCACTTGATATGTTTCATGCTTTGATCTTACACTTTTCCCTGCAATTGTAGGTGTTTGGTACATCTGTAAAGCAGACCCCATAGATCTCAACTTAAGAATCTTACAAAACTGGGAAAAAACCCTAAACAACACAAACCCAAAGTAAATAAACTCCTTCACTGACAGAATGGTTCAGAACTACAAGAGAGGGTGGGGCTACTCTATCAGTTTCTAGTATTTCTTTAGATACAGGATTAATTTATTTTCTTTTTTTAAACACTTGACCAAAACTTAAGAGTCCCTCTCTTTCATCGGCCTAATAGCCTAATTTGGCTTCATGTTCAAGGAGTTATCAGCAGGTTTAGAATCACTGGATTTACTTATTCAGTTCTTGAGTTAATGACAGTGGAATGGAAGACTAGACATCATAAGGTTTATTTCATCATTGATAAGATGGATCAATGAAAACATTTATATCTTAGAACACATGAGGAAAAAATAAATTAAATCTCAGCAATAAAAGGCACACACAGAAATAAGAATAGTCCTCAGATGAGTTTCACAAGAGACAGCTCCTATGGGAAGAAAAATCAATTTTGGCAACCAATTAAACTATTTGAGGTGGAATCTCTACTTTGAAACTAAGAAAATATTAAAAAATAATTTTAAAAAATTAAATTTAATCATTACTACACTAAACCCCAAACAAACCTGCAACATTCTCCATTCACCATGATTACATCTTTCTTTTTTTGACATTGAAATTAATCTCATATTTTAAATGAAAGTAAGTTAATTAAGTTAATGGGACGCATATCCCGCTTTCAGATTATTTAAAAATTATTTTCATCCATTTTTTTATTAAAATCAACTGCCAGGAGAAGATTTTCTAGACAGGATACATTCCCAAACAGCAGGGACAAAGTGATTCTAGATGTAGAAAAACTTAGAATATTTACTTTGTTAGTGTAGAATTTAGAAATCGAAAATAAACTTATGAAAATATTGTTCATCATGACAGTTTATCCTACTTTTCTATGGGTCAAGTCTTGCTATTATCTTGGACAAAGCTCCTGAGATTCCATAGCTCCATTAGATGTTGTACACAGATACCCAAAATTTGTTTTGAAAACCCAGAACTAATTTTAGGAACCCAAACCTGCTCCTGGCCTAAAAACTATCCTTCTTCAAGTGATTAAAGCGGTCTGTTCACAGCTAATTCAAATATCTGTATGCACACTGTACTGTAAGTTACCATGTACACTCATCTCTTTTCAAATACAAAGAAACAGGCTTAAAGCCTAAGAAAGCAGATAAAAAGAAAATACTCTGGAATAATTATTTGCCCATGCTGAAAATCTGCTGATCTTAATTCTATTTCCCTGTTTATGACACCAAGTATTCTTGATGTTATCTTTTCAATTTCTTATTTTATCAGTTTGCCATGCCACAAGGAGAGAGAAAATCAAGGACTGTAAGAGTCTGAATACAATGTAGAATAAATTCACTCTTAGTATTTTGTAATCTGTAGTTTTTTTAGGTTTTTGAAATATGGTCAAACTTGTTGGGTCAGGTATGAGGTTTTCATTCTTCTATATGGAGTCAGACAAATACCATAAGAAAATAATACGTGGCAAAAACTCTTCCCCTTGATAAAATAAAAACCTCACCATAACAAAAAATACTTCTTTTTAAGATATGACAAAATGTTGTAACAGAAAGACAATGCTGCTAACAAGACATTGTTCTAGTGTTCCAACATAAGAAAAGAGTGTCTATTAGCAACCCTGGGTTTTGCAAATCTTGACAAATCAAAATCTCCTAGGAAACTGCATGGATTTTAAGTAACTTTCCTTTTTGGTTAAACTGATCTTGCTTTAAAAAGTGGAAAAGTGGGGTCTTTTTTAAAAAAAACAAATACCATGCCAAGAACAAGGGCCAAGCTACTTGATTCCTCAAATTACTTTAACTACAGCTTTTCATGCTGAATTTTTAAGCTACACCAATATAAGAAAAGACGAATTACAGCTAGATCATACTTCTCTGTATCATTCAGCATCCATCATCCATCCGACTTCCATTCATGCAAAAGCTGCATTGGCCCCACCGCTCATGATCTCTAAGTTAAAACCACCAAGAAAAAGTGTCTTGAGGATTCTGATTATTTTGCTGGTGATTGATGTAGATTTTGCCTCAGGCTCATATAATGGAAATACACAAGACTCATCTACTTTTGGTAGGAAACAAAGACGATATTCCATTTATCAAGCAACTTACAGACACAACCCACCAGTTCTGGTTCAATTTAAGTGTCAATTTCCTTTTAGAGTTAAAACTTGAAAGTAAAGCTTCCAAGCATTCCTATGCCCAACAAAGGGAAGAAGTTGCAAGATACCCTTGTTTTCTCTCCACCTATTTAATGTCCTTTACTTGTATCTTTGCAGAGCATTGGCTTATAATGAAAAAAAGCAGACAGAAACATAACTCCAGTATTTCTTTTACACTCTACCTTTTTAGTCTGTTGAAACAGCCACTTAGGAAAAAAAATTAAACTAAATTCTCCCAAAGGAGGAAAAAAACCCCAGCACATTAAGTGAACACATGTCAAAGAAAGACAAATTAACAAGTGTGCTTGAAGAATTTAATAAAGACTGTTTAATGCTTTCTCTACATCTTTTGAATTACTGACTAAACAATAGAGCATAGTCTCAGGTAAAAGCTGATACACTGTTTGCTTTCATCGCAAATTTTTTCTCCCCGGTAGAGTTTTTTAACTGGATAAATCTTATTTCTGATGTCTAGCTAATTCCCCTACGCAGTATTTCCCTTTATTTTTAAATAAAATAAAGATATGCATGTATATAATAACAACAAAAAAAAAATTATGGCAGTTTTTCTGTCAACAGATAGACCATTTATTCCAATTGGAGCTGGGTTCTTAAAGCCATTGGAAAAAAAGAGGCAGGAGTTTAGACACTACTAGTTCTTAACATTCAGGAAACAGAATTGGAAGAGTCAGGTAAATTTATACTTAAAAGCTTGTTTAATAAATATGAAAGAGACTTGAAAAGTACTCTGAGAAGTGGCAGAACCTCTTTGCTATACTGACCAATTGTCTTTGAATATGATGTTCTGTGTGACTAAACAATGAAAAAAACAAATATGGGTAAATTATTGGTAATATACAGCTCCCTTCACAGTTTTAAGACTGGCCACCGATGCATATTCAGAAAACTGCTTTGAATATATAACCTGCCTGCCATAGCTTTTGGAAAGCTGGTTACCTAGCTAGATGATTAAAAAACTGACATTTAATGTATGTGCAGTTATGGAAGATACTGTCACTGCTTTCAAATGTCACCTTTCTGCCACAGTTTCTTATGTTGCAGAAAATGCCCTTTCCTCCCTAGAGAGAAGCGATCATATTCAACTTACACCAACGAACACTGGCAAGTTATTTACAAAAGCAATTAGTTTTTTTGAGTGCCTAATATGACTTCTTAAAAGGGCTTCATTTTAGGAATGGAGTTGTTAAACCTCGGGAGAACAAGCTCCATTATAAGGCCCACCTTGTCTCAAGGTGGCATCTAAAATTTATTAACACTCTTGAAATGCTTTGGTTCTTTTCGTCTCTTGATTATGTTCACACCTTTTCCTTTATTATAAGACACACAACAGAGGATATGTGTTAAAGTTAACGCATGTGTTTAGTTTAGACAAAGAACAACTTAATAAAGTTTATTTCTTTCTATCCATACCAATATTTCATATTCCTAATAAATATGAATTATTTGAAGTATCCATTCCCATGGTTAGCAGAGCTTGCATTTATTTTGCAGCATCTGGCACCTTAAAATAAATCATTAAACAAATAAACGTTTTATATGTCTCTTTATATCAGTATTTAGTAAAAAGTTAATTTCTAAAAAATTTTGTTGAAAAGGTTCTGAAAAAAACCCCATTAAATTTTCTTATTTTTCATTTAAAACTCTTCTCACTGGCTGCCACACCTTCTAACTGGAATACTTTCTCCACTCAACATTAAATTACAGAAGTGGGAGTTCACTAGAAAAAGATCCTACAAAATCCACATTGAAATTAATCTCATTCCTAGATATATCAGAAAGTAAGTTCTTCAGGACCACCTCTGTGAGAGACTGATGCAACTACAGCAATGAAGAAATAGTTCTAAAAACCAAAAATTCACTTTCCTTATCTGGATGTTTTTTCATACCTGCAAAATGTACACCTGTAGTCACCATTTCTTTGAACTCCGCTGTCTGCTCTAGAAAAAACCTCTTATTATAAACAGTGCAGATGGTTTCATGGGGAACTGTTTCTGTTAGAATAAGCAGCAATTTTACATGACCTATGAAGTCAATATTGAAGTGAAGCTTTGGTCTTAAAATGTGAACAATACAACTACACCTAGGGTTTTTTAAATAGAAATCCCATCAAATATTTTAGTTTCATAACAGTGCCTACAGATATTCCAGATATTGAAAAAATTTCTTCCACCAGAGGTACAAACAATGTTGTTTTTAAATCACATGCAGAAAGGAAAACAGCCAAACATGCATAGTATCCACCATGTTGGGTAAAAGTTATTTTCACAGATTTCACAGTTTCTTTAATATTAGGCATTTCCTAATGTTCACTACATTCAGCTGCGGAAAAGACAGCAACATACACAGACTTAAGGGGGGGAAAAAAGGTAAAATTTAATTGAAATGTCAATCATCGTTTGCTGTTATATATAGCAATGATGAAATAAAATAGTGACCTCCAGATGGACATACTATTGGTTTCAAGAAGTAAGATGAGCCTGAGCTCATTGTCAGCTATGATTGTCAAAAATAAGGCAGCAGAGATACTAATATGAACCTCAGATGACAGTTCTATTATGAATAAGAGATGAAAAAAAAAAAAACCAACAAGGAATATGAGAAAAGGGTTTTCTTCCACTTAATTGGGCCTAGAATGACATTGTTTGACAAGGATTTTATTTAGCAGAGGTGTTCAAAATGCTTCAGGCTAAATGTGACAAGAAAATTATTCTATTGTTTATAGATTTATTGAACAAACCGCTACAGTAATTAAGACTGTTTCTTACCATGGAAGTTTGAGTTTTAATATAAAAAAAAGAAACCTTACTGTTACCTTTGGAATTATAATCTATACCACAATTCTTGACTGTTAACAGTCTTTGCAGTCACAAAAGCCATCAGAATTTTTTTTCCTTGCATTCTATTATAGCTTTGCTTTACTTGCAGCATTCTGAATACTTGAAAAGAAAATTGCTTTCTACCGTATCTGATGTATATTTACTTGCAACCAAAGTTGCATCTTGAATTTATACTCATGCATTTCAGATAACACTCCCTGGCTAATACTACTGCAAATGAACATGTAGCCATAGCAGCAGAGAACTTGATGCAGCCTGCAAACCCTGACCGAAAACTTCGTGAATAATGCAGCTTTCTGTGCTGCAGTGGGCTCTCTGCTGCCTTGGATATATATGCTGCTAGGTGTATTTGAAGTCAACTAGCTTGAAATAAATGTGCAAGCTGCAAATACACCTTGACTGTTGTGGTAAATAACTGATTATACTTACCTGAGCAATACCTTTTAACTGCTTGAAATGATCTTCTAATGTGCATAATCTTATCATTGAAAATTAAGTGCTTTTTTTCTGCCCCATAAATGAAATAAAAAAGCTCCCCTGTTAGATTGTACTGAATCAAAATCTCATGAAGTACAGCACTAGAAGTACTAATATTCCACTTGTGTCATATAGTGCACAGTATTTGCGCAGTTTACAGCACCTTGCAGTTAAAGTAAGCTGTAACATTAGCAAATAGTTTTGAGCTATAACTTACATGTAATTCAGTAATTAATTTTAATACAAAAAAAGCATTATGAACGGAACAAAGGAAATAAATATACCTATAATATCTGTGTCAAGAAAAACCTAGTGAAAATTATTTATATTCTTAAGGTTATAGAATTTCCAAGATCTAGAAATTCCAAATATGTATTGGAATTGTATTGCATATTAGCTATGCAGCAGGGCTTTTCCACAGCAAGGTATTATTTGACTTGATGCAGTAAATTCAACAAAAAACACGTATCATGTTAGAAAAAGGTGATCTGTTCAACAAAAAAAGAGTGCCTTAGGACTGGAAATAAATAACACACCCAAGAGGCTACCCTGAGATGCATCATGAGAACCAGTACTCTTTTTTTTTTGATCAGCTGAACACTATCAGAGCTTTCTGGGAAGCTCAACAGATTATGAAGAGAAAAAACATCCAACCAGTATCATTCTAATAAATTTAATATTCTTCCTTTTCTTTCTTAAGAAACCCATTTAGTTAAAGGAAAAAAAAAATCAGTACTCAGCTCTAGAGCTAAGTGGTAATGGTTTGGTCCTCGCTATTACTTTGTTTAATTGGGCATGGCTGAGCAAGTGACAGCTTGGTACCTTGAGCAGTAGCATACTGAGGATAACAGTGGCAATGGTTAGAGGCATTTCCTTCTTGCTCCTATTTATATTATAACAATGGAGAAAGTATGCATTCCAGCTGCATTTCTCTCCCTGGCCATCCCACATGAGATGTGGAGCCACTGCTTTTTAGTTCCCATTTACGCTTGGATCTGATTTGTATTCTACTTTAGGAAAAATATCTTTAATTATAAAGACTAAATCAGTTTTTATGCATCTGTTTGGTTTTCTTTTGTTTAGAAACAGAACCAATTAGATAGAACTTGATTACTTCAGTTTAACAGAGATTACTACAGTCTGAATGAGTCTGAGGACAGAGTCTTGAAGTCAAGGCTTGTAATTCTTTTTGACTGTACAATGAGTCAAAGTTCATCCTAGGTATGACTACACATTCTAGTGTGTATTAATAAGGTGTATCTACCGTAAGTGAAAACAGACAAAATCAGTACAAAATCAAGCAACTGAAGTGCTTCAGTTGCTCTTTGAGGATTTCAATGATCTCCATGTATTTTAATCTTGGAGTAAGCCAGTGGCTTTTTTTGCCTTGATACAACAACTAGCATCCATTTAAAATTTTAGACTGGGCAAAAATAGCAAAACAGTGAAAGATAAAGTCAGTACTTCATCATATCCCCATTTTTCTGAAGTGGGCTGAAATCACAGACTTCTTGCTTATACAGCATGTATAAAAATAAGCCATTATATACAGTATTCATCACTTGCTATACACATAGAAATTATTATATAGAAGTTATTGCATGTGTCTAGATTAGAAGTAAAATGCTAGAAAAATATACATAAAGATAATACTGAAAAAAGGTTGCCATTATACATTATATATTGCTGAACTCAGAAAGTTAGGGAAATTTTATCATTATAATTCTAGCTTTGAGTGGCCACATCATTAAGACTAATGAGATTATTATCTAAAAATAAACTGTGATACTCAGGGCTTATCATTCATTCTAGACTATGCAATTTAATTTTTTACTTCCTAATAACAAAATAAATTATTACACATATTTTAAAGTTGTCTCTACAGACTTTGAATAGAAGAATAAAAAAGGTCACCGCAAAGATGAACCTGGAGCAACCAATTACTATATATTTTTATGAAACTATCGAAAAAGCTTTAATAAGTCAACTCACCATAATCTATACCAAGTTTAGTGTTCTGTCTGTCTCAAGATAGGAAAAGGGAACATGCAGACATTGCAACAAGTGAAAACAAATCAACATACACTAATGATTTCCTGAAAAGCAAGCTCAGAGTTGTATTATCCCGTTTCTGAGCAACCAAGACAGGTAAAAATAAAAAAAGAATTAATTTTAAAATGTCTTAGATTGTCTCAAAAATATTCTATGAAAAAAATGAACAAATGCAAAAAATTATCTGATTTGGTATCAGAAACACACAATGACATTTAAAGTGTTCTGCTGTCTCTGCTTTCTGTTATAGTTCCACAAAAAAAATCCTCAGTTAATTGTTTGCAAGCATTGTGCAAGTACTACATTTAAAAACGTAGACACATTTAAAATAAACTTCAAAAGCCACAAAAGGTACAAGTGCTTTGCAAAGTAATCAGTAAGCAGAGTTTCAGGATATAATATTGAGGTGATTCTTAAAAAGCAGGTTTCAACACAGCTTCAGTATTCCCCTAATGCAGAAAACTGAAAACATCACAGCAGTCTTTTGAAAGTGCAGATTAACATTAGCTAAGAAAAGCATGCAATTCATGAATATGGTTCATTACCATGGTTACAAGCTTTCAGCACAGGCCGCTGCGTGGTTGGACTCAGATTTTGTGGTACGTCTGCAAAAGCAAGGAAACAGTGGAAATAAAACACATCTTTGAAAGTTACTGGAGTATCATAACATCATTAAGCAGAATTATTTACAAGTCAGATATTTCTAAGTGCAAACTGACACTTCTAAACCAGTGAAATACTTTCATTCGCTTACAGGGCAGGATGACTTTAACTTTCCTCATTCAAATCTAAATCCTAAAAATTTAAGGTATACATGGCTGTATTGAAGGGCTGTGTCACAGTAATCGAGCCATGCTGAGTTCAGTAAATTAATCTCCAAAGTGCTACTGAGACCAGACACAGGGTTTGAACATCCCTGAAAGCTGTCAGTGCAAGAATCAAATTAGACATGCATTTGTGTTCTAAAGCACTGGACCCACAAAGTTTCTCATTTTCTCTGGAAAATAAAATGTGAAATAGAATATTCACCTTTAGGCTTTGGTGCCCTTTTCCTTCGATCTCGAAAAGCTGCACCTGATTGCAAGGCCTCCAAGAGGCTATCCATCACTCCAGTCTCCTCACCTTCTGTAAAGCAGAAATGGAACCCCCTAGGTTACCATAGCAATATCAAAGCACATATAACAACAACAATAAACAACAACAATAAAAGTTATTAATGGAATTATTAAATCTATTTATTGCAGATTTAGACCAGTGTTTTAATATTCATAGTTTGTTCTCTTGCAATAATCACAACAGACTTTCTCTTCTATACATTGAACTAGGCCAAATTTTATTCCGTTAGTTTCACTTTCCTCTTTCCCTATAATGAGAGTCAAGCATAGTTTTAAGTGAAATGTCATTTCACTCATATTTTCATTTCAGTACCCTTTTGGAACTGCAAATAATTAGTTTCATATCATCTTTCAAGAGCTGTCCCTTAAATGATTTTCTATATTAGACAAGAGATCATTTCAGTTATTGTTATAAAAAGTTGAAATTCTTTCTCAGTAGGAAGTTGAGTGAGTGATATTGAACTGGATAGGATACAGAGCAATAGCCATAGGTAGCTTTAATCAAAAGCCACTTTTCCTTCATATTTAATAACCTCTGGCCAATATTAAATAATTGATGTAGTTCAGGAAAATTCTACTCATCGTATTAGATATCCCCTGAAAGAATTACAAATGTTACTGTGAGATTATAATTAAATGCAAGCATTAAGTGCCCTACTTTTATTTCCTCAAATAAACACATCAGAAAATATTTGATTTCTGAACTTTGTTAACCCCTTGTGTCTATAACTGGGAGGACAAAGAATGCACCTCCAGAGATTTAGTATACTATGAAAAGTCACAACAGAGAAATAAAGAACTACACATAGGAAACCTCCTTATGCTTCTTGGGCAAAACTCCCCAGGTCAACACACACCTTGGATACAGTCAGAGAGACTACATGACTCTGCCCTCACTGTGAAAAGTGAATATTCAAATCAGGATCTAATCTACTGATGGGGAGAACAAGATGCCATGGCATTAGTGTAAGGAATTATGAAAGCACTGGACTACAAGTAAGTAAGCAAGGCAACCTTTTAGATCTAAATATGGGGAAAAACTATTATGGAAAATGTTGTTTTCTAACAGTATTTGTTTATTGCTTTCAAAGAAATTTAATATTCCAGTAAGTTTTGAAGAATTATAGTGGTTTCAAGTGCAGCAAAAATAAGTCAGATAAAAAAAGCTCAAGGCTGTCAAATCACCATGGGCCAAATCATTAATGTGACTTTACAGAAACGACATTTTTACCTGCATTATTCTACCGTTAAGCCAAGAGTTGAGCCTAATCTAGCTTCTGAGAACCCCAAGCTTGGATATCATTTAAAAGCAGAAGAGGAAAACATATCAAAGAGAGGTAAAATATTTTAGGAACCAAGATATGCAAATCATCATTTAAAAATACAAATAACACTTGTTGTCCACAAATGAAAGAAAAATGTCCTTTAAATATGACAAAGTCACATAGTGGTGAACTCATAAAATAGTAAGAATCTACACATTAAAAAATTCTATAGATATACATCTTTTAACATATGCAAAGCTCACAACATTAACATAAATTCAAATTAGATTTTCTTAAACATTTTAGCATATTCTAAATCCTCTACAATTTACAGGAGGCACCAAAAAGCCAGTTTTCTGCCATTTTATAATATAAACTTCAGATCAAAGAATCAAAGAACAGTTTGGGTTGGAAGGGACCTTAAAGATCATCTGGTTCCAACCCCCCCGCCATGGGCAGGGACACCTCCCACTAGACCAGGTCGCTCAGTGCCCCATCCAGCCTGGCCCCAAACACCTCCAGTTTAACAGTTTGTCTAGAAACAAAGAAAAATTTCACCCTTAAAAAAAATGTTGTTTCAAGAGGACAGAAAATCCTGATGCCTAACCCTTTTTCCATGAGTCTTCTTTATATACCCTCTATGAAAAGTGAATGGAGAAAATACAGCACTTGGTTAGCACTTCTGATCCTTTTACTTGAATTTTTACCCTTTCCTTAGTTTCTGCTAATTCTACATGTATTTCTACATGTGTTTAGAAAGTGATTTTATTTTCACTTTTTTAAATTTCCTAAACAGATACTCTTCCCTTCCTGCAGTATTTAATTTGCTTCTTTCCTATGATGATAGTCCTTAAGACAACAAAATTGTAACCTGAGAACACCCTCAAGAGTAAAAACTTCTCTTAATACCTAATCCAAATTTCCCCTGGCACAGCTTGAGACCACTTCCTCTCACCCTGTCATTGGTGACATCTGAGAAGCAACTGACCTGCATTCCGTAGTTGGCAAGAGCAATAATATCTCCCTCAGCCTTCTTTACTCCAGGTCCAACAACTCCAGTTCCCTTAGTTGCTCCTCATAAGACCTATTCTCCAGACTTATCACCAGCTTCATTGCCCTTCTCTGGATCCACTCCAGCATCTCAATGTCTTTTTCTGGTGAGGGACCCGAAACTGCACTCGAGTTGGAGCCTCAGCAGTGCCAAATACAGGGAGACAATCACTTTCCTAGTCCTATTCACCACACTGTTCCTGACACAGTCCAGTATACTAGAGGCCCCCTTGGCCACCTGGGCACACTGCTGGTTTGCATTCAGCCATCTGCTAACCAATACCATCAAGTCCTTCACCAGCAGGCAGCTGTCCACTCACTCCAAGCCTGTAGTGTTGCATAAAATCATTGTGAACAAAGTGCAAGACCCAATGTTTAATCTTATTCAACCTTATACCATTAGCCTTGCCCATTGGCCCAGCCTGTCCAGATCCTTCTGCAAAGCCTTTCTACCCTCAAGCAGGTTGATACTCCCACCAAACCTGATGTTATCTGCAAACTTAATGAGGGTGCACTCAATCGGCTCACCCAGATCATTGACAAAAATGTTCAAAAGAAGCAGCAACAAAACTGAGTTCTGGGGAACATCAGTTGTGACTGGCCACCCACTGGATTTAACTTCATTCACCACAACTCCTTGGCCATCCAGGCATTTATAACTCAGTGAAATGTAACACTTAACTCTATTTTCTCTATACTCTGTACTACCAAACTAATTAACTGACCAAACTTACATCATAGACACATGCATAAAGTGAAAGAATTTCAAATCAGAAAATATTTTCTAAGTTTTTATAATATTTAAATACATTTCTGTACAATAGATGCAGATACAGAAGAAACATGAAGACTGAAATACAGATTTTTCTCTGTGTTTGCTATAACTGATGTAACTTACATTGACGTTCACTCTCTTATGACTAATGGAGTATCAAAGGTATTAATGTATCTTACAAAAATTACTCAGATAAAGTATTCAGCTTTGTGGTGGTGAAATTTTCTTCTGGTTTTTACTTTCTTTTCTCCATCTAACGTTTGAAATTCTCTAAAATACTAATGTCTAAAATGAAAACACTTGGTGAATAGTTTCAAAATAAGTGATGCTAGAATAAATTTTGAGACCATGACATTAGTTACATTAAGGTGCATCAACGTTATAAGAATTATAGCATGAATGTTATAAGCATTTTGAGTAACTAAGAAAAAGGATTGAGTAACACAATAACCAAAATGATACCATAAAAGTTTATGGAAAAGAGGTCATGAGTTTTGTTTTAGGAAATGGAAATAACAGATGAAAACTTTCAATCCTATTTCAGTATGTCATCTCTTTCCTTTTAAGCCTATCTAAGGCTATTAAAGCTTTCATAGCTATTTCAAAAACTTAATAGTTTTCAGAAGAAAAGTTCTTGGTGCATAATCTGCTATTCTATAAAAAGACCCATCAAATAAATTTTAAAAATATCTTAAATAATGGAATAGAATTCTGCAAAACCACAGCTTCTTATAGCACAGCTGTAGCACATTTATGGGTACTATCTGTTTTTCATACTTATCTGAAATATACTGTAGCCACAAACTGGATTATAGATTAGTGCTTCCATTGATATGCAGAACAGTTAACGCAAGAGTAAATAGAAACTTGAATTAAAAAACTCCTCTTGCAGTTTTCCCGTGTGGATGGATGTATTGAAAAAAGAAATCACTGCAAATAAAAACATTCATACAATCTGTGTAAGCCAAAAATGCAGCAAGCCTGTTTTTCTAACTTGTATACTTTCATTTAGATTCCAAATTCTTTTTATTTTGATGCCTGCACCAATAGCCTACTGTTGCACCTTCTCTGAAGCTACATATCTATTAGTGTCCTTACTATTTACAGCATTGTCTGAGTTTCTATAATGGAAAACTTAAGAAATTAAAGTGTATCATGCAGTATTTTAGGAATATTTCTAATTGTCCTGGAAGAACTAAACACAACATTGCCACAGTGATAGCATAAGAGTTGCAAATATTATTCAATATTAACACTTCCTATGGGACCTTGAAATTGGCTTTCACACAGCTGCTGCAGCGTGTTGTCCCCAGTCCCAGCTGGCTTCCTAATTAGTCAAGTGTATCAATCTTTTGACATCCTAGAAGTAGTAATTCCAGTTAGTTTGTGGATAGCTAAATAACCCAAAATAATTGCTTTGAGAAATACATCCTTTTATGATTTAAATAATCTCCTTCAATTGCAGAATAGGAGATTTAAATACTTTTTAATATCATACCTAATTAAAACTCATATTACTGTCTTTTAAATATCATCTAAGGCACAAGTAAACTTGCAGTATAGCTGATAAGTTTTGCCCTTGACATTTCAGTGACAAGTCAGATATAAACTACCTAATTTCATTAATTATGTCTTTAAAAATGTTAAGAAAATTAGAGACCTGTCTCCTTTCCTATGCTGGGTATCATAAGCATTAGAAAAAATATCAACTTTAACATGTCTTATAATGACAGAAACAGATACTGCAGTTAGTAATGACTCCCGCATTTAATGTGCATATTAAAGAACACAATGTATGCAGTAATTCCAAGAGTGGTAGTCCACTGACATGAAAGAATCACAAATATCATTAGCAAGATGTTAAAATACAAGAGGTTCAAGATGACTATTTTGGATGAAAAATGTTTCATTTCTCTGGTTCCCCTACATCATTCCAATATGAATAAAAACATCATGCTCAATGCTGGGACTCCAAAAGTTCACTTTACAAGGAAAAAAAAAAATATTTTTTTTTAAACTCTATTATCTCTTTCAAGGAATCAAAGCTCTCTTCAGCTACTTGTTTCAAAAAAAAAACCGGTTTGGTTTTCTTTGTTAGATTTTTCTTTTAATTAAGGAAGACTATGGAGCTTCAGAAAAGGCAAATCAAGAATTCTTTAGCATTATTTTTGATGATGCTTTCTAAATAGCATATACACTTCAAAGATTTATCTACAGGGACTTCAATTGTCATCTTCCACTGAGATTTATACATGGCATTGTGATTACATACAGCTTTTTGTAACACTGCATGTAACAGAAAGGATTGGACGAGATGATCTCTCCAGGTCCCTTCAAATCCCTGACATTCTGTGATCAGTTTCTAGAGGCAGCCTCTGAATACTAAGCCTTACTGGAAATTAAAACTGCCCCATTGGACAAATGCATACATTAAAAGCAGACCTTAACATTTCACTGATGTAAAAGAAGAAACAAGGGTGCAAAAACTCAAGAGCTACTCATCAAGTTATCTCAAATAAAGAATTTCATTATATTTATATCGTCTTTGAACTAACTCTATGGCAGCACTCAAGCTCCTTCGTACTTTAAAAAAAATCTTGGAGTGCTGAAGCTATTGGATTTGTTTTTCTTGTCTGAATAATTAAGTTCTGATCTCACAGTTCAGTAATTACCAAAATGAACACTTCTTTTATTCTTGTTTGACTAGGATACCAATTGCTTTTCTTTTTTTCAGCTCAGCATGTAATTCAGGTCAGATATACCATATGCAGTTTTTCATCAATTGAAATTTTACTTCTTTCACAGCCTTCCTCCAGATTTAGTTAAACCAAGAATAAAAATTGGGGCAGCGAATACCAGGCTTAGGACAAGGACAGCAGTGATTTTTACAGACTATTCACAGAAGGCAAAGAGGAATAAAAAACAAACCTGCTAACGCATCTTTGCTTCCATGACATCATTGAAAGTCCTGTAGGTTTGCTTCTGTATAGATCAATTTTGATCAGTACAGCCTACAAAGCAATGCCTGGCTGACTAAAGGTCTCCATCTGAGTAAAAACTGAAGTACCATTCTTTCTCTGAATAGTGTCAAAAGAGGAAAGCTTTGCTAATGGTAGAGTTGAGTGGCTTTGGCTCCAGGAAGCAAACCAGCAGATTATAGAGAGAGATAATTTAAACCATCAGTGCAAGAGCAAATTCCAGGGGTTTGAAAGCAGTTCCACCTTTCTAGTCTTAGAGTCTCAGGCAGTGAGGTTATGTGAAGTATTCATAGTGCAGACACAGAATAACTTCTGGACCTTTCAGTCTGATATATGAACAGGTCATGAGACTTTCCGAAGCAATTCTGAAGTCCAGAGAAGGTATGGTTATAAAACATTTAACAATGTCACTGCCTAAACTCAGATTCTTCACCTCAATGAAATTCAGATACAATTTCATTGACAAGTGAATGAAGGAAGACACAGCGATCACCATGAGTTTCAAGAATGTTGCATGGAATGATTCACAAGAAAACACAGGGGGTCAAAGGAAGGGGGTCATCAAGTCTTGCAAGAACCTTACAGAATTAGAATGATCAGGGTTGGAGGGGATCTTAAAGTTCATCTTGTTTCAACCTCCCTACCATGGGCAAGGACATCTCCCATGGAACTTTCTTACATTTCAGTGACAAAATTTCCACTGTAGAGATGCAGAAATAACTAGCAAGTGTGCCATGGAGGGACTGGCTAAAAGGGTAGTTCTATTTTGATTCAGAGAGTGTTAAACTCAACTTTGTCCAGAAATATCACTGAAGTTCTCTGTCATTGGTGGTGACTTTAGGTGTATGAAACTTAGCTGCCCTTCCCAAACATGAACACACGCATGTACCCGGGGGAATCAAACTGTCCCATCCAGAATCAGATGAGTTATGTTTCTTACTGATGCCCAACACAAATTAGTAAGCCTTTGCTCGTTCTTCAGAGACCTAGGCATGTGCCCTAAAAAAAGGTATGACTTCCCCTGATGACTGATGCCCCCATATTCAAAAAATCTTCTAATTGAAGAGAATGGTCTTCATGCCATCTTATTTGCTCTTCCTGAAATTGTTCCCTCGCTAAGTTGTCATAAAGTACTTTTATGGTACACAAGCAGAAAGACTTTATTCTGAGTATATATATGAAAGTGTACCCAAGTTCCAAAGAGCTCAAACAAATGAAATGTGAATCAAGCACCCAACCATCTCAAACTCTGAAAGCTATCCTTTTTGAATCAGTGGTTGAAGGTTGGCAACTACATCAATTTAACTTCCATAAGTTAACTCATATCACAAAAACCAAAAGGTAAACTGCAGTTTTAGAGGTCATTCTGTACCAGAAAGATACAAAAATACTTTGGATATCTATTTCTGCATATCAACTAGACCATAATTTCTGATTTAAGTAATGAGATTGATAGTGAAATTATCTTTAATCCTCATAATGAAGGATCATTTATATTGATTACAGACCCAGTAAAGAGTTTGCCAGAACACGGTTTTTTGAGAAAGATCCCCCAAAAGATTTCTTGAGGTGAATTTGACTTACAGAAGGGTAAACAGGATGTCAAGCCTTTGAATTGACGCATCCCAGAATCTGATAATGGGGCTAACATTTACAGCATCTTCTTTTGTGACCTGGATGAGAGGCTACAGAACACCCTGAGAAAATCTGCATGTGGAGCAAAATTCAGGGTCATGGTTGATGTACTAGATGGCTGTGCTGCCATTCAGAGGGGCTTTGACAAGTTGGATGAATCTTAATGAAATGTAACAAAAGGCTGCTTGTGGTGAGATTTAATCATCATCACATCAGCACAGATGGGGGGCTAACTGGCTGTAAAGCAGCTCTAAAAAACAAAAATAGAAAAAAACTCCAAAAAATGAAAAAAAGGAGGGAGGAATCTGGAGGATTCAGTATTGTGCCTTGGCAAAGAGAATCAAAGAAAAGCACTGCCAGGAAGTCAAGAGAGGTAATCTTTCCCCTTCCACTCAGCACTAGTGAGACATGCCAACAGTACTGGGAACAGTTTTGGACTCCTTGATACAGGGAGATACAGAGTCAAATCAGGACAGTAGCCAAGCAAACTCCATCAAGGGCCATGAAGATGGTGAAGGGACTGAAGCATCTTATGAGGATACCCTCAAAACTCTAGGACTGTTAAGCTTAGAGAACAGAACCCTTGGGGGGGGATGTTATCAAAGTATATAAATCAATGGGGTGAGGTGTAAAGATGACTGAGCTAGACTCATTTTAGAGATGCTCAGGGAAAGGCAATGGGCACAAATTTAATGACAGGTAATTACATTCAAATGCAAGATTTTTTAGTGAGTTTTGTTTGGGTTTTGAGAATGATCAAACACTAGAACAGCTTGTCCATCTCCAGTGGAAACTCTAAAACCATCTACAATTAAAAAAAAAAGGCTGTCTTTCCACTAAGTGCACAGAAACAGTAAAAACAGTCTGAAAATGGAATTACTTATACGTGTACTCATACTCTTGCAAGCTCAACAAATACAGCATATTCTAGTAATGTATTACATACTGCATTACCTGATAATATTTTTTAAAAGCCAGTTTAAAGACACAATTTTCTTCTAACTGCTTTTCTATTCACAAGGGATACTCTGCCTTTTTAGTGGAAAAATAAAACTGCTAAATTAAGCAGAATACTAGATGTTAGTAATTTATATTTAATCACTCATAACTAAACCAGAGCAACCTTACACACTGCTATCTAAAATTAAGATTTGACAGAACAGCTAATAGCAAGAATCATCAGCTACACACAAAGAGGGTCAACATGTTCTAATGTTAATGAATGATTTTTCTGTTTTCCTAACACATCACAGCTCCAACTGCAGTCACACTGACAAGCACACAACCAATCTGCTTTTCAGACTAACAAAAAAATATTATATAGTATTTCCATTAGTGTTGTATTACAGAGGGAAAACAAAATCTATTATTGAGACACACCAATTACAATTTCACTTAGAAATCAGAACAACTCTAACAGAATTCGTAAGTGTAGTTTCTTACAAGGATATACATAGCTGAATATAATACATGCATATGGGTGTGTATGAACATTTGTCTCCTGGTTACCATGACCCCTTGAAGGAGCTCATTGAGCACAGGGAAAGACATTACTGTTGCAATTCAGATCTATAAAAAAACTGATAAATCAGAAAACACAGATGCTGATCACTCATACTAACAGCTGTGCTATGGAGGTTTGGGGCTGAAGGAAGATTAGAAGTTATGCAATTTCTCACTCAGGGGGTGGAAAAAGTTCTGACTGGATTATACGGCTGACCGTAGTCAAAAGAAAATCCAACAGACAGCTTTGGGTGGGCAAGACCCTTTTTGTTTGCCTGGCAATAAACACAGAAGAGTATTCTGGAGGATAAGATCAATGGTCTGTCTAGATCTGCATCCTCTGAATGTTTGTAGCCAACAGCAAACTTCTATACAAAGGACAGGATAAATATGTACTGACATTTCTAGAATGGTCTCTTGGTCTCCAGCAGTTTGTGATTCAAAGACTTTTTATTTGGATTTAATAGCTTTCAATGGACAGAAGCTGCCACAGGAATCAAGTAACTTCTGTCAGCAAGCTTCAGAGCTAAAATATTTTGGTATGCAGTAACAAGACTGCACTTCTGTACAACCACTGAGGTATTGTCGAGTGAAGATAAGCGTCACAGTGAACAGCATAGAAATAGAAGCAGCAGCAGACTCCGTTTGAAGGAAGAGTCAGAGATATGACCTTCTCTTTTGCTAGCTTTCCAACAATGACAGAGGTGGTTCTTGGCTCTTTTACAACCTTGGGCTAAGGAACATAAAAATAAAGCATACCCTCCAAAGCTTTGGTAAAGATATTTATTCCTCCCCTCCTCTGCAACTTGGGAGAAGAAACATTCAATGATTCAGAAAAAAACCCAAAAAGCATAAAAGCATTTGTATATAGCTGGAATGAGAGTTAAAAGAGAACTCTGATGTCTACTCCTTATGGAGGAGATGTGAGGTAATGTTTGGAGTAGGAAACATTTATTCAAATCAAAACCCACTATCTGCATAATCCCAAAGATGGCTCTAGAGATTAAATTATTTTTCACAGCAATGCCATTTTAAGTTTGCAGCATTCTCTTCACACTTATTTAGAAATTTTACAGCTACAACATAAATGACAAATCTTGTGAGAATATTTACCTACAGACATTACTTTAATGACCCTTTATTTTTTTTGTAATTTCTGTTTTGACTATTTTTCTCTCTCCCAGATAGAGCTGCTATTTATTTTTTCAAGGGCTTTGTGTAAACTTCAGTTTCACAAATGCCTTTCAGCTACTATCTCCAAAGGTTCCACTTCTAAGTAAAATTTTCAGAAAGAATTGTTTCTTCTAAACCTCTTGTTCTTTTGGAGCTACTGCTTAGTACAAACGAATAGCAGCTGCTGCATTATGAGCCCATGGGTTGCCAACAAGCACATGAACTACACCTCCATGCTTCAGAGAATTTAACACCTTTGAGATCTTGTTAGAACATGACTTGTGACTATTAGTTGTTGGTTTTTAATTAATAAACATTCAGATCAGTTCTACTTTTTTTTGGCACTGAAAGCACCCAATTCCCTGAACATCTTACAGCGTGAGACTTGATGGGGTTTTGCTGCATCTCATCTTTTGCTGTGGCTTCTGCAGGCATATCCCATATTGTTTCTCAGGCCACAATTTTTCATTTGAGGATTTATTTAACTTAATTAAATTTTTAATTTAATTCCTTAAATTGAAATTTATCATCCTCAATATCACTTTCAAGTACAAATGTGACAATTATTCTCGAGGAAACATCTGTTCTCAGTAATTTACCCATATTCATACTTTGCTGTCAAAACAATACAATCACGTCTGAAAAACAATCTCCATACATAGTGACATACTAGGTGACATCTTCCCAGTGAACTTTTGGTCAATGACTGTCAAATATTATTCCACACACACAAGAAGTTGTTGGTTTTTTTCAAATGGGCAAAAAGCAAAATCAGATGCACTCTTCAAGCTTATCATGAGCGTACTGTCAACTGCCCACTAAGTATCAACATGAGTATGTACAGAGTAGGCAAATCTGCAAGCTCACCATTATTTACCATACACAACAGATTTATTCCCCACTGTCCTCACAAGATAAATGATCTTGAAGAATAAATACAAAAAAGTAACCTCAAGAACCATAGAATCATGGAATGGTTTCAGTTAGAAGAGACCTCAAAGACCATCTGGTTCCAACTCCCCCTGCCCTGGGCAGAGATACCTCCCACTAGACCAGGTTGCTCAAAGCCCCACAGTCTGGCCTTGGACACTTCCAGGGATGGGGCATCCACTCCTTCTCAGGCTGAAGAAGGTCCAGTTTGAGGATACGATGAGGCAAACACAGGACAACTGGAAAGAATTGTAAGCACCAGAGAGGAACTATGATCTAATGAGATGAAACCATGGTTTCATGAGAGCAAACCAGGAGTACTGTGTCCAGCTCCAGACCCCTCAGCACTAGGAGCACATGGAACTACTGGAGAGGGTCTAGAAAATGGACACAAGGATGATGCCTGGAGCACCTCACCCATGAGGACAGGCTGAGAGAGCTAAGGCTGTTGAGCCTGGAGAAGAGAAGGCACCAGGGAGACCTCATAGCAGACTACCAGTACCTGAAGGGGGCCTACAGGAAAACTAGGGAGGAACTATTTGCCAGGGCATGGAGCAATAGGACTAGGAGCAATGGTTTTAAACTAGAGCAGGGCAGGTTAAAGTTGGACATTAGGAAAAAGTCCTGCGCCATAAGGATGGTGAGGCACTGGAACGGGCTACCCAGAGAGGTGGTGGAGGCCCTATCCCTGGAGACGTTCAAGACCAGGCTTAATGAGGCTCTGAGCCACCTGATCTAGTACAGGAGGGTTGGACTAGATGGCCTTTGAAGGTCCCTTCCAACCCTATGATTCTATAATGAATGAAGCACTTGAAATTACAAGAGAGGGAACTCCCTAGAGAAGAGAACTCATATGCAAGAGTTGTTAGCCATTAATATTCTATTCTCAGAATTTCTTCATATATAGCATTATCAGATCTTCTGTCCCCTTCAGGGTAAACTTAGTTGTACATAACATACATCTAAATGCCTCAAATCTTCAAATGTCTCAAATCCTGTTTTTCAGGAGAGCAGCTCAGCAGACATTTTTAAGCAGCAAATTATCAACATACTTTAGAATCAACTGATGTCATCTCAGTTGTAATGGACCATGAACAGATTTGTATAATCAGTGACATTTGTAGTCTTTTAATCCTCTCAGAGGAAAGGAATAGCATTAAGAAGTATTGATTCTCTTCTCCCAGTGAGAAGAAATTAATAAAACAGAGGTCTTACGAACATGAACTAGGCAGAGAAATTAAGGTACCCACTATAGTATCCACTATTGTAAGCAGGTTTGGGGATTTTAAAAATTTATTTTAAAGGAAATAATTTTATCTATTGGAACCTAAATTACCTATTTACATTTACTATTTTTACTGCTTAGAACTGTTAATGCTGGGATCCATGGTGTTTTTTTGTATTGTAGAACACCAAAGAATTTTTAAAAATATTCATATAACAAAACTTAGCAGACAGTAATAAAGTACAACCAGTACCAAGAATCCAAACTTAAAGCACTTATAGCAAGTTTGTGATACATGAATGTCTTTCTTCAAAACCAGATAAACAATACAAGGCCTCGGTAAAAATAAATGCTGCAAAATTGACTGCAAATAAGGTCATAACTGTCTAAATGAACTGGAACATGGATGTGAAACAAGTTAGTTATGATAAAAATGAAACCGAGTAACACAATTGAAAACAAACTAATATTCTCCATTGGAAATCAGACGTTTAAGACATCATTCTGGCATCACTTCACTGCTTTTGAATAAGAAAGGGCAGCCTTTGTAAATATCCCCTGATGAAAGTAGCTTGTTACTTAAATAGTATTCTAAGTAAGACACAATGAAGATGCCACAATGATGGACTTCTCAATTATATTACAATAAATTTAGCTGGTGTTATCACACTTATAGAATTCTTTACACTGTGATAAGATCAAAATAATTGATTGGTGTGTTTTCTACTGAGAATGTAAACAGTGTGAGAAAGTGTGTATCTGAATGTTAATAGTATGCATACAAGTGGCATTTACATAAAGATCTCCTTCCACTGGCTATTTGCCTCTGGAATGATAGTATGTTATAGTTTGAACCGGCTTCATAGAAGCCAGGAAAGCAATGTTATTGACAAAGCATCTCACAGTGAATATCACTTTGTATCCCAGAGAGTATTTAGAGGACAGATTTTATTGCCATAAATTTCAAAATACCAAAGACCATTCACTTCTTAGACAATGAAAAATTTTTAATGAATCCCACATATTTTTCAAGTTAGGGTGGACTTGAAAGGAAAATATGGAGTTGGCATTTTAATTATGAAGATGTAAGACTCCATTACCTGTGATCCATTTGAGATGTGATCACTGGAACACAAAAGTGTCACTCCCTAAGCAATAGAGACTGAGAATTTCATCAAATTACAGTTAATAGAGATCTCAATCTAATCTTGGCTCCAGGATCAAAACTCAAAAAAATACTTGAAAAGTCAAATGATTCCATGTAAATAACAAAAAAATTTTGGTCTGTTCAGCAGAGATCTAAGTTTATATTATAAAGCCTACCCAAAAGATTTTTTTATAAAAAG
This sequence comes from Turnix velox, assembly GCA_013400935.1. Taxonomy (NCBI): domain Eukaryota; kingdom Metazoa; phylum Chordata; class Aves; order Charadriiformes; family Turnicidae; genus Turnix; species Turnix velox. The sequence continues at coordinate 112,125 of VZTY01012549.1, read as the reverse complement.
ATGCTGGACAACATGGTCATAAAACACTATCCAAAATATTGATATCATTATTTATGTCTAAAACATTAAAAATAACCCCCAAAATTTACAATGAGTTCTAACACACTCTACATATTTATCCAATTTGTGAAGATATGCAGAGCGCCACTGAACTTAACGTAACAGTATTTCAAAGGCAGTCTGATGAAGAGGTATGGATGACAGAGCATAAACTGTGACCCAGATGGTTAAATTGTCACCTGCCAACACAGGCTAAGGGAATCTATTATAATTTGTGAGAAGGTTGGTATAATATAGAACCAACTCAAATCTCATGTTTGTAGTAAATGTCAGGCACTAGTGATGAAACTATTGTATTCACTCAGAAGGATTTCCTCCTTCCTTCTAACAGATTTTAAGCTAAAAATTGGGAGTTACCTTTAATTAAGAATAATTTCCCATTCCTTTTAATACATCTGTACAGCGTTAGGCAAATACGGTATGATACAGTTCAAATGTGTTATATACAACTTATTGACTCAACCCACTTATTTGGTAGATAAACATAAAACCTATGGGTTGCACATATTTCTTTAAAATTTTAAGAGTTTTGCATCTGCAAAAAGAGTCAGCAATACTCCCTGAAAAACTAAAAATTTTGCAGTATTATGTAGGCCATTTTTACATGAAAAACTTAATCCACCTTATGCAGCAGAAAGTAGCACTGTAGGCAACAAACCCCTGCTCTTTAAATAACTTCCAAAAGTAGATGAAAGCTCAAGAAATACAAAGAAAAGGACCTAAAGAACAAAGGAAAATCTAGGACAGGTTAAATGGCTATGTTGTAAATGAGAAGAGTGGTTAACACAACAAGCATAAGATGCTAATATTAATCTTGTTTAAGCATTGGATAGTAGTGCAGGCTTTAAAAATTGTGGACACAGGCCGAAAGCAGAAGCTCCAGAACTGTAAACAAGTCTCTAACAGCCAATTAATGGTCACTGAAATAGAAAAGAACCACCTCAAGGGTTGTGAAAAGATTGCATTTATATCAAGAATATAAACAGTAGTTGTAAAAAGGAAAAAAAATCCAACTGAACGCACTGCTTTTACCTGGAGAATAAACATCCCTTTTGCACCATGTAATCTAGGGATAGGCAACAAAGTCAGGAATTGTCTAGAAATGAAACTCTCTCATAAAACAGTAACACCCCAAACTGTGAGCAAGAAAGGGAAAAGAACATGGTAGAGAGAAAAAAGAATATCCACTTCATTTCTAGTTTCACTTGCCGTCTTGTAAATCGAGTCCATGACTGGTAGCCATCTCTGCCACCACTAGACCATCACCTCTGTAAGATTTTAGATTTACATCAAATTTAGGACACAGATGTTAAGGAATGGCTGCTTTGAATACCTACTAGTAGTGATTGATAAGAACTAAATTTGGAGCATTAATCACAAATAATGCATAAGAATAAGCTGTTAGCACAACCAGTACCATTAATGATTGTCAGTCCAGAAAAGTGGGGTTTAGAAACTCTGAAGAGGCATACATGACAATGATACACAGGCATCAACTGGTCATTTGCAGTTAAATAGCAGTGTTACTGAAAAACATAGAGCACAGATGCTGAGTGCGTTATGATCTCTTAATTGAAAAGAAAAAAATCTCAAAGGAACAGTCAGTACAAATACTCCTTATTTTTTGTTATTCAAGTATGCACCTGTTTGGATCTCAGAAAATGATCTCGGATGATGACATTAATGAGTTTTCAGCTATTTCGTTCAAGCAATAACTGAAGTAATTTTCCTAGAAATCCAACATCTGATCTAGTCGCTATATAAAGAAATTATATGCAGCACAAAAAACATTTACACCACAGTCATACTCCAGTAAACAGGGCTCTGGTATTTTGACAAAGAGAGGACTACGTCAGAAATTTGTTAGAAAGTCGTATGCAAACATTTTGTGAGTGGTTTACAGATTCTCAATCAGAAAGCAGCCTTTCTATGAACTAGTTAGTAATGGCTAAGGGGAAAAAAAGACGGGAAAAAATGGAAAAACAATTAAATGTCTGTATTACTCTTCCATCAGAATCAAAGCAACATTATGCTTCTTCAGTTAGCAAATAAACTTCTGATAATACTGTCAAACTAAACTAAAATAAGAAAAAAAACCCTTTTTATATTGTTGCTTTCCTTCCTGACAACCAAATCCACCAGAAGTACTTTACACTGCCAGAATTTGGGTTTTCTAATAGACTTTTAAAAGATGTTGCTAACAAATACAAAAAAACTCATAAGGAGCTTTGAAGGACAAAACACAATTCATTAGTGTCCAGTTTAGTTACTATCAGACTCAAGACATTCATATTTTCAAGTGATCGTAACATTATCTTTTCCCACCTGCTGTTATTTAGATCAGTCATTCCAGTCTGAACCTTAAGTGGCTGCTAACAAGAGCAAGAAACCTCTTCATTTACACTTAGTATTTTAGTGGACAGAAAAAAAACCTACTAAGACAATATCAGAATTTAACCCTAGATGGCAACTAGAAATATGCAATTGCTTGTTAACTTTCCCCTAGATTGAAGAGAGAATCAGAAAAGGAAGGGAAAAAAGCCTCACAGGTAAAGACATCTTAACAGGAAAAGCAAAAGCCACACACACAAGCAAAACAAAACTAGAAATTCATTCACTACTTCCTTCAGCAGGCAGGTGTTCAGCCATCTCCAGGAAAGCAGAGTTCCATTGCATGTAATGGTTACTCGGGAAAACAAACATCCTAATTACAGAAGTCGTCCTCCACCCTCCTTATTCCCTCAGCTTTCTATGCCAAGCATGATGTCACTTTGCATGGATCATCCATTTTATCAGCTGGGTTGAGGTGTTCTGGCTGTGTCCCCTCTCAACTCCTTGTGAATTCCTCCAGCCTACTCAATGTCAGGGTGATATGAGGAACAGAAAATGCCTTGACTGCCTTGCAACAATTAAAAACACCAGAGTTTGATATCAATAGTATTTTTTATCCAAAATTCAAACCACAGCACTGTATCAGCTGAAACCATAACAGAGACAAAGCTGCTGACCTATACCAAGATACGTTAACTGTATCTGGTTTAACTACTAGATGCCTACATACACACATGAATCTATGATTCAAAAGTCTGCAAAATCTGCACCCATATTTTGCAAAGTTTGAACATGAAATTAGGAAGAATAGGACTTGAAAGGAGCTTTACTTTTCTCTGAAAGACTATCAGTTTTCCATTCCAAGCACTATCAGGCACGCATAAAAAATGTCTGAGAGAAGTATGTCTAACTTCTTTTGAAACACTTCCAGTCATACATGGATGGAGATACCAGGTTTACCCTTTCCTAGTCTCCTTAAGCTTCCTCTATCTTCAAAGATAGTCACTGGTAGTTTTCTGATTGGTTCTTCAATTTGCTTTAAAGAACTATAAATTCTCTGTTGAGAGGGCAGCTGCCTGGTTTCCCATCTTAAGAGAAAGCCTTAGTCTCATAACACAAGACACAGATGTTCTTACAAAAATAAATCAAAGACTTTTGGTTAGAATCTCTGAAACTAAGCACACCTCCTCTAGATATTAGTGAAATGTGGAAGAGACACATAATCATTTATACCAAAGGTGCTGCCCAGGTTTTGAATAGGGAGCTGTTTAACAAGATCTGTTCAGAAAAAAATGAGAGTAGCTCACGATAATTCATGTGGTAAGTCATGTATCATTCTGAAGGATTCCAGAAGCTCAGTCTGGGATAAAACATAGCAGTATAGAGGATCATCAGACATTTTTTTAGTAACAGAGAACTCTAAGTGTCAGCCATCTCTTGTGGTACAAAAGACAGTACAGAATAAATTAATAACTTTAAAAATGCATGGCTGAGTTTTCTTTTAGGTGTTTCAAATAGCAATTTACGTACTCAAAGAAGGACTTGTTCTCATAAAAGAACAAAAATGAGTATGTAACTTTACTTAAAGGCATTGCAGTTTGCAAAACGTCTGTTCTCAGGTAACATAAAAGGTTCTGAGCATAACTTATACTTGGTCACACAGGTTCAAAATATTCTAATCGAAAAAGACAAAGCATCATTATGAGATCTGAAGTAGTACATAAAATGAGTTTGCTACACTACGTACCTGTTTTCATTTCTAACAAGCGCTTTTTCTTTTGTTGCCTCTCTTGCTTTTCCTTTTCTGCTTTCTCCTTAGCTATTTTAGCACGTCTCTGTTTTTCTTCTGCTTCCCTTCTTCTCATATTTTCCTTTACTGCTTGCTATGAAAGAAAAAAAGGAACAGTGTACCGTTAAAACTAATGCATTCACAAAATCAAATCTGGGCCTTCAAAACAAAGTAAAAAAGTTTAACCTTAACTTACCAGGCCAAGTAAATATTTGACATCCCATATTTAGTACATTTTTTCAGAAGAGTAAGTACATTCAGAATAAATACACATAAAGCATAGAATTAGGCCCAAATGGGAATTATAAATTCAGTAAGTAATACAGCTTAAGAATATACTCATTAATGTAGGAAGTATTAAATAAAATAAGAAGTACTCAAAATATCATCCTGTTTTGCAGAACTTTCAACATATTACGTTTGCATTTCTAGAATAGCTTCAAAATTTATTCTTTCTCACACTGCTACCTTACCAAGCAAAACAAGGCTGGTCAGGTGTCTTTGCTGAGCATTTTTCTCATTCTTATCCATGTATGAATTAAATAACTTGGTCTAAAATTTATTTGGAATTATATATATGTACTCCAAAATTTCCAATATAGTAAACCCAAAACTGAGTTTCAGAAGTTCTAAATCATTATTTTGCATACTCAGACATTAGGCAAAAGTGCTGTGTCATTCAATGATTTTTAAATATATGCTATTCATTGCTTTTAGTGTTAGCTATGTACACAGGTAAATTTTAGGTGCTCTTATGGGGCTTGCATTAAATGTAAAGTACCATTCACTTATTTTTCATGGCAGAAAGTTTTTCTTTTCAGAACGTAGTTACCCACACAATCTCATCTCTCACAACAGATCAAGCTGTCCCCTTCTACAAAATGCCTAAAACCTTTACAAGGTCTGAGGCAGAGACTGTACATTTGCAGGGTTAATTAATGTTTTGGGGCTTTCTTTTTAATGGGAAAATTCTAGAACATCTAGGCTGGAAGGAAGCTTTCAGGTCATCATGTCCGATCACTAACCTAAAATTGCCAAAAATTTTGGGCTTGTTCTAAGAAAAATGAAGAATGAACTGAAAAGTAATATAAAGTATAGATGAATATGATTACAGCAACATTGAAAGCAGACACTGTCTGTGTAGCATCACAGCAATAGACAGTGACCAAAGGCAGTTAAAAAAAAATTAAAAAAATACACAAATCTTGTGAGAAAGTGCTTACCTTTGATAAGAAGCATAAGCTTTCAGTCATGAAAAATGACAATAAAATGGACATCTTAAACAAAGTAAACCTGTGCTTCCATTGCCCTCTCCAGAGTCACCTTTTATCAATTTTCTTGTTACTGAAGGAGGAGGGAAGAAGGCTACTGCCAAACGCTAACATTCTGTATGAATTAATTTGAACAAATCGATTGCTTATTTTCAGACTGAGTATTATATAAAATAAACTGCTTGGCAAAACACAAGTAGGACTTGACCACAATTTCAGCACAAATTACATGCCTTCCTAAACCCCCAAAAAAGGAAATGTCTAGTTTACATCTACCTTTTGCCCCAAACAGTACCTGTAGGACTTGGCCCTGGCCTGCAGTCATCCAAATGTATTCCATTCTATGCCATTACATTCACACTGATAAGCTGCACTCAAATTTAGCAGCTCACAGCTCCACATCTAGTGTAAACTGGATGCTGTGGTGTATCATCACGCCTTGCTGCCAGCCTTTCTACAAAAGGACACTGGTGTTCTGTGTCATAACTTGACATTCCAGGCTGATGCTGCCTTGGATAATTTCTCCAGGATACTAGATAGTTCTGTCATTAGATCTCCTTTGAGAATCAGGTAACCAACTCTCCAGATTCCACTGAATGAAGTAACAACCTTCTTTGACTAGAACATGAGATTAGACACCTGAGTTCAACTATGTTTGGAGGCTCTGCCCTAGAGTCAAATCCTATCCTACATGTACTGTGTGCTTTCAACACAAAACATTGGTGTCTGAATTTCTGCAAAACATTTATAACAAGAATTGTTACCAATTTGGCCAAGTCAAACAAAAATTTCTCTCTCACAGTCTGCATTTCAAAGATTAAATATCTTAACACTCCCTTGTTCAAAAGGTCCAAAATATTAGATGTGTTCTGATCATACCTGCTACATACAGCCAGTATTGCATTTAGAATATGGCACCATACAAAGTTAACTTTCAGAAGAACTACCAAAGTATACACCTTTTGCATACCAGGTCAAGGCCTAGAGTTTCTGAGATGGATGTGCTCTTGGATTCTTTCTTGTGCTCTGCCACAATTGTTTCCAATTTTTACTTGGGTATTTGCAAAACAGAAAAATACTCCAAGTTCTAACTTTTTTGCTCTTCTTTTGGTTCAAGTAATTTTTCTGCTGCAGAACAACCTAGTGTTGACAGCCCTGTGATTAGTGTACTGTCCATCCCGGCCATAAGAGTTGTTGATGCCAGGTATCTTCCCTCCCTCTACTACAACTCCAGACAAACACAAGAAGACAAAATTGTAATGTTGCTACATTTTATTTAAGAAAGCTATTACTTCCAAGGAAAGGAAGTTTCCTTGCAAGAAAATAAACTGCTTTCCATACCTCTGTTACTGCACAGAAAAAGATTAACAGAGATATTTCATACCTACAGTGTTCCACTAGTTGTACCTGGAAGTTATCTTTGGGAGGTAAGGTAAGATGCTTCATCCATTGAATTTTTGATATGGACAAATATGACTCCAAAGCAAAGATCTGATAACCAGGAGTAATGAATTATGCTTGTAACTATGTTCTGTGCTCAATATTTGGTGCTCTAAGAGATGGACAAAAGCCATGACAACCACCAAATACTACTGAAGAACAAAGGACAGTCCAAAGGTAGTTATGTAGATGAAGTCAATAGCTCAAGAATTAAACATGAGGTTTTTAGTGTTTTAAACATTCTCATTAATTAAGAACAATAATAGCATTATAAGCATGTAAGAACTGTATATAAATCATCAGCTTTGCTTGACAACAATGATGACTGAACTTCACTTTCCTATTCCTACTGGCGACTTCATCAGTCTCTTATCAATTTTGGACTAGTTAACAAATCAATGATTTTTCAGCACTAAATTTAAAAGTTTTTTAAGCTAAGTTTTCTAGGATGCCAAGCATCTTCATTTTCTGTCAGCAATCAAGAGGAATGCTAAACAATTCTGAAAATCAGATCTCAGGTGTCTCACCGCAGGCATCTCAAAAATCTTTTCCAAAAAGTCTCAAAAGGGAGCGTGTACTGAATATTTTGTTTAGTATTATTGAATGGTAAGTGGATTCATACCTTACCTACACACTTTTTTAATACAGCCAACAAACTGTGCTCTGCAAGATGGAATTACTCATTTTCCTCATGGTTTCTTCCATCATGCTCATCAATAATATCAAACTGTTTCAAAGCATTAATTAATCTAATCCTTATAACTGCTGTGAAGCAGGGGTTAGTATCAGTTCTATGTGTACAGACACAGAAAAGAAATACCGTGAAATTAAGGTAAAGTTGTTTGAGACTCCAATTTAAGATGAATCTAGAGTATTAAGAATTCTAACTTATAAGAATTTAAAAGGGAGATGTTGTTTAAATATCAACACTAAGTAGTACAATTATTTCAAAAGTTTTAGCAAAAATTGAAATCAGGCTTCCTAGTTTCTAATAAGGTATTGATAAAGTTAACCCTGTACTTTTGTAGAATTGCAAAAACCCATCATCTCAAACAAATCCACACAAACCCCCTATAATAATATACATTTGTATGAGTACTGGAAATGCATTTAGCCTCAAAAATAGCACATGCACATGTTTATATACATAGTATAGATGTTGCCCTGCGGTATAAAGGCAGAGATAACCTTCATATCTATGACTTTTTTAGACTCTAAGGCAAAGTTCTGATGACCAACAGTAATGAATTGTGCTTACAACTATGTTCTGAGCTCTATACAAAAGGAGCTATCAGCAATAACCTGCATAGGTCTAATGTTAGTTTCTCAAAAATAATTCAAATATTTATAATAATCACTATTTTAATCAATCCCCAAAGAACGCATTCTTTTCAGAGGGAAAAGAAGGAAGTTGAGCATTTAAATGGTATGAAAAGTAAAAGCCTAGACAATTTATTTTAACAAAACCTAAATGCCCTTAGAAACAGACGACGTTTGAGGAAAATATGCTATTTTTTGCAAGCCAGGATAAGGAGTCCTGAGTTTCCATAGCAGGGAACCTGCTTACAGATAAAAATCCTAATACTGACCACAAGCTGCAGGCAAATAAAAAGTTGAATGAAAAAAAAAAAAAATTAGTCTGCATTTTACATGGCAAAAGTATGCATTATAAACATAGAATTGTTGATTATTTATTTTTAAGCAAACAACAAATGGTCTTTAAATAGCAAATGCAGTTGTATTTTAAAAAGGTAGAGTTTCAGACTTTCTCCCTTCAGGTTATACATGCAAATTAGAGACTAAGTTTTATATTACATTCACTGTTATTAAAAATTTTCAATTATTTCAGAAAGAAATAGTCTACGAATAATAAATTCAAAACTCAACTATCCTTAGGATATATTAAGAATGTAAGATGTGCAAAGTAAAATTGCTGATACTAATATCAGATAGCATGTGAGGAAAGAGACACTTATTTTTACTTTCTTCTGTAACAGATTACAAAACTAGTTTCTAAGAAATATTAAGAATAAAATAAACAGGTTATACCATAAACATTGTCCTGAAGTTGTTTAAGTCTGTGAAAAATTCCTCCACTGAAACTTTCTTCAGATCAATGGCATAATATCCCATCACGTTCTGATAAAGTTTTTCCATATTCTCATGCATCCGAGAAAGTTTCTGAAAATCTTCTTTGGCATGAACAAGAAAGCTGTACACTGCTGTTAAGGCTGCAAGAGTACTCAGAAAATCCAGTCAAAATCACATTTATTACTTAACATTGATCTGTATTTTATACACATTTTTCATTTGTATCAAATGAATTACCAAAAGAATTCCTTCCACCTCATACATGCTTCCTATTATTTACTATATATATCAAGCCTATAAATAAATCAAGGTGCTTTCATCAAACTTTCTCAGCCACTTTAAACTGATAGATTATACCATTAATATATCATTTGTCTGAAATGACAAGTATAGGACTACTCTAACTTCAAGAATCTATGTAGTTTTTTTGGAATCAGGGTCCCCTTACTGAGGCTAAAATTTAGGACATACACATTATGTTTTGTACAGAATTTACATAGAGATGACAATAACCTACCTGAAAAATTTCATATATCCCTACTAACATTAGAGTAGAAATAAAAATAACAATGAACATGAAAGATTAAAAACTTCATTGGTGTAGCAACACCAAAGCAGTCATTTCTATTCTTGTCTGCTCTTTATGCTTTTTTTAAGACTATACGTAATACCAATGCAATTTAATTAAATTATTGATAAAACAATAAAACTGTTACAACAAGACACAGACAATTTTGAAGTCGCACCAGAAAACTGCATAACATAACTGAAATTGAAACCCTGTGTTTGTTCAAGAATTTTGATAATATAGTTTGTCAAAGAAGAAATCCTGTACGTGGTCATTTCCTTATTAGGACAACTGCATGACTTCCTTAAGTCTTTATCATAACAGAATGTTAGCTAAACCAACATTTACAGACTATTATTTTCCTATTGCAGAAAAAACTACAAAAAGATAAGAAATTACAATTTTACCTTTGCTCTCAACTGCCCACCCCAACTACTGGTAAAGAGAATTTGTATACTGTATTTGCATACTTCAGACTACAGATAGATACATGATGGTCACTTCATTTTACAAAGCAGTAGATTTCTTAATTAAAAGCATTAAAGTGTAGACAAATAAATTTTTGTCCACCACACTGTTTTAAATGGAGATTAACAATTTACTGTTCAGTAAGCGCTTGCATCCTCTGGGGTTTTTGCAATGTATTCCCTTTAGTTTTGTTTAGAGGTGGAATCCATTTTAATTTCACAGTGTTCTTCTGACTTAACATTGCTTTCCATAGAATTGGTTTGAGTCAGAAAACGTCATCTTGTCCAGTGCCTCTGCAGTAAGTGGGGGCACTCTGCACTAGATGAATTTACTCAGAGCCTCATCAAGCCTAGCCTGGAATGTCTCCAGGGATGGGGCCTCCATCACCTCTCCAGGCAGCTTATTTCAGTGTCTCACTACCCTCATGGTGAAGAACATTTTCATAATATCCAATCTCACCATGCCCTGCTCTAGTATAAAACCATTGCCCCTCATCCTATCACTCCATGGCCTTACAAACAGTCCCTCTCCAGCTTTTTTATAGGCCTCCTTTAGGTACTGGTAAGCCCCTATGAGGTCTCCCTGGAGACCTATGAGGTCTTCCAGGATGAACAGCCCCAACTCTCTCAGCCTATCCTCATAGAAGGATATACTAAGGAGAAAATACTAAGTCAGCAGTTAGCAGTTTTCTTATTATGATTTAGAATCCATATCAGAAAGTCATACATCAATGTTCACAGATACATGCAGGAAAAAAGAAATATTAATATTGTAAAGGTACATTATTATCACTGTGATGGCTGTTAGCTAGGTCTGTGAGGACAGAACGATTTCCATTAACAAAGATGTCTCGGAAAGATCCAACAAAGGCTAGATTTTTATGATCTTACTTGATATATATCTGTCCCATCACCTCCCAGTCACTTCATTCCAGATTTTCTCTTCATCTTATAAGGCTCCTTAGCCAGTAAGAGCTTCTTTTCACACTTCTATCAACTTTGTAAGATGCAGCTTGTGAGGAGTTACAGACTACCTCTGGTGGCTATCAATAGCTCAAAGAGAATTGATGTTGCTGGATCACCTTTTTCTCCTATCAGTTTGAATCTGTCTCCTCTACTTAGCTCTCAAAGTGCAGTGTTTACAGGAAGATGCTCTCAGGAGTTGAGTTTCTTCAGAATTTTTAAGGATGTTAAAAATCTATTGGTAAGAATGAGGACAGTTGATGAGAGTAATAGATGCCCAAATATTAAACAAACAAAAAAAAGGATCATGAGAGACGTGACATGAAAAAAACTCACAAGTTACAAATCTCAAAAGAAATGCCAGCAGCTCAAAAAAAGCCCTAACAAAATAAAAGCACAAACAACTATAATAATGAAAAACAGTAAATTAATGCTGAATGGAACTAGAAACTAGCACTACTATCACCTGTTTGTTTTTGATCATGCAATTTAGGGTGCTTATTGTTTGTTAGATCATTATCAGAATATAAGCAAAACTACACTATAATTTTCAATTATGAGGCTGTTTATTTCCACAAAATAGAAAGGTTAAAGGAAAATTAAATACATTTGTATTGTTGTCATTATGCGTGTTTTGCATCAAACATCCCACTAACTTTTTGCTAGATATTTTTGGAAAAAAAATGAAATTAGGGAAAAAAAAGTTTAATACATTAATAATTTTATCTTGTAAATTACTGATATGCCAGAGTACATCCTCGAAAAGAAAACTGTTAGCATGGAGAGGTGAGAGAGAGGAAATTCCTGTGATATTCTGCAAGATACAGCTAGTAATAGGTATGTTAACAGAGACCATATAGACTGTATAGCTTATACTGTTGAAACTGACTCCCCTTGAGTATGTGATGCAGTTTTACACTCAAAATAGAGCACTATGGAAAGATGTTTTACTATCCAGTACTTTATTATTACACAAGAACAATCCTAAGAATCTTATTTTCCATCTGGTGCATGATGGGATAGTTTAAACTCTTGGCATTCTACTGAGACTGTGCTTCATTTTAGGTATTTTTAATAAGTCCCTTTCCTATTTTCTTAAATATGGTTTTTGTTAGCCAGCACTTGCTAAACTGGAGACAACAGGGAATACTACTGAGCACAGCAGTCCCAACTGTAATTATTATGAACAGGTTGATATATATGTATTATCAGCTAACAATTCACTGGTTTTGGATGAATGAAGACAGAAGTAGAACAGAGCTGCAACACAGGCCAGAGCAAAAGCAAATCATGAAGTTAGGTATCTGTTAACTTTTTCTGAAGCAGCTGCACTTCACCGACTGCCTTTTTGGACTCACAGGACTACAGATCATCATTCTGATCATTAATGGAACAGGAAAATAGCAGGGAACTGAGACAAGCAATATCTGTGGCAAAATTTCTAACTGCTGCATGTTTAGTATTGCATATTCATGGCAGCTCTTTTATAGTGAATTGCTTATCTGAGGTTCATACTGATTTTAATATATTGTGCTACATGAAACACTAATCTAGTGCATGGTATCAAGCCAAGTAAAAGCACCTGTTACCCTAGAACAGAAAATAAATTATGTTAATGTAGAAATACCCCCTATTCACCATTGTGATTTTTTCCACAAACTAACCTGCATTTTAAGTGTATCCAATCCAAAAAAAGGAATATGATTCTACAGAAGACACCACATATACTTTAGTAGAACCTTCAAAATAGAATGGAGACTTCCACTACACTAGGCAGCAACAGTCTCTGTAAAAAGATGGCAAATTTTTCAAAGACTAGTGCAAAAAAACTTCAAGGTCACTTCAAACCAGGATTTCAACAAATGATTTTCTTTTTAAGGCCAAAGGGTCTGAATGTTATAGGGCTCTGGTGAGGATTTCCCACATCCAAGTTCTTAGGAAAATAACTGCAACTGCCTGAAAAATAAATATCATACAGATTTCCTCTTATATACATTTAGCACATTCACCAGTAAAATTCCTTATCTGAATATAATAGTTCAAGAAACACACAGAAATGCTTAATTTTTAATACTGTACCTTCTGAAGAGTATTTCTCAAATAATACCTTTTTCTTGACTCTGTCCTACTGGTCTCTATGTTACAATACTAAATCAAGTTGACATGTATTTTTATCACACAGAGCTGCTACATCAATCATGTATATCCCATATATTATGAGCAAAACCAGAGCTAACTGTGATACACACCTTAAGTCCACATCAGATATTCAAGATCTGTATAAAGGCACTTTATTCTTAAGTTAAAGTCTACTTTATTTGGCAAAGCCCTATCTCATTACTTATCCACACAGTAAACATCTTGACCCTCTTCTGAAGAGCAACATAACATCTTTTTTCATCTAATGAGCTCAGGTCCTGTCATCATCCAAAGTCCTTAGGATGTGAGGACATTTAAAGACTTCAGTTTGTTTATATTGTCAGAGGGAAGCTCAAACTAAAAGGCCAATTGATAATTGGCAGTCCAGAGGCAGCATACAGGCCCCACCAAGCAGCTGAACTGGGTATGTTCTACCTCATTCGAATCAGGCTCTAACCTAGGAGCTGGTCCTTCCGTTTTCATAACCTCAAGGACAAGGACAAGGAAAGAGGAACAGAGAACTGATCAAAAACAAATGCAGCAACCAACTTGTCATGTCTCAAGTAGTAGCTCCACAAGCTTCTGTGAAAATCACGATTAACACTGAATTCAGAGGTAGGCTAAAACTTGTCAAAAGTTTCTCAGCTGGTACTTAGAAAAGGATGAGATGTGAGCTGGACAGATAGAGAGTGAGTTGACTAAATTAATTAAGCTTTTAATAAACAATTTAAACACTACCCATAAACCCATTAATTTTTTATTTCAAATGTAAAAGGGTATTTTTTTCAGTGTGCTTTTTTTGAACATTTCACCCGATGAATCTAATACTACAGATAAATACCAATACAATATTCTTTTACTTTTCTAATTAAAGCAAACAGAACTGCAATAATAACTATAATTTCTTTTCAGCTAATATACTTAAGATGACTGACAAACTACCACAATCAAATATATAGGAGAAATATTCATAATTACAGGCTTTGTCAATAAACGAGTGCACCAACTGTGCATATATCTGACTTCCAAAAGAAACAAGAATGCTAATCAGTTCATTAAGGGCCTTTGGGTTGTGATATTTAGCGACAGGATGTAGTAGCCTGCTTGTCTACAGAGCCTAATTGTACTCAGGATGAAAAATTATTTCCAACAAAGCACCATCCCTCCTTTCTCAGATTTCCTGCTGCTTCCTTTTTATGAGCTGCATGACTTTCAAGACATCAGCATCATTCAGCTTTCCTTGTCACAGGAATAAAAGCAAAGACAGGTCCAGGCTTCATCATGCTGTGCAAGATTATCTAACCTTTACATCAAACCTCTTTTGCTTCATAATTTACTGAAGCTCCTGTTTTTCTAAAAGTGAGCTTCTTTAATTAGCATGCTCACAGACATTACTAGAAACCATATGCAACTGTTTTGAAATTAATGCCTGTCTGCTGGGAGGGGAAGTCAGCAGGGGTAAAACTGTCGCTGTTCATAATATTTACTGCTCAAAATATTGCATCTGAATAGTCTAATACAATGAAACATGTAGTATGGCTGGTTTTACTTCTGCTGCTTTATTCTGCCTAAGACCAGATATTCATCTCAGATGTTTCTGACAGCAGTCAATACCCAATGACTAGGGAAAACAAGAAGGATAGCTGGTAAGTAAAACACAGTAATTTAATTGATACAGCATTTAGTTTTGAACAGTCTGCACGATAGTGATTTTTCTGAGCTAAAATTGCCTCTGGACTAACATGTTTAATAGCTCCACACATTCTATCTTTAGCTAACTATATCATACATGAAATTCCGTTACAGTTTCAGCTGCTACAGTTTGTTTATTGTGTACAAAAACACCTCTGTTAGTATGTTCTAACATGCCAAGCAATATTTCACACGAGATTAATCTTGGTTATTTTTAACACATAATAACTAACAGAATTCATAACTTTCTTCCTTTAAGGCACACAAAATTACAAGTACCTTTACTATATTTTCCTAGTTTTCTTGATTTTCTACCTTTAGAGTCCTAATTTATTAGAACATCCCTGATACAGAAAATATTGTATACTGTTGATCACTGTCGCTATTCTCTGCCACATCAGTAGCTTTAAAGTGTACTTTATGAGGTAGTAGCACTCAAGATATGAGTATTACTGATTTTAATGAAGACTTATGTTTTCTCCTTGCTGTTAACTGCAACTGCCCTAATTTAATCAACTATCATATTTTTTCTGCATCTATTTTTAATAATCATAGAAGTTCACTTGCTCTTCTCTCAGCATCTGCTATTATAAAATTTTTGACATTAAACATTGGGTGGTTTTCTTTTATATATTAATCCAGACAAAAAAAAAAATCATTCCACTTGTAACCAAACAAGTGTCATTTCTTGGAAGTCATTAATACAACTTGTTGTAAGGTTCATGGAAATTCACTTGTTCTACTGACTGCTCTGCCTTGGTCTGCATGCTGTAACAGATCTTCAAGGGAAAGTTCTCTCTTTACAAACTTGTACTGGCTCTCCACCATCACATTTTATTTCCCATTTACACATATTGGTTATGTTCTTTCTCATTTAATCTCCATCATTTTTCTTGGTAGAGAAGATAGACTTAAAGATCCTCCTCATAGCCCTTTTCAAAAAAAAAAAATGAGGTGCATCTTTTCAGCTTTGGTGTCTCGAGCTTAGTAACCTATAGTCCTATGGGCTTATCTTTAAGTTAATTTTAAAATCTTTTCAAGTGTTTTGTGACCACTGGGGTCACAAAATCCCCACTCCTGAGGATTTATTGCTATTAATTTTATATTTTTCCTTTAAAAACCGCTTTACTGGCTACTTCATTTGAGATTATCCTTGCACTCAAAATAGTGCTCAGTAGGGTCAACTAAAGTTCTCCCACAAGAAAACTAATGCTAAGAACAAGTTTACCTTTATGGTTATGGCTTATCTTCATGGCACACATTGACAATCTACATCTTCTCTGGCAGAATTACAGCTTTTGAGATGTTTGAAAAAGATGACACACGGATCTGCCTTTGCATTTCCTAAGATGATCACTGCCTTTTTTTAAGCCATCAGTGAACTGTTCTATTACTCTTCAGATATGGGATGGAATTTCAAACCCTAGGAAAGTTATATTATTGACAAGGTCTACCTATTTGCCTTATATGACTGTTGATATACTTTTACTTTTCACACTATTTCTCTACAGTTGTAACTTACTGTGTTTTAAATGCAATTTAGAATTTATTCCACTCACTTCCTGCAATAGTTTCCAAAATGCCCTACATGTCAGTAACACAAAAGGTAACAAGGCATCCTACATAATAATTTATTTTTCATTTTAGGTGCTTGATATTAGCATATAAGTACATAATTATTCCTCAGCTCACTCTTCCCATGCTCTCCTTCTTAAGTGAAGCTTTTTTTCCCCAGGCTGTTCTTCACCAACTCTCAGCTGAATTTTGATTACTTCTTTCATATCTCCTTTACATGTATTTCCAAAGAAAGCAGTATACTAAATTATCTTTTACCCCAAACTCTAGTACTGCCCTTTAAAAATGTTTTAGGATATTTTAAGTGCTGGTTTGGATTAGATTATCATTGTAGGTCCCCTCTCACTTAAATAGTTTGTTCTATTCTAATGGATTACAAAGAGTCTGTCCTTTCTCATAGGTTAGATTTCTTAGTAAGTACTTCCTAACACTAACTTCCAAGACTACACATCATTTTCTTAACCAGATACAGACTTTGCATAGTCCTAGCAATATTTCTGAGAAATGTATCAGGGATATACTTTACTTTAACTTCCTAGCCATAGTTTATCACTCACCTTCAGACCTCTCTCTCAGTTTTTCTATTATGCTATTGGCTTACAGTTCATAGTATAGAGACTGCATTCTGGTGGGCTGGAACATATCTCTCAAAAACACACTAAGGTGGCAAAAAAGCTGGCAACAACAACACAACTTCACCAACAAAATAACCAACCTTACAAAAAATTACCAGCAACATTGAAATGTTACAGACAACCTACTGAGTCCAGATAAAGCCTAAACCTAAGCTGAGACCATTTTTGCAGTGACTAGTCTCCTGAAGAGGAAACTGGCCCTAACATAGCAAGACCCTTCAGGGTCTTCAGGCTTCAGGGTCCCCTGCCATCTTTTATTTAATAATATGTGATTAATCAAGGCAACTGTCTCCTAAGTGCCACTGACTTTGTGCATAACAAAGTAGAGTTCTAGATAGGTAATAAACATGCCTGCAGAGGAAATATCAGCCTTTCTCCCTATCTTGCTTCCAGGTTAGTCTCAGTGCCAAGTATACACAACAAACATCTGATAGGGAGGTTTAAATGAAAAAAATGTTTTTCTCTGCTTTCATTAAGCATCTTCATGATCTTTCTTATGAGAGACACAGACAGTAAAGTTGGCTGCAGGACATGCCATATATAGCAAGAGAAGAAATTTTGGCAAAAGTAAGACCAGAAGATTCACAATGCTATGAATCTAACTTTTGAAACACAAGAATTTTTTTGATTCTGTGGTTGCATGTAGAAAAATATTCACAGTGGTAAGGTACACACTAAAAAACAATCACAGGGTGGCAGACATCTATTTCTAACAACTTCTCACATTAAAAAAAAATAAAAAATTATGCATTGTAAAAGCTGAAAACATGCCTTTTTCTCCTTGTTTTGTCCAGTACAGATGAATCGTTTAATTGGGGTGATCATGTATTCAGTTTCGCAGTGGAAAAAACAGTTGTATCTTTCCAAAATATATAATACAGGCTCAACAGAAGTTAGGCAAAGAAATTTGCCTAGAGGTAATGCAGCTAAGTTGCTTCTGGGTTGTTTGGGTTTTTTTTAAAGAATACTCCAAAGGATATCGACATTTTTGCTACAAACTTATCGTGCTTATCTTCAGGAACTGGAAAAGTCTGCAAATCCTTCTCAAGCTGTTGGAGTTGTCTCTCCATATGCTTCAGGCTCTTCTCCAGGTTTTCTGCTGAGACTGAAATACAAATTCTGTTAACACCTTAAACAAGACACTATGTTGTTTGTAAAATACATGAATTACAATCATACTCAAATGAGCATACATACTTTTTTTCATTCTGAAATAAAAGTACAGTAAATAAATCACAGTACAATAGGGCCACTCTGCAATATTCAGTTCCCCTCATCTGTGGTTGCATTATTTGTGCCAGATGAATGCTCTTTGAATGCTTGAACCCTGCATTTTGTTTTCTTTTTATGCCTAAGGTTTTGCAGTGCAATGAACAGTCTGGTTTAAATAACCTGATATATACATATCCCAGTCTGCCTTTTCAGGTTAAAAAAAGGCCAAGTTTTGAAGCAACTGCAAGAATCAAAAAGCTTTCCTCAATTTCACTCCTGTAAAACAGAAAATATGAACATTTGTATAGAAGATCATGAAAAAATTGAGATCCTTGAGATACAGAGAAAATGGGGTTATTAAACACCTACACATGAAACTTACAACTCCATTCTCTAGTTTGAAAGCATGATGTCTAGTAATAAAAGCAGAATTTGTCAGTGTAAAAACATTAGCCAAGCTGGAAAGAAGCACAAGGACTTGAGAGGTTGCACTGGAGTGAAACAGGGACTTGGGAAAAAGAAAACAGATGAAACATTAGGATTTTACAGAAGGATGTAGAAAAAGTGTAGATTTTCCTTATCAGAAAGAGGAATATAGCTTTCACCTGTTTGAAGCAATGTAAGGAAGTTAATCACTCAATATTTTGATCAGCTTATTGGTTAAGACCATAAAAGTAACCTGACAGTAACTCCTGTTAGAAAGATTCTATTCTGGACTCACATTATTGGAATCAGTTATTTCTTTATTGTTTAGAAGCAAACATAACATTTAAATATGTTCCATGGGACCAATACAAATAGAACACGCTCTGAATTTTTGAATTTTTTTTCCATTCCTAATTTAATTTCATTTATCATATACTGTATCTGTGAAGGTACAGCTACTTTAAATTTCATCTAAAAATGTCCCTAGAGAAAATCTGTGGCCCTAAGATGTTACTAGGATCTGTACTGGATCCATGATGTCATCCACTGAGTAATGTTATGTGAGGGAAATTATAATATACACACTGAACCCATTTTCTCTCATAAAAGCCTGACAGAATCCCCACAGGACTAGAGTAAAATGTTGCATAGCAACTACAATCCCATTCATAGCAAAAGGTTAACACAACTATAAAATGATCAGTAGCAACATGTTAAAATGCTAATGTAACCCAAAAAAAAACCCCTCTACGCAAACAATTTTGGATACAATCAATTTTTATTAAAAAAAAAGTGAACACAAATGTATGTTCATAGTATAATTTATAACTTCACATTTGGCCAATAATCACAATTTTTTTAATCTTCTGTTCACTCAAATCCATCATTGTTCATTTTTTTAATTAGACTTGGCAGATTTTCACTTGGTGACTGGAAAGCTCAAATCATCACCAGGTAGGTCAGTTGGCTTCAGGAGTTAAAAAACTGCCTCACTAGGGAAGTAGACCTAAAGTTAGAAGATGCCAATGTTGACAGCAAGTATGCTTCAGTCTTCACAGCTCCAGAAAGAAACCTGATTTTAATACAAACCTTGCTACCTTGATTCTGCTATCATTAAGAAGCCCTAGAGGGTAGGCACAATTTTAAGACACTGATCTACTGATCTACCCAGAAAGATGTTAAGAAATGCAGAATATAGTACCTTGGGCCTAACTATCCATGGGACTCTCCACAATATAGTTGGTTTTGCGAAGACTTCTGTGTAAATAAATCTGTAAGACTAAGGTTGACATATTTAAAAAATGACAGAATGATGACACTCTGCAAATACATAGGTTTTTTGGGGTTTTTTGTTTGTTTGTTTTTGTTTGGTTTTTTTTTTAAATAAAGAAATAAAACAATACAAAAATCCACCCCAAAGGAAAAAAATCTCTAAGTTAATAGGAGGTAGCACCTGAGTAACAGCTACATTCTAAATAAAAAACAAACCTCTGTACCTAGAGCTGATTAACAGGTTATATACAAGACAGTTTTGAATTCTTGCTTGTGGAAATGCCAATTTTTATTTCTACTACATCTCAGTTATTTTGACCTTGAACTGTTGACCAAGAAGCTCTACATCTTTATCTTGTTCTTGAGGTTTTTATTTCTTCTGTCATGATCTGAAGTTGTTCCTGAATATAAAAATTCAGCATTTCTTTGATTTCATAGAATTATAGAATAGTTTGGGTTGGAAGGGACCTCAAACATCGAGTTCCAACCCCCCTGCCATAGGCAGGG
>VZTY01012549.1:75176-90825 GCA_013400935.1 Turnix velox | reverse complement strand
CAGCGAGTGGTCCATCCATCAAACCCATTCTTTTCCAGTTTGGTGACCAGGATGTCATGCAGGACAGTGTAAAATGGTTTGCACAAGTCCAGGTAGATGATGTCAGTTGCCCTTCCTTTGTCCACCAATGATGTTGCTCCATCATAGAAGGCCACCAAATTGGTCAGGCATGATTTCAGCAGCACAAAACTATTAGATATGTTTTCCTTTAAGATTTTGTTTCTGGTGACAGCCTCAAGCAGAGGTGATCTCACAATAATTTGATATTCATTCAGAACTACTGTGTTTCAGCTTATAATTTAGTAAAAACAAAAAAATAAACCAGATCTGTAAATATAAGAAGCTCTTCAAGAAACAGATCACATGAAACACCTGCTAACCTTCCCTTCTGTTCCTCTAGAAGACTCGGTATAAAATCTGAATGGACACAGAAGAACAAAAGGGGAAAATATATTCTAGCTTTGATGCCTAATCCTGGGAGGATTCAGAAGTCAAACTAAGAAAGCAAATTATGATAGTTTAGACAAAAAGTCAAAGACTGGAGTTTAGAATATTACTGAGATTACAGAACTAAGGTGTTCACTGAATACAATGCATGTGTGCCTGAACAGTCTCTCTACTACACCCTCTGAACTCTCATACTCCTTTTTCAAAAGGACTCCTAATATTTTTTTTACAGGCAATTCATTTTCCTCACTTTCTGCCTTTCACCATTATAACAACTTTGTTCTTAAGGTGTCCTTGCTTGATTCGGGTTTTCTAATATTTATTCCATGAGCCTCTTCACATGCTTGTTTTACAACATTTCTTTATAGTATTTCAAGTGATTATTCAACTAGCCTTTTGAATGTTTGCATTATTATTTCTGCAGTTCTACAGGAAATATTTGCTCTGATTATCTTATAATAAAATATCCTTTCCTTTACCAATACTACTATGGCATTACCAAGATGAATGATCTTGTACTTCATTTTCAGTTCTCTCACTCTGCCTCCACAGAATGATTCAGTGATGACAACTCAACCATCCTCTCAGCTGGCAAAGCTGTCTAACCCTTTGCTGGAGACATTCATTGGTCTAATATCACAATTTGATTTTTTTGCCATATTCATTTTAAACGATACATTATATTTCTTTCACTTTTTATTCTAATAAATATTCTCCTATTCCACATAATAACAGATGTTTTCATGAAGGCAACATGAATTTCTGTGTCAAAAAAAGGAAAGAAGTCAAATCTGGCAGATCAGTCTACTGCAAACAAATCAGCTGTAACAAAAAAATGTCAGGGAGTTGATTGAGGTGGTTCTGCCCTTGTATTCTGCTCCACGTGAAGCACTGTGTCCAGCTCTGGGCCTCCAAACATAATGATTTAACTTATTTTCTCCTATTATAAATTTATATGAGGCATTCTAATGTAGTGTGATTGGGAAACAAACAATCTCATTCATTTCTGTGCCCACTTCTCCTACTGGACTTGTTATAAACTTTAGAGGCCCTGAGCAAAATGCAGTTTGACAACAATGAACAGTTATTCATCATTGGATTGCTACTGAAAGAAAGAAGGAACTGCTAAGGCAAGGAAAAAAATAGTCAAGCAACAGGACATGGCACCTGCCACCATACAGGAAAATAATATCTCCCAGCACTGCACAGTACACAGTGATACAGAGCAGCAGTAGAATGAGAGTTAGCAAAAGACAGAATCATCTTTATAAAAGAAGAAATCAATTTTGGAGGACAATCCCTGCATCATTTGCAGCTTCCCTCACTGAAGAGGCTCTTGAGCCTCATCACCTCGACCCTCAGAGAACCAAACCATGAACTACTGTGATGACTGCGGTGTATTATATATTCACAGCTAATCTGGGATATGATTGTTAATAACTAACTGCTTTGGATATGCAGTGATAGTGATTAATAATGATTAAGACTGAACCACCAGCATGGAATGTTAATGAACATCAGTCTAGTGAAGTTTAAAGTAAGTTGAAAACTGTCCAGGTTTACCAGTCTTTCAAATAATCCAATTGCTCCAATCTCTAACTCCCTGCGACAGGTATCAAAGTAGCAAGATACATAAGCCCACACATACTTATATACATATATATATGCACTTGCGACACTTCCCTGCTCATTAAAATTAAGCTCTCACAACTTCAAGGGGCTGTCTATACAGCTACACAATGTATTCAGGATTTCTATTCCATTACCCTTTCTGCCATTTTCTTCTTGCAACTGATTGCTGCATAACTCATTTGATATCTTTTGTCTTCTAGTGGATATTTTTCCCCATGGAGTATCAATACTGTTCAATTTGTCTTAATTTATCACTTAAAGCAATGAAATCTGCCAGTAAAAAACAAGTATTTATATTCAGATGAAATTAAACATATTGAACCACTTTATCTGAATACTGATCTGTCTACAGAACAAACCGTATTTTTAAACAACTGTAGGCTCAAAGACCCCTGCATGGATATTTAACTGTTGGGTCACTGGAAGATGATAGATAAAGCAAGCTATTTCCACAGAGTACTGATTTAATTCTATATCATATTAGATATGTAAACATAATTTTGGTAATAATGTGTAAATACTCAATTCTTACTAAATATCTGATTTGCTAATTCTTCCTTAGAAGGGATGCACATATTTTTATTCCCTAAAGGAAACAATATATTTCTGTTGGATTTCAGTAGATCATCATAAAATATCTCAAAATTAATCACTACATAACAGTATTCTCCATGCCACAAACATTAAAAGAAATATGGGATTATTTGCAAGAAAACATAATAGTATTGTATAAATTCCATCACCTTTTAAAATAAAAATTTTTATATTGTGAAATGAATTCAGGCAGAAAAAAAATCGTAAGAAGGTGTGTTTAATTACTTATTTTCAGTCAGGCTCAATTAATTATAAAATTGTTCAGACAGGAACATGGCAAGTCTGCAGACTATTCATGTAGGACTTGTGTCCTAATAAAGACAGAGCTGCTGATCCTTTACAGGTATAGACCGGGATGCAAAAAACATCAGTAAACATGAAAGTGTAGAAAGAGAAAAAGATGCACTTAAACTACACCACCACAAATATTTAATATTCTGCAGCTATTTAATACTCTGTAAATAATTTTATACCCCCTATATGGTACCTTAAATGCTGGAGAAGCACATTTAGTGCTTTCTTGAAGCACTAAAAATCATATTCAAATACAGACAACAACCCTGACTACACACCCTGAGAATCTCTTGCCCAAGCCAACACAAAACAAGTCAAAAGAATGCATAGCAGAAAGTATCTTATATAACAGTACTGAAAAATTTGCCTCAAAGGTTGAGAAATTGTTGAAAAACAAAACAAAACAACACCATACTTATTGCTTGTATCATATTAGCATCTATATATTTTAATATTTTCCTCTTATGCTTTCCCCCTATTTGTAAAGAGTGTAGGTGGGGGTGCTAGTTTTTTATTAATACGGAAATTAAACTTCACATTTACAATTTGTTGACTAACTTTTTTTTTTCAAAAGTGAAATGAATTACCGCTGAGAATACCTCAATATCATTGAAAAAAATGAAAACAGGGAGAATTTATTTGTAGAGCAATAACAAGTTAATGAATTTTAGAGGAAAGAAGTAACAGTTTTATACTGTTCTAAGAGCAGATGACTTTCTACGCTGTTACCTACAAGGACTCTGTGAATTAGAGTCATTCAAATAAAACAGTAGACTGGATAAAAGCAATATAAATCTTTAGAACACAATAAAATAAGAAATTAGCTAAGTGTAGTAAATTACTAAAATATTTCTTGTCTGGAATACTAATAGAGAAGTGGGAAAGTCATCATGTTTAAAAGAAGAGACAGTTTTAATTACATGAATCTTCAAGAACTGTCATATCAGTAAGCTCATTAGCTGCAATGAAAGTTCCTCCTGCTGATCTAAGAGTACTTAAAAAACAGAATTTGTTATACTTCAAAGCAAAAAAGGTATCTTTAATTCATGCACTGTAACAATGAATTAAGCCTACATCTAGTATTACAAAAGTAGAAACTAAAACTTCAGCATATAACAGGGAAAAAAGAGAAATCCACCAACAAATTCAATACCATGAGGTAACCTATAACTTCATAGGTCAAACATTACTTGCTGCATGGCCATGAAAGTTCTATTTTAAAAACAAACAAGCATTTTTCTAACGCAACAATTATTGTACATATTGTGAATGTTTTATTATTTATAAAATCCTATTCAGTTTAGCTTCACAACTAACAGATCTTGTCACTGCTTAGAAGTCTTGCAATTTATCCTAACAGCTAACTGTACAACAATTACTGGACAATATGTAATGAAATTAAACTAATAAGTTTTCTTTCTAAAAAGAATGAAAAGAAAATTAGTTGATAACCGTAGTGTTCTAATGTCCACTATTTGTGACCAGAAATAAGATACAAGGTATGCTACAAATACAGTGGCTTACATACAAGGACAGCTATATCACGGAAGAATTCTAATTGTCTTCTAAATAATTCTAAGTGTCTTCTAAATAATTTAAAGACTAAACAATAGCTTGATGGTGATCAGACCCAAAGTAATTAAGATTCAGAGCATAATTCCATTTTTATACAGTGCTTTTAACTTAAATGTTTCTGTTACTGTTGTTCACATCTTTCCACCACATTATTTATTATTTGTAATTTAAAGATCATTTGGAAATGATTTGTGAGACATAGGCAGGCTGGAGAGTTGGGTGGGGAGAAATTCAATGAGATATAACAAGGGCAAGTGTAGGGTCTCACATATGGGCAAGAACAATCCCAAATATCAGTGTAAGTTGGGGACTGAGCTGTTAGAAAGTAGTGCAGGGGAAAGGGACCTGCAGGTTCTGGTGGATTCAGGATGACCAGAAGCCAGCAATGTGCCCTTGGGGCCAAGAAGGCCAATGGCATCCTGAAGTGTATTAGAAGGGGCATGGTCAGTAGGTGGAGAGATGTTCTCTTCCCCCACTACTCTGGCCTGGTGAGACCACATCTGGAATATTGTGTCCAGTTCTGGGGCCCTCAGTTCAAGAAGGACAGGCAAATGCTTGAGAGAGTCCAGCGCAGAGCCACAAAGATGATGACCGGATTGGAGCATTGTTCCCCTACGAGGAATGGCTGAGGGAGCTTGGAGAAGAGGAGACTGAGGGGTAACCTCATCAATGCCTATAAATATATTAAGGGTGAGTATTAGGAGGATGGAGCCACCCTCTTCTCAGTGATCTCTAATGACAGGGCATGGGGCAACAGGAGCAAGATGGAATACAGGAGGTTCCACAAACATATGAGAAAAACCTTTTCACAGTGAGAGTGACAGGACACTGGAACAGGTTGCCCAGAGAGGTTATGGAGTCTCCTTCTCAGGAGACATTCAGAGACTGCCTGGAGACATTCCTGTGTGACCTGATCTAGATGTTCCTGCTCTGGCAGGAGGATTGGACTAGATGATCTCTTGAGTCCCTTCCGATCCCTGACAATCTTTGATTCTGTGAAATAATGCCATATAATGCAAATGAGAAATTATTATATTTGCAGACATTCATATACAGACAAGAAATAAAAGTAGTTCAATTAAAAAAAGAGTGCTTTCAGGAAGGGTACAGGAGAAAACATTCTTGTCAAATGTCATTGACTTATTCTTGGGAATTGCTATTAAAAACTACTTCAGAGGGGAAAGTTCAGTGAAATCATGACAAACAAAAGACAGAGAAAAGCATTTAGAAACAAACACTGGAAGAAAATAAAAACAATATTCTTCACAGAAAATCTGAGTATTGAATTTGCATAGCGCACAACCAGAAGAGAGTAGTGTATTTCTTCACCCAACAACTTTGTCCAATTAAGTAGCACATACGTAAACATCCTATGGGATGACAGGAAAAAGTCAGGCTGGCTGACTTCCTTCTGTACTATCATCAGACTGTTATCCCTAGACATAACCTTTGGATCTGCTAATTTTCAAGTTTACTGTAAGCCTGAATTGCCTCCAATAAATACAAGCACCAGGATGAATTATTCTTGTTAAGCATGAAGTAGTGGTTGTCAGAATGGTAAAGAAACTCCTAGCCCTCAACACCTAAACTGGGTTCTAACACCAGCAGTTTTTCATCTGCAATAAGCATATTTGACTAGATGATCATCAAGAGGAAAGACATTTGTTTTCTATCATTTCTACTCTATAACTCTCCCTAGTAGCCACCATACTTTGTAACTTCTGCCGTGTTTCCCAGCTTGCTGTAGAAACCTCAAGGAAAATCATTCACCAACATGCCTAGCCAACTTATCTTCATCAGTTTATTAGGTGAATGTTGGAACTGACCTTCCAATAAGCTCAAGCAAAACTAACCACTTCATTAAAAATTAACTGCACAAAAATTGGTGCATTGATTTAATCAACCACCTTCATAAAAACATATTTCCACAAAAACTCCATGTAATGCAAACTATTGTGCATTTTCTAGAATTCCAGATCAGGAGGAATCTTTCAGAACAAAACGGGATTTTGCAGACAGGGAAAAAAGTGTAAACAAACACATTGGTATGCTAAATCTGTAACACACATCCTAAGACTTTGTCTTATTTAGACAATAAAAATACAAAATATAAGGTGATGAAATAAATTCAGGACATGAACCTGAAGACATAATCATTGATTTCCATCCTATAGCATACTGAGAGAGATCAGAGATTCATGTAGTCAATAGCAGATGCCTTGAAAAGAACAGAAAATCTGGACTGATAATTTTACTGTCTACTCTGACTGCTCCATGTTTCACATCACAGAAGCTTTCCAGACGACAATCACCAGTTTCACAAAATACAGTTGAAGTAATGTGTCCAGTTCTGGGCTCCTCCATTCAAAAGGGACTGGGAACTGGTCACGAAGATGATTCGGGAACAAGAACACCTCTCTTATGTGGAAGGGCTGATTGACCTCAATCTTTGTAGTTTGGAAAAAAGGCAGCTGAGGGGGATCTTATCAATGTTTACAAATGCCTAAGGCGAGTCTTTTTTTCAGTGGAGCCCAGTGACAGGATAAGAGGTAATGGGCACAAACTCGACCATCATAACACAAGAAGGAACTTCTTGACTTTGAGGGTAAACAGAGCACAAGAGTAGGCTGCCCAGAGAGGTGGCATCTCCATCTCTGGAGACATTTAAAACCCACCTGGTCATGCTTCTGCTATAGGTGAATCTGTTCTATCAGGAGTGTTGCATTAGATGCTCTTCAGAGGTCCGTTCCAAACTGCATCACTCTGATTCTGTGACTGTCTATACCGAGATAGTAGTTTCTAATATGGACTGCTTTAGTTTTTCTTAGAATCACAGAATAATTTGGGTTGGAAAAGACCTTAAGGACCATCTAGTTCCAACACCCCTGCCATAGGCAGGGATACCTCCCACTAGGTCAGGTTGCTCAGTGCCTTGTCCAGCCTGGCCTTAAACACTTCCAGAGAGGGGGCATCCACAACCTCTCTGGGCAGCATGAAATTCAACCAGTTAACAGTGCATTCTGTTAAAATAATACATAAAATATTGATTTCATAAACAGCATAAATTCCTGTTACCAGTACAAACAGATGAAGGGCTTGAAGGTTGTGACAGCTATTTAAAAATGCTTGGACTTCTAAGTGGTTATAAATGCACCAACTAAAACTGGAAACTTTAAGAATCATAATAACAGAAAGCGACCTCTATGCAAATGACCACTATCTCAAGTTCCCTCTGAGAAGCAGGTTTTTGCAAAGCTGTAGTTTGTTGCAGGGAGACTGAATGAGGCATAAGAGTGACTATGTATAAAGGAATACAGATAAACAGTGCTATTTTCCAAACTGACATAAACTAAAAATGATTAACAGAGACAGCCCATCCAATCTTCTTTTCCTGCAAGAATATGACAGCATTGAGGTGTCATCAATTTCTAACTCCATGCTTAGTCAGTTTAAATTACTTAAGTTGTGATAAAATGTGAGGAAGGAACTCTAAATTAAGAAATTAACTGCAAAAAAATCTGCTGCTGCATATATTGAGTTTTACCATATTCTATGCTGAACGATGAAGCAGTAAAAATTTTATTTTTCCAGTCTTCTAATGCTGCTGTAGCATGAAAAAGATGCATAAGGAAGATCAAAACTCTTCTGATTTGTGTTTGGGAAAAAAACCCAAACAAATTAAATAATGGTATGACAGCATTTAAGCATTTATGAATTAAAAGATACTGAGTGATTGCACCATACTTACTATGTAAAAGACCGAAAGATGGGAATAGTTTAAGATCTACTAATGCAAAAGAACTTTTAAAAGAAATCTGTCTTGGTCAGTGAGTCTAAAAGATGTGCTAGAAAAAATGCAATAGGAAATCTGGTAGTAAATATTAGAGGACTGAGCAATAAACATTAACTTCAAGATCACTTCCAAAGGCTCAAACTACTAATCTATGCTATTGACTATTTATGTCCATTTTAAAAATGTTATTGTAAAATAAACATCATCTCACATAAAATACACTACAACACTTGCAGAATCAAACCTTTTAGGTAGTTATACGAACCTTTACTAGCTTTGTCTAGATGTTGAAAATCCTCAACAAAATTCAGGACATCTTGATAACTTTCTTCACATACTTCCACTAGAAAATGGAGCAACGTTGTTTTTTGATCTGCAGACTTTGTGTCCTTCAGCTAGACAGAAAAAAAGGAATGTCAAAAGACTGAGAATATGATTACTTTAAACTATGAAGGCAGCTAACATATGTTTCTAATTGCAAAGCAAGAAATGTAAAAATAAACTGCGCATGTACAGCTCATTAAGTAAACAGTTTTGAACTCCACATAGTATTTGAGTATCTACTCAAAAACCAGTACACATTTCTCTTTTAAAAATGCAATTATTCAAGGAATCTAGGAATGTTTGCAAAACTCAATAGAACCATAACAGTTTAAAACACAAAAAGAAGAAAAAAAAAAAAAAAGAGCAAAAAAATAGACCTAAATCAGCAAAACTTAACAATACACAGTGCACGTTTTATTCCATGACATAATTTTTAGGCTAAGTCTAGCCTAAAAATATTTTATGTAGCAGATGCTACAACCTCAACCTGCACAAGTTCTTGTTGCTATCAATTCTCAGTAGGGCAAACAAGAGTTCACAGGCTCAAAGTTTAAAAACTTTGCCTTCAAAAATCCTTAAGTACAAACTTTTCTTTCTGAAGCCTTTGTACATTTAAAATTACTTTAAGATTGGTAATTTTAAAATTTGTACCTGCTTGTGCAAAAACATTAAATATTGACAAGTAACAAATACTCTCCAGTTGAGCTAGTCTTAAATTGTCAGAGATGCTTTAGAAATAGAAAATAACATGTCATCTGAAAGTGTTAAAACCTATTTCTGCATAAAACAATGTAATAGGAACAGTGTACATGTACACAAGCACATGCAAAGTATGCACAGATACTAAAGAGTTGTCAGAATTACACACACACTTGTACATTCCAGTATCAGAGTCCCTAGTGCTAAGGGACTAAAAACCTAGCACTAAGCCAGTACAAAACTCACACTAGCTTGTTTCCACCTCAAGACTTACTGTACTTTAGTTTGATTACCATGAAAAATGCAAGTGATCTGCAGTGTTCAATGGTACAAGAGGAACTATGGCAGCAAGGCAGAAAGAAAACACTACTCTTCCTTCCCAAAGTGTGCTCAATACCAGAAATAGAGCTATGCAGAGATTACTTCTGAATAAGGAACTCAGAGCAAGAGTAATCTCAACTTAAATATACATACACATATAATTATTTATTCATTGTTACGTACTACCACAGTTTTCTCATGCACGCAAATTTCTTATAAAGGGAGTTTTTCACACTTCTCTATGTTTCCTAATGTACTTACAGATCACAAAAAGGGTATTTTATTGAGCTGATAAAAAACTACTTTAGAGGATATTAAGCATAGAATGTAAGACCATACTGTTTGTTTTTCCCAAATCGTGTATAAACTGAAAAAGAGAATTTTAAATTATTATTGGTTATCATTAAGTTTGATATTTCATACTTTCTTTCAAATAGTTATTATTTTCAAGGTTCAAATTGATACTGTCTTAATGAATCCAATCTGATATACTATCTCAAACTGGATAGGTCCTCAGTCAGGCAAGCGGACTAATAGTAGTGTGAGGCAGTTTACAATATAAACAGAAAATGGGACACAAATAACACAACAAAAAATATATTTTATGGTCATCACAGCATCTAGTGTTATAAGTTATTCTTACTTTACTGGGAATGTCAATGAAAAGTGTCTCCATAATTGAAACATCACACAAAATTTCTACGATGTAACACTACTTAAAGTACATACACTTAACAAAAGTTAGTTTTAAAATAAACCAGTGCCCTTAACGTGCATATAACAGTAATATATCAGTATGTAGCAGCTTTCTATTTTGAGGTATTAAAGTAATATTGGCTTGTAAGGGTTTTTTTTCCTGGTTTAATATCAATATTGGTAATAGTTGAACCACCTTATTATTCTCAGAAAAGAGATTAAGCATTAATCAACACACAACATATAGTTAAGAAAATCTCCAAAACTGAACATAGTTTTACCTCTATCTTTCCAGACAAAGTGATTTGGCTATGTAAGACACAGTTTCATAACCAGTGAAGGCCTGGCACTCACGAACTTCCTAAATGAAGCCGCAATTGGAAGGGGTGAATTAGGAATTGGAGAGTAGTACCCTGATAACAGATCAGACTGGACAGTCATTCAGTTATCTCTACAACCAAGCTTCACAATTCTGAAGCAAGTAATAGAAATCAGATCTCAATTCTCCATAAAATCTGATATATTGGAATGTCACTACATATCAAGAAGGAAGAAAACTGCGGCTGATATGTTGAACACCTGGGCCTTTTTTGGCATTAGGGATGATACAAAAGTAGAATATTCTCAGATGATACTGCTAGTATTAATTCTCTACAAAGGTAAGATAGTAAATGCAAACTACCAGAGCTTGTCTCTCTGAAAACCTGTCAGCCTTCAGAGCACAAGTAGCTGACTGCAGGTTGTACTTGTCCTAAAATATCTATCGGCAGACATCTGAAATTTTACAGACATTCCCAAACAGGGCCATGGTTGCTTTTCCTCTCAGCAGAATCTTTAAGTTAATATTTCTGTCCCAATCACAGAATGGCTTGCCTTGGAAGAGACCTTTAAAGATCATCTAGCACAACCACCTTGCTGTGGGCAGGGTCAATACTTTCATATTAAAAAAACCACTAAGGTTGCACTATCTTCCCCCAAGAAGTTTTTAAGCACTGGGGTCTGGTACTATTTCAGCTTGTGCCAAATCAATTATATATGAAATCTTTGTCATTCAATTTTTTAATTAAACATTTCTTATACAAAGGAAACATATTAAAATATATGTTTACGCATGATTAATTAATTTCTGGAAAGACTAAATCAGTATTACCATATCTAATCACATAACATGCTAGAATATAAAAATAACACTGAACTAAGTATTTTGACCATAGAGAGCCAATTACCTTTTCTGGTCCTTCAGCTTTCTGTCTACTTCACCTATAGGTTGTTATCAGCATCTCCCTTTAGCAGAGGGTTGGACTAAATGCCTATTGGCATCCCTTCCCCCCAGATTATTCCATGATTCTAAGAAAAATGCACACGATTCCCAACAGGTTAACTAAAAAAAATCTATTAAAAATACTATTATTTATATTAGCTTTTAATTGTGCCTTGCAGCAACATTCTGTAAATAATGAATATACTCAGATTTGGATAGCTTTCCAGAGTCTTCCCCAATATCAAATTATCTTTATATTTAAGAAAGCTTTCTTAACTTTTAAGTAGACTTCTTCTGCTACCAGCAAAGCCATCAAATTCCATATACTACTTCAGCTGCACAGAAAACTTATGTTCAAATGTCTTATTGTAAATTAATAACAAAAGGACACTTACGTCCTCCTCATGTTTGCTTCTAAAGTCAGGACATCCAAAAGATTGTTTCTTAATTTAGAAGACTTATATTTTACTATCATCTGGGTTCTCACTATTCCGTCCATATACTTTTCACAGTAATTGAGACAAGACTTCATTTCAACTTCATGAGCACAAAGTAAGCAGTAATTACCATCTTTATAGTACATAGAGGGTCCACTAAAGAGTTATTTTTTCCTCTCTAAATGAATGTTATAACTGCTTGTAAAGTTAAGTAACCTCTAAGTGTGCAAAGCAAAGTAACTATGAGATCCTAGATTACCAAATGCATTTGATGCCAGAGCACTGTAGAGTCAGCCAGCACTTAAAGTCCATACCATGTAATTCTGGATAGTCATTTAGTCATTCACTCCTTACTTCACGTAATCTGACAACATCGGTTCACTTTCCTATGCATAGTACTTTATGATAGCCTTCACAATTTCCATCTTCTAGATCTTAAAATTATTTCTCCAGGATAATTTTGGACTTCTAATCCTACTCTGCAAAGCGTCTGTAATTCATATTGCTTTCATAAGTATATTTCTTTTTTTGTTTCCTTGTGCATTAAAAATAAAGAGAATATAACCATACCTAAGACAGTTTTTTATGAAATCACACCTAAGAGATGAATGCATACAACTGGAGAATCTTTAGTATCTTGATTCTGAATGTTTCTTGAAAAATTGTGCATTTAACTCAACAATTTCACCTATGCTGCATTTGCACAGGTGGCTGATGCATGATTAAATGTTTACTTTAGACAAGGGAAGGTACATAACTTATTCTCTGTGACCACCAATTTGGTGGCCTTTTATCAGTGGATAAAGGAAAAGCAACTGACATAATCTACCTGGACTTGTGTAAAGCATTTGACACTGTCCCACATGACAACCTGGTCAACAAACTGGAAAAGTATAGGTTTGATGGATGGACCACTCACTGGATAAGGAACAGGTTGAACAGTAGCACTCAAAGAGTTGCAGTCAATGGCTCATTGTCCAAGTGGAAACCAGTGACAAGTGGTGTTCCACAGGGATCAGTACTGGAACCAGTACTGATNACTGGAACCAGTACTGATCCCTGTGGAGCCTCCCTACGTACTGGGACTACAGACATGCGCCACCACACCTGGAACCAGTACTGACAGACTGGAGACATGGACAGTGAGATGGAGTGAAACCTCAGCAAGTTTGCAGATGACACCAAGCTGTGTGGTGTAGTTGACATGCCAGAAGGAAGGGATACCATCCATAGAGACCTTGACAGGTTTGAGAGGTGGGCCCATATCAACATCATGAAGCTCAATAAGGCCAAGTGCAAGCCCTTGCACTTGGGTTGGGGCAATCCCAAGCACAGATACAGGCTGGGTGAAGAGTGGCTTGAGTGCAGCCCTGAAGAGAAGGATTTGGGGGTGTCATAACTTACATAAATGTTGAAAGAGTGAAAATTCAGGAAAATTAGAAGAAACATTAAACTGATGGAACTAAGCAACAACAAAAGAATATCAGATAAAGAGAAAATTTATGTAATAGAATATCTCTATTTTAAAACCCTTTAAATTCACATTTTAGAGCAACTAAAATGAAGATGAAAGCATTACAATATTCACAGTGATAGTCCTTCTTAACTTCATTTAGTTTGTTAGGTTTTTTATTATTTCCTCATTATAGAATTTTCTGAAAGCTTAAATATTGTAAAGGTGCCTGTATACAGCTTAGCTTTATTGATCAAACCATCACATAATGCTAAGAATTATAAAAAAACATAATAAAGAATTGACTGAAGAAAAAATACCAAGACAAGTTAATTAATGCAATAAAAAGAAACTTTAAAAGTGAATGCAATGTCCAAGACAGATATTTTAAAACTCACTTTACATAAGGAGCTGAGATTATATCCAAAGGTTTGTGCATTCCGAGAACCTGCATTCATGTAGTTTCCCATTAACAAGACTAGTTCCAGCAGCTTGCTAAAGCTTTTGCTCTTCTTTATCTCTTCACAGGCAGCACTGACAGCCATGATGTCAGGTTTGATGTTGTTCACCTGCTCCTCAAACTGAAGCTTAAAAAGAATAGCACTGAGCCGTGGCCGTAGTCTCTTCACGTTGCTCATCTGATTGAAAAGAAAATAGGAGATTTCCTTTAAAATTCATGCTACACTTCAGCACAGTACAAATGCATACAATCTGTAATGATTTATTGGTGTGACAGGCTTGAAGAAGCAATATATCTGCTATAACTGATAGCAAATGAACGAATGAATGAGAGACACTTGGGTAAGCAACTGAAATCCCATCTTCTGGTTAATACGAACTGCCCCCATCCTTTCCCAGTAACTAGTATGTGTAAGCAATAAAAGATAAGGTGTCATCATATATCACATCTGTCAAGTCATATACCAAATCTTATGAAACTAATCCAAGTTTATGACCCAATACTTGCAAAGTAATAAAAGCAGTTCACAAATTTTGTATAACTCATGATGTAACAAAACATAGCAAATCTCATTTTCTGGAGCAAATATTTAAAAGCTGATTTCAATAACAGCTGACTATAAACTTCCAGGAAAGTAAGAGTTTTGAAAAATATCAGGTATGAAAGACTTATCATGGCATACTTTCATATATTCAAGTATTCACGCTGCACTCTCCTGCAGGACCTTATACAGTTAATTAGGAAAAGCAGAACACTCACATGAAAACAGTAGTTCTTGCAGATCACATGTAAAACACTTTTTCTATGGTTTACTGGTTAGGGATTTTCAACATAACCTTCCCCTGTATCTTAGGTCATCGAATTCCCACTACAGAGATACTTTGCACATTATTCACTACATCCAAACAAGACAATTCCAAATTTTATTACTTCCTTCAGTCTAGGAGCATTTAATGCTTTCAGTAAACAAAATCTCTCCATCTCCCAAGTTACCAATGTAACACAAATCCTGACAATTTTAACACGGAGATCTCTCAAGTATTTTTTTAGCTTGGGCATCACAATCCATCCCAGAAGCTTGCTTTTTTTCAGTCTTGCTCCTCTTCTCCCTAGCAAGCAACATATGTTCCTTGCTTTTTCCTTCATCCACAGAAGTAACCGTATTGCTTTTCTCCCTGATTCCCATGGTTCTGTTCACACATGAGAAGCACTTGTCTCAAAAGCACTTCCATGAGCCTGTTCCCTCCTCTCTCCACACCTCTGTTTCCTCACCAATTTTATGAATTTTTTAACAACTTCTTCCTCATACTTTTGTTTTTCCTTCTCATTGCAGGGTTCAAGCCCATATTGCCTGATATTTTCAACTATGTTTAAACTAATTTTAAACTATGTACTCAATAACTTCTTTGCCTCAGTCTTCACTGGTATGGCCTCTGATTCCACAACTCAAGTCTTGAAAAATAAGGCTACATAGCAGGGGAAGCAGGATCCACCCACTGTGTGTGAAGGTCCTTAAGAGAACTGGCAGATGAAGTTGGCAAACCACTGGCCATCATATTTGAAAGGTCATGGCAGACTGGTGAATTCCCACTGACTGGAGAAAGGGGAACATAATCCCCATACTTAATTTAATGTGAATACACTGCCCAGGAAACTACAGGCC
>VZTY01012549.1:0-74344 GCA_013400935.1 Turnix velox | reverse complement strand
AGAAACAATGGATGTAAATTGGAGGGGAGTAGATTTAGACTCGACATAAGAAAGAAATTCTTTACAGTGAGGGTAGTGAAATACTGGAACAGGTTACCCAGAGAGGTTGTGGACGCCCCCTCTCTGGAGGTGTTCAAGACCGGGTTGGACATGGCACTGAGCAGCCTGATCTAGTGGGAGGTGTCCCTGCCTATGGCAGAGGGGTTGGAACTCGATCTTTAAGGTCCCTTCCAGCCCAAACTATTGTATGATTCTATGTTTCACTTTGTCAAATAGAAATCCCCCATATGTTATAGTTTCCAGATATTGATACTTCTCAACAGAAGCAAAGAAGCAATGATAATGGCATTTTGCCTACGAAGTAATAGGTTTCATAGAATGTCCTTAAAAGTTTATCTTTAAAACGGAAATCTCACTCCAAATCACAACAATACTTAAGGCTTTACAGAATATTTCTCAGCCTACATCTAGTCTATCAATGAGAAAATACCTCTGAGAGTGCAATGTTCACAAGTTGCTCAGTGCTGATTATCTCACAATAGACTCAGTGAAAAGGATAACGGTGACACTGTTCATTTCAGTGTAAAGACAAACAAGTTATCTTAAAGTGCTACTGAAGGCAGTCTAATCCAAAAGGTTTTATATAGAAGTGGAAGAGGACAGAACTTACAATCTATTTTATTGGTTTTACTGTGACAGCAGTAGAAAATGAAATCTGGTCAAGTTGACATTTCATGCTGCTAAGCCACTTCTGCAATGCCTGCCTGGCTGTGCAACAACATGAGGATGCCCCATGGAAATAAACATACCCTTTCCATTCAACTTCAGATAAGAAATCTTGTTGGCATTGTCTACTTACTAAGACAATAAATGAGAAGGAAGGAGATGGAAAACTCCCTTAGCAATACATGGCTTTCTTTGTATCACGTACCCTAAAAATATATTCAAATTGTAAAATTGATACATTTCATCACAAGAGATGCTTAAAATTTAAGTCTTGCAGTGTTGAGATGCTTATGTACATGCCCTACACTTTTTTATACTCAGCGTGCAAGTACATAAGTCTACTTATGTCCTTAGAGTGCAATCTTGAAATGATAATCTAAATAACTAAAAATGTTAGTTGACATAAAAAGCTAAACAGTGAGTAGACTACACATGTCACAGACAACTCAGTGTATGGATAATGAGTTATATTTTTCACACTGTGGTTCCTAAGAATATCCTGATTGTGTGCAAGTCCAAATAGGAATTGACAACTGAGTTGAGTTGTTCAGCAGTACCTC
This sequence comes from Turnix velox, assembly GCA_013400935.1. Classification (NCBI taxonomy): domain Eukaryota; kingdom Metazoa; phylum Chordata; class Aves; order Charadriiformes; family Turnicidae; genus Turnix; species Turnix velox. Next base: position 73,058 of record VZTY01012549.1, on the reverse strand, counting down.
TCACAGCCCTTCACCCCAAAGCAAAGAGAGGATTTTCTCTCAAATACAGCATAAAACAGAAGGCAAACACAAGACTATGCCACCTGTAAATGCGTACTTCCACTGTCCGCTTTGTTGATGTCAAGTAAAGGAACGTGTCTCAGAAGTTACACTGACATGACATTCTCATCACTCAATGTGTTTCATTTTTACCACAAGCTCATAGAGAAAAACACCGCAAGGGTTCCAGATTCACAATATATCTTCCTTAAAGGATCAATAGTGCTGAGGTTGTCAAAGCACCTCAAAGTGTACCTAACCAAAAATTAAAACAGTTACAGTCAAGATGGCTAAAAAAGTAAGCTGGAAGGGTATCCCCTTGGAAAACGTATGGTTTTCATCAGCAAATGCTACAGAGTATATAGGTAAAAGTGTGAATACCTAACATCTTTAGACTCGGGCACTTGAAAAGCTGAGGGGGAAAATCAATAAGGAAGAACTGATACCTTAAGAGTCTTTTTATTATATTAGAAGAAGCAAAAAAGAAGAGCTTGCTCAATCTAAAATGGGCAGTCAATATCCCCAAATCTTACTGAAGACCACACATGTCAGTGTATGAGAAGTCAATCCATCATAGTACAGTGTTTTTATTAAGATGCTTTTATGGATATGTAGAATTAGTACATCTTTACTTTTCATACTTTCTTTCTCTATAATAAATTATAAATTCAAGACCTGCGAGCTCAAAATTGAAAGTACTTATGAGAAACCAAAAAGTCTTTTTATTTACAATGTGGATTTGTGTACATGCAAATAATTGAACTGATGACTTTTCAGTCTTACTACCACTGGTAGAGGGGTACACCCTGCTACTCTGTTTCTCTAGCTAAAATTATGAACAGCTTGAATTTGCACCATTGACTCCATTTCTTGCAAATTTAAGATTTTCCTGAAGAATACTCAGGATGGAGAAGGAGAAAGTATACTGTAAGTGACACGGGAACAGAACCAGTTACCTCCTGGTTGCACACAGGTAGCCTTCTCCTGTCTTGTGGATAACATCACACTGACACATAGTGCAGAAAATGTCTGGTACTGGCTTTTATATCATTATTTTTCAACACAGATAGACAGACAAGATCAGTCTACAGAATGCACAAATGGAGGCACTCCACTCCGTAAGTCACCTGCCTTGTGAAATACACCCAAATTGCCAATGTTAGCTACAAAACAGCTGTCAAACTAAGTCGAGTTCACAGTGTTGAAATTCACAGATAGGTATGTTTCACTATTAAAAGAAAGAGATGATTATCCAAAAAATACAACTAGAATTACAGACATCTTGATCAGAATGGAATGCAGAGACAACTTCTATTTCTCCAAGTTGAGTTGAGCTTAGGCAATATTATTTATCAAAAAAGTACCCATCCGGGAGTGGAAGAGTATGAATTTCCAAAATTATTTTATTTTTAGCAGATCTAACAGATGTCAGGAAAGCTACTTTCATTAAAAGGTACATATGGAGCAGATGTCACAAGACTGAAAAGCTTTCCGCATGGGAAATCAAGTCAAGAGTTTAATATAGGTAAAAATCATCTGTAAAACCTCTAATTTAGCCAGATTAAAAAAAACATAGACCAAAAGTCATAGAGGAATTTGAAACAGAATAATACAATATCAAACCAAATGGAGTAAAGCTGCTAAAAGAATATCACATATATCTGTATTCCAGAGGGGAAAATCTGATCAGCTTAGCTCTGAAATAAATTCCTCATCTGTCTGGTAACTACCAGGAATCCATCTCCTAATGAAAAGCAAGTATACTCTGAGTCTCCCAACATACAGACCATGAAGAAATATCTCTGAAGGCGAAAACTGAAAGAGATATCTTATGTGTGTGCTAGAAGAAACAACAGCCAACTACTTCCAGTCATCAGAAATAAAGTCACACAATAATATGAAATTTTTTCATAACCTCTTATTTATATCAGCTAACCAAAATAGGTCTACTGTAACTGAACAGGGATAAGGGTCAGTCATGATGGTCCTGTACCTTTTACAGGAACATTCCTCTATGACTGAGCATCACAGTCTTTCAGTGACACAGAGGAAGTAATATAATGCTATCCAATCAAATGGCAATTGCAAACACTGTGCAGACCACAGTGGCCACTTCTAGAAGGCATTTTTGGAGCCTAGTTTTCCACCCTGTCCGGGTTAAAAGATGCAAAGACATCAGCATTACAGGAGTTAAGGATGTTCTCTCACTAAACAACATAAGTAATGTGACTGCAATTCATCATGAGGATTTTTCACCTGTCACAGATGGCAGAAAATAGAAAGCTGACTTGGGCAACCCTTGGAAAGGCTAGAATTACTGACAAAGAACACTGATGAGGCAGAGCAGCAGATATACATGACTTCCAGAAGATAAAAAAAGTTGGTAGTAAGGGTTACAGACCAAAATTAACAGAATCAAAACATCTCACAGAACACGTGCACCTCACCATTTCAGAATTTAAAAAAACCCTCAAATGTTTCTAGGTATGGCTGTGCTCAAGCATCAAGTATTAGACATGGTAGAGTACACCTCTGCAGATACAGTGATAGCATGACATTTTTGAGACAGCAGTGAAAAACATTAATACATTCTGAGTTATCCTCAATGAGGACATACAGGTGAAACCATCAGCTGAATATGGAATTGATCATTTTAAGTGTCTGCTGAATTATTTAAGACAAACTAGCCTTCATCAAGCCTCACTCTAATCTTCAATTTACTCTAGTGAAATCTTATACTTTGGTACGAACTCATTAAAAACACATCCATCAATGAATAAGCTGTGAAGCCACATGAGGATTGCTTGACAAATTCTATTTGAGTTAGCTATCAGTCTATTTCCCAAGGTCTGGGCATTAATTATTTCTGATACAATATTTCATAATTCCCTCAATTTTATCTTTGAGTAAATAAAAGTGAACAAGGAAAAACCTGTTTCTTTCTTTCCACTCATGGAAAATATAGGAATAAATTTTCAAATATATTTGATATTTAAGAAAAAAAATAAAGCAAGAACTATCGATCATGGCTTTTGAGGCACTAATCTCAGGTATGAGAATGACAGCAAGGTTCCTGCACTCAAGGTCAAATGTCCACTAATAGCATGCTGAAAGGTATTAGAAACTTTATTAGAAAATTGTTTATAAATAATGTCAAAACTACAATTTTTTTTTAAAGAAGTTACATTTAGGGATTTAAAATCACTGCCATGCTAACCATCAATGTTTCTTCCTGAGCACATTTACAGAAGTGAGCAAATAGTTTAACATCTTTTTCTCAGTGGCATTTCCTGTCTGTAGGACCAACATTCCCCAAAGACCCTTCTTCTCTGGCTACATCATTAGCCCAACATAATTTCTTCCAGCTTGATAGTTCCTTAATAGAGGTTATCGTAAATAGAAATGCGTGCATGCAAGCCACAGAAGACGCAGCAGCATAAGGGTCAACAAAATCAGTTGTACTCATTCTCAGACCACCATTTCTAGCAGGTTGCAGCATATCACGTACACTATTTTTTTCCTTATTAGCCAAACAGCAAACTAAGTATGTATTTTAAACACAGCTGCCAAAGAAGGGAAAGAAAACTGTGGGTAGCAACCTGGCCTAAGATATAAAGGAAGGTCAAGTTAGGAGATTCTGTGGTAACAATAACCTCATGGTAAGTGATGTGTAATCTGAATTATATAAAAGATCCACCCAAAAACTAGTTTGTTGGCCCCAGTGAAAAATAACAGAGACATAACATGATGTTGACAAAGCCCCTTGTCAGCCGTGCTGCACATCAGTAACCCTGGTCAGACTGCCTGGACATGCACATCTTAGTGCCCAAGAACATGGATATTAAAGTGAATTTAACTACAGATACTTACCAGCAACATTCAATTTACATCAAGATTTTGTCAGTAAAAATCTTTTTTCCCTTTTGTAAGTTCTCACACTGACTCATTCCTCCCTGTTCATTTTCCCATGCAAGCCTGAAACTTAAATGATTTAGGTTACTGAAAACTTCTACTTCTTATTTATCCTTCAACTTAGAAGGTTCAGAAAGTTTAGTTCAAACAAGAAAGCACAAAAATGCCCTTATCAGTTGCTTCATGACCCTTACAATTTTAATATCTCAGAAAAAAACCCTCATAGTCAGCTCAAATTAATACAAATGAACAGTAATAGATAATTTTTAGTACTTGAATAATTTATATTCAGAAATCATTGAACAAATGTTGACTCATACACAACTACATTATTAAGCTTTATTAAAAGCAACTGGAAGGAAAAATGGTTTATTTTTCTGCTCTCCACCAGTCCCTCAAATAAGAACCTACTTATTTTCTTATACTATGCTTCTTAAAAGGCTCTAACCTTGCTTGCCTGAAATTAATACCACAATATTGTTATTGGATCGTATTTTTAATTATGCTGGATTAGAGAAAGTGATCTCCATTACTTCTTTTTGTTCTTATTTTCCAGAAGCCCTACATAATTGTTAATTGTGACTTAGAATACTATTAAACTTGGACATCCTACTTATTTACAAGATAATCTGCTGTTAAGAAAGGTTCTTGTTGAAAATTACTCTGTAAGACATGTTACTCAATAAAATATTTTATGCAGTAACTATTATGTTTTCTTTAAGATATCTATATTTTCATTTTGTTTTCTTATCCCAAAGATCTTTTCCTGTGAACTTTAATAGCACTGCCATGGTCCAAATCCCTTTATTTTATCTGCTCTTTACACTTAAGATTACCCATGGTGGTGTTTCTCCTTTTACATTTCCCACAAGAGAGTATCTAAATGAACATTAGTTTTTCTGAAGTTATTAGCATCTTCACTTGGCAGCTAAATGGGAGTTTTAGATAGCCTAAGCAAGAGATAAGAAAAGTAGGGCTGTCCCCAGGTGAGTCAACAGTGGACTCATGCCAGATAACTGTCAGTGCCTGGAGTACCAAGAAAAAACATACTCTACTGGAGTGGAACTGAAATATTAGATTAGCTCACACAGCCACATAAAGGCCATGTTGTTCCTCCAAAGTCACACAATACTCAAGAATTACATCAAGAAAGGGAAAAAAAAAGATAAAACAAATAATCACACTGCCAAAGCAAGTATGTACATTATTTTTTCTCTTAGCTGTAACTAGGCACATTGCATGGTCACCAGCATTCAAGGCAGTCATCATGAAATGCCACTCATACAAAACCATTAGAGGCAAAAGAAAGCTGAAACTCAAGATGAATGCATAATAGCTAGAAGAGGGGACAATATAATGATGTCTACATAAGCTTATATTTGAATATGTCATTTGATACATTGAGTGCAGCAGAGTGAATGTTTTAATGGCAGGTAAAAAGTATTCTAAAAATTATACAATAGACAGAGAGAAAGAAGTTACTGCAAGCACAAATGGAGATAACAGTACATGGACAAGTCTTCCTAATTGTCAAAAAAATGAGGAGAAAAGATAAATATTTAGTAAATACATAAAAATGAAAAGCCAAACTGTTTACAGTAAGAAGAAAACAAAAGTTAAAAATTTTAAAACTAGCTGATAACAAAATCTCAGATCATCAAAAAAGTGAAGATGGCAAGAGGTAAAAGAAAAGTAACTGCCAGATAAATCAATGGACATTGTGTTGAATATTGGACTGCTAAAAAAGATTTCCTCCTCAATCTTTGTGATACAAAAACTACTTTCCACTGCTCTAACAGTGCAGGAAATTCTTTACACACATGCCTAACTCCCTTTTACAAATGTTTCACAAAAAAAAGGTACGCAGTGCAGTTCATCACAATATGTGCAGTCAGGTAAATATTACTTCTGTAGCCAAGATACAACTAACCAGTGCTGATTTAGGAATGTCAACTAAAAACCTGAGGCTAAAAACAAAATTCATTTTTAAAAAGGATTTCCAAATTCCAGTTATATATTTCAGAAATCTCAAATGCTATTCAGTAAAAATAGCCTCTTAAAGTAAGGTCAGTAATCGTCTATTTAATATTTTTTTCTTGTAAAAAAAGTCTAAACTACTGGTTGATAGTCCAACATTTCCTATTTCTGCAGTTCCAACTCTTCTTTCACTAGAGTACTCAGAAAACTTAGAAGAAACATGAAACATGAAACTTCACCAGGAGTTTACAATTCCACTCCTGGACTGTGAGAATCAAAAAAAAAAAAAAAAAAAAAAAAAAGACAAATTTAAAAAGTAATACAATATTTCTCCAGTGTTCTTTCATCTTGTTCGTATGGCAGAAGGATATTTAATCAGTATACCTGAATAACTATTTCTTCATCAACTAATAAATTTAGTAAGATAGGTCACTATTTCATTGTCTTTATAATCTCTTATAAAAAGACCCAAAGAAATAGGCTATCCTGTGTCCATAAGAAATCTTCTAGGGCAGGATAGGACCATATAGCAACAAAAGTCATTGGAGAAAGACGTCTGAAATGCAAAGCATCATTGTTAATGGCAAACACATGGTATTTTGTTTCAGATGAAAGCCTAATACACATATGTACTCAGGAGCAAGACTTGAATGGTGTTATGCCAACAGTTTGTCACTGAAAATCCATTAAACAGATTAGTGTACGTAAAGTGTCAGTCATGATTAATAAATCTAACTAGCAACTATTATATTACATTAACTTAACGGAAAACAAATGAGACTGACATTAACAGATGATCAAATTTGGGGGCTGTATGAAATGATCCTTGGGGGATCTCAAATCATTCCATGACTCCACTTAAACATTGTTTGTATGATGACAAATAAGCCAATACTTTCATTTCAGTGGAAAAAAATGAAAAGAAAAAAAAATAAACCACACACATTGCTGAAAGCTTTGAGTCCTAAAGCAGCACAATAAAAGGACTGACCACTGCAGAAAGTATCAGGGGGGAAAACAAACAAACCCCAAACACCACCAAAAACCCCAACCTTCAATATAAACCTAAGTTAAAACTGCAAAGTTAAATTTAAGCACTTATTAAGATGAACAGATTTAACACTTTTCATCAAATACTTCATGGCTGTGCACAAGCCAAGAAAAAAAAACAAAAAACACAAACTCCACAGTAATAGGTGATATCATCTGTGTTCTGAGACATCCTGGAGTAAGTGAAAGAAAGAACATACAAGAAAATATCTAAAGAGAACCTAAGTCTGGAAGAGAAGATAAGGCTAATAAAGGATTTATTTTATACTTACTGCTGAATGAACAGAAAGCACAGAAGCGCAAAGTAACTTAAAAAGAAGAGGACAATCAGAAAAACCACAAAAGCAACCCATAGAGTCATCAGGAAAGAAAAACCACAAAGAAAAACAAGCTATGCACATGAAGGGAACTTGAACTGTTTATGGAGCCATGCCCTCAATGTCTTTAAGCCGACAACTAAAGTTAATTAACTTTGGTTTGCGTAAAACATAATACTGTAACAGTCCCAGCACGCCTGTATTTCAGGAAGTGTCTAGCTGCTTCTTAAAGAGTATCTGATCTCAACTTTGAATTACCAGCCAGAAGGATAAAAGAGTTTCCATTGCAAAAATTTCTCTTATCACACCAGTAGTAAATAACACTTTATTCGCTACTTAAGTATTTTCCTTGGGAGACAAATAGTTTAGTCTTTCCTTTAACTAAAACTGCAGAGCAAGGTAATTTTGGATGTCTAAATTCTCAGTAATATCATAATTACAAGATGCTGCTTACCTAAAAGATAATGCTGAAAGTCTTCTATTGTTTGTACATTTAAATTTGTTTCTCCTTGCTTGATAGTGGCAAAAAACGAGGCATAAACCAGCAGTTTTACAGAAAAAAAAAAACCAACCAAGAGCTATATTGAAAAGATCTTTATTTGTATAAACAGCAAAAATTATTAGAAATTCTCATCCCAATCCCCAGCAAAAATAAAACAAAAGAAACACGAGAGAATGATAGAGGTTGAAGAACCTTGATGAAAAGCAAATGTGTAAGATTCTACAACCAAACAGTAAAAAATGTGCGCCCTCCAAGAGAAACAAAAAATGTTACATCTTAAAAAATGATAGTAGCTTAAGTCAGCTCTTCTTGATGCATTGATGGTCTGACACTAGAAAAACTGTGCCAAATAATGGGACTACAGTTTGTTTGAATCTTTTTATGTTTAGGACAGAAAATTAGGGAAAGCTGACACTTGCACCATTCATTGAGAATCTGGTTGTCACTTCAGAAAAACACTCCACCAGCTTTTGAGATATAAAAACTCTTACTATTCAATGCAACATTTTTCTCTTTTTTTCTAAGGCAAATCTATTGGGTCACATACAACAAAACCTGACCCATAGTAGTACCAGTCTAGCTCTTCTCATCAGAACTAGTCCTATCCAAAAAAAGAAATGCTAAACAGTAATCTAGCATCTTGTGAATCAATACAAATCAATGCCCTAAAGCAGATAACTTCTATTTTATTTATACTTGAATACCACCAGCTTTTTAAACACACAGCAAAAGGACAGTGGAATAAAATCAATTATTGCTTGAGGTTCAAGAAAACTGTGAATTCACTTGCAGGGGTGCTTGAAAACATATCCTCATTACAAATAGCAAATAGGAAGTGATAAAAGGGGAGTAACTAAAAGATTAATGTAACTGAACTAAACAACACAATTGTATTTAACAATGTACTCAGAAATTTTATCACTTATATCCATACACACAGCAGAAGAGAGTTAGGCCATAGAATACTAGAGACACCAGGAAGGTCCAGTGGTTATTAAGTAGAAAACTTTTTGTTTGCCAGGTAAAGTTCCTATTCAGAAAAAAACTGATCAGAATATCCAATTTATAATTGCACAGTACTGAGTGCACTGTTAGCATTACAGAACCAATAACATGTAACTAAAATTATTGCCAATAAATGCTTGATTACTAAAGGTGTTTTTCTGAAAGAATGAAAATTAGAAATTATGGCTTTAAAATATAAAATTACACCTGTTGTGATGGCAACAACAAAAACATAAGGCATTTTTTCCACCATAAGACATGTTTCTTTCTAGAAGGCATACTAACTGTTGATCAATTTCTTTATGTTAATGGTATGTCCAGTGATAGTCAATCAGATATTATTAAAGAGCAAAAGACAGATTTGTCAATTGAGTGTCAAATATGAAATAAAACAGCAATCCAAGCTTTAACCTACATAGAATTAATTTTTTAAGGTTTTTTTTGATCAGTGTTTATTCTTGATAATAAAATACGAAACCATGTTTGCTATTTAACTCTATTTTTTTAGTAATTCAATAAATATGCATAACTCTGCATATAATTGTCTTATATAGAGATTTCTACAACCAGAGTGTTTTATACACATTACTGTTGAAATGACTTTGCATGGTCAAATGCATGCCTGCTCCTCAGCCTGCCCCTTTCATGTTCAAATTTACAAGTCAAAATCCATCTTTACTGTCACTTTGTCATAATTCATCAAATTCAAATGAACCTCAACTAAAGATATCTGAGAAGATTGAATAAAAGGTAGGAGATAACTCTGATATCAGATAAGAAGCCTGTCATGCCATAAATCTGGCTACGTATTTTTAGGATGCCCCATTAAAATCTACTGTATATCAGTTGTAATATTAGTCCATAATCAAGAAATAATAAATATATAAATGAGAAAGGAAAAAAAAAAATTCCAAAGACTATAACGATGGAAAATCTAAAGAGAATCGGAGAAGTCAGAAGGTACAATTTAAGTCAATGTAAATTTTAAGAAATTATTTAAGTGACTCCTCAAGGGAGTTGGGGTTTCTTTGGTCCTGTTTCATGATTTAGTGGTCTGGGGTTTTTTCAAGAGACTTCAATATATTGACGAATTTTAAATTTACCATTATTACCACAAATGAGTAAACAGAGAGAATAAAGAGATTACCACACAGTGTTTGCCACTGGCACATGTTGTCTGGAGAGGTGGTAGAGGGCCCATTCCCAAAACATGCAAGGTCAGGGTGGGTGAGGCTCTGAGCCACCCGATCTAGTTGGTGTCCTGCCAGTGGGATTCAGCTGCATGACCTTTAAAAAGAACCTTCCAACACTAACTACTCCAACAGTTTATGATAAACAAATATAGGAATGCGCAGTTAACAATTTATAGATTTAAACCAAAGTTTCCAAAGTGAGAACTAATTCAGACATAATAACTGTTATCACAGCTTCCTCCTAATTCCCACTACCAAGAGGTTAAATTATGTTGGTCATGGCAGATTTAACCTCTAAACTGTTTCTCTCTTTTTAAAGCTCAGAAATACATAAACTAGGCTGAAAAAAACCCTAAAACTTACCATTGTGAAACATACCTTTGTGAAACTATTGCTATTTTCTGAATTGTATAAACTAATACTGTAACAAAACAACTGAGAAGATAGTAATTTCTCTGACTGCAGATCTTTTGTGCTCTCTGCAAGCAACTGAGCTTCACGTAAGGACTAGCAATAATAGATGCAAATTGGAAGAGGGGAAATTCAGGCTAGATATTAGGAAGAAATCCCTTAGAGTAAGGGTGGTGAGACACTGGAACAGGTTGCCCAGAGAGGTTGTAGATGCCCCCTCCCTGGAGGTGTTTAAGGACAGGCTGGATGGGACACTGAGCAACTGTGGCAGGTTGGAACTAGACTTTAAGGTCTATTCCAAACCATTCTATGACTCTATTCCATGACTGTGTCTCATAGATAACAATAATATCTGATTGAATTTTTTTTGTTGCAGGAGTAAACAACTTCTAAAGAATCTGAGACCTCTACAATTAACTTTTGAGGCAAGTGGTTATGATTTAATAAAGTATAGTCAAGATGAATTATGAACAGATCTTCTGAAATTCTGAGAAAGTCTCAACAAGAAATAAAAAGCAAAAAAAATCATTAACTTCTCTACATAAGAAAACTGAACCATGAAAAATCTACAATTGTCTTCATTCAAAAAACTATACATGAAAACCTTGGAAAATAAAGAGAAGTATTAATAAGAGCCGTATTCTTCCTCTTTTTTTTTCTTGTTTTTTTTTTTCCCCCTGGCTCCCAGGGTGTAGCTAGAAGACTCCCAAGAACACAGAAAACAGCATTATATTTGAGGTGCAATGACTGTCACTCTTCCTAAAGATGGACTGAAAATTAACAGCAGCAACAGTTTTCAGCAAAAGCTCCACTTTAGAACTAGTTTTGTTCTATAAGTATCTACACTCCTAGAAGACTGCCTGTGTTACACCTGCAAACTGCCACCAACTCAATTCAGTGATGTTTCCTGTCAGACAACATTCTCCAATTGATTAACAACTGTGGTCATTGCAATTATTCTCCACATCTGTACAGCAGTTGTCTCAACATCTAAGTACTCGTATTTTATATCCACACAGAAAACTACCAATAGCAAGTTCCCGTGCTAGAAAACCACAATGCGTCCTTTCCTGAAGCTCACAGATACATTTAAATTAATTATTTCCTCTGAGAGAGATCCTTCATATAAAGGCAACATCGACCATCTTACCTTGAAATGCTATGAGTGAAAAAGAAAACAAATAATAAGAAGTTTATATAGACATATGTACCTAGGAAAACAAATACTTTTTATTCATAATTAATTATTTTATCCAGACTAATGATCTATGTAGAAATTGTAATTCCACAAAATCATTAACTGTCAGCACTGAAATGGCATTTTTTCTCTTTCAGTCTTCCTTTGTTAATTGAACCAAGGAAATAAATATATATTCCCTCAGGGAATGGAAAAATTGGGTACAAGTGCTGTTGACAGAACACACTAGAAAACACAGAGAAGAAAGAAGGCAGAATAGGTTATTGTGTAATAACTACAGCATTTTCTTCTTATTTCCATCAAGAATAGAAAACAAAATCATCAGTGTAGAAAAATTCACCAGAGAAGTTAAGAATTATTAATGCAAACAGAAGCTATTTAATGGAAATTTAAAATAGTTCTGTATCTCTCAATGAAAGTTTGCCAGATAAAATACAACCTTTTTTTTTCTTTTTGTAAACTAACTTGTTTAAAAAAAGAGAGTCACCGATAATTCCAACTGTCATGCTCCCAACAATCAAGCCTCACATATCTATGTATACATCCACTAAAAATCAAATTACAAAGCATCATTTGTACTCTCCTCCCTGTCTGAAAACTCTTCATACTTAGGAGGAAGCTGATAATGTTTCTTTAATATTACATTAAAAATATATTTCAGAAAAGGACAAAAAAAACCTGATAATAAACTAGGACTCACCACAACTCCAAACTGCTCCGGCTCAGACAAATCATTATACTCACTCTTGAACTTGGACAATGCATTCAATTGCTCTTGTTCAGGAAGATGTTTAACTAAATTCTATCAAGAAAAATAAAATAGACTTTTAAAAAATCTCATATTTTGCTTGTATTATTGCAAAGACAAAATTCCTCCCTGAAGACATCAGAATGTAAATTGATGATACATAAGCTAACAGAGCAGAGGATAAAAAGTGATTAGACACTGCTACCTACCATCTTTTACTGATTCTCTAAACATTCCTAGGTTTCTTAATGCCATTTTTGAAGAAAGAATAAGCTTGATAGGTACCATAAAAACACAACACCAAGAAGAAAATACAACAAGGAAGGCAGAGTAAGAATTTAAGTGTTACATATCCAACTAAAAGATAGCAAGAATAATTAGCAGCGGGAAGGCAAGCAGCGGGAAGGCAAGGAGAGGACAGAGCTGCTGCTGCTTTTGGGAGCACGCTCCACCATCTACTGTTGGCCAGGCTGGGGTGGCCTCTGCTTTATAGGGACTCCCGTGCTGAGGTCACAGCTCAGTGCCTGGTGACACCTGTGATGTCACAGCCCTGTCACCCCACATCACTGGGACCATGGCGATGGCCAAGGCGGGCAGGGCTGGGGGTGTGCTGTGTCATTACTTCCAAATCCAACAAAGTTAAAAATCTGAGTTGGGGGCTTCATTTCGCTGTCTTTGTCCTGTTCCCAGGGACTTTTTAATAGGGTCCAGGATGGCAGGACTAGGAGTAATTGATGCAAATGGGAAGAGGTGAGATTTAGGTTGCCCAGAGAGGTTGTGGACGCCCCCTCTCTGGAGGTGTTCAAGACCAGGCTGGACCTGGCACTGGGCAGCCTGATCTAGTGGGAGCTGTCCATGCCTATGGCAGGGGGGTTGGAACTTGATGATCTTTAAGGTCCCTTCCAACCCAAACTATTCTATGATTCTATGATTACTGGTGGACAAAAAGCATTTAGTCTCCAGAATTTCAAAGCAAAAGCTTAAAACCATTGGACACCACTTAGCCTGAAAACTTGCCAGAAGTAGGAATTCAGAGATTGAACTCAGCTTAAGTTGAATTCAGAGTCTAAACAAAATAAGGAGCATGGACATTTAGAGAAGTGTATGTCTTGTGAACACAGAGAAAGGAATCTAAACACATCGGCTAGACAGGCTAAAAATGGCTATTGTGAGTTTCCAGAAGAAGAGAGCTTCTCAAACATTTATTTATTAATAATTTTACTATATTTATTTTATTATAGAATATCATTATATAATAATTAATATATGTTATTATGAGTTTAGACTCTTATAACTTAATTTAATTCTAATTTTAGTCAGTAGGTCAGTCCCTTCCAAAAAATTACTACTATTACTAGTAAGCAACTGCCAAGATCCCTCTAGCCTGCTCTCTTTCTTAACTTAGGATTCTTGTGTTCCTGGTTACACAGCAGCTAAGCTTCCAACACAGTAACAAAACAAGAAAGAAAAGGTGCTCTTTCTCAAAATGCTCCCTGGTCTACTGATAATATCACTCTTCTGATGAATCATGTCAAACAAACTCAGCTAACCCACTACCCACCAAATTTCAAGAAAGGATCAGAAAGACTAGTATTTTCCCATTACTTGACAGAAAAGGCAGACACACTAAAGTCTGTTTTACTGCTCAGCAAGGAAATAGCTTTAGTGATATACAATCAACCAAGAAGGCTTTACTTAAGTTAGGGAATAGCAATGCAGCAAGTTTTACAGTATCTTGTGATATCCAAAGTAGTTTATCAAGAAAGTAAAGCCAGTAAACAACAATAGCAGACTTACAAGCATAGGTCTACATTAACAAAAGAAAGACTAAGTGACAGTTAAAGAGTGGAGTAGACTGCTTCATAAGACTGTCTCTGCTCAGATAAGAATTCCGGTAGGAATAAGAGAACTATTAAAAATGTATTAATAACAATTTAAAGTATTAAATACATAAATAAATATTACCTTAAATTTTATTGAGCTTGATTTGAACGTGGTCAGACTAACTTTCAACATGAAGGATTTACGACAGTAATCCTATATACGCTTACCATCATTATAATTGGAAAATATTTTTGTAAAAAAGACTGCATTTATTAACTATAGATTAAGATATCCAGCATTAAATCAGTAACACTGAGTTCAACAAAAGGGTATAGACTGTAAAAAGATGCACTTTAAATTAGAAATCAACCTCGTATTTCTTGTCTTGACAGAAATCTACATAACCATGACTAAATATACAATTCCTTAATCTTCACTGAGATGGAAATGCCAGTGTTAATGCTAAAATAAAATTTTCACAAGTAGTAAAAGAGACGATTAAACTTTTTTGAAGAAGAGACAGTAATGAGTTGCATGAATGCTTTCAATACTGAGCATCACAAAAAAAAACCCAACTGAAGCAGCAGCTGATATCAAAGCAGATTTATTGTTGCAGATAAAGCTTTTGAACTGCTAAAGATGAAACACATTTTGAATATCACACAGATAACAAGCAGGAAAAAGAATTTTGACTAAGTCACAAGAAACCTTCCAATAATTAGTCAATGACTATTTGGATTACAGCATGAGTGGGAGTTTTTGGGTCTTTAAGAAATAGATTTAATTTCTAATGGGAGGAAAAGGGGGAGGATAAACTTCATTTCTTCAGCATAACAGAAGAGTGAAATTAAGGGCAAATTTCCAAACTCAGAAATTGTAACATGAGGATGCATTAAGCAATATTTAAAGCTAGAAAAAAACCCATGAAGACATCTTTGCAAATCCACTGGATGCTCACCAAGATGACTAGGAAATACAGCATTCAAGGGGCAAGGAGAGTTTGAGAGAAGTAGGTTTGTTGAACTATAAGAAAACAAATCTCAGGGGAACTTAATGTGGTATTCCTGTACCAAACTGGAGAGCACAGAGGCTTGTCCAGAAAGGCCATGGAGTATCCACACTTGGAGATGTTAAAAATTATATGGGAAATCGACCCAGGCAAACAACTCTAGTTGATGCAGCTTTTAAGTAGGAGCATGTATTTATTGTTTTCCAGAAATCCAATTTACTTTTTGCATGGTTCTCTGACAAGGTATTAGTATTTAAATTGTTATATGAAACTATTTTAATTACCAGCACTTGAATCATGCTATGCACAGAACGAGAAGAGGTGAAAGAAAAAAAAAACCCAAAATAAACCAAACAATCCAAAAAAAGAAGAAAAAAAAAAAAAACCAACAAAGTACTCCACACACAATCTGGCAAGAAAAAAAAAAAAGAAGAAAATTACCTAAAAAAGCCAAGCCAATCTTTTACTGCTCAGTTTTTGAGCAGAACTACACATTTGTACAGATACAAAGGAGAAAGTAACAAATCAAATTAAAATATCTCAATTTAGACATGGTCAGTGTCAATGCATAAAACAGAATATAAATTCAGTTGCTATCTTCTACAAATATAAAAGTTCAGAGAAATATAGAAATAAGGCTCTTGCAGTGATTTATAATCCAAGGGTTTATGTTAAGAGGCTTTTTAGCTACAGAGTTTTATGTAATGAGAAACTTATCATTAAATACTTGGATTTAGGATGTTATTTTCTTTACCTGAATCATGGACTCTGACAGCTGTGTTTCATCTACTTCCAATATCATCATTTTGATTTCCTCATAAGGCACTCGAAAAGAGCCCAGGAAAATTGCTAAAACAAAGATTTGACACATAATGAGGAAAGCAAGACAACAACAATCTTTCTTCTACCTATAAAACACTAATTAAACAGACTATAGCACCTACAGGTTAACAAACACTATGCAAAGTAAAATAGATAACAATGTTACATGTGCTTTTAATTACTGTTCTACGATTCCAGTCTTCTACATCCAGTTATTACGCATAACCCCCCAAATCACTTAAGACCTCAATAAGCAGCTATTGATAAGTCTCATTCTGTAGGATAATTGTTGCCTTTGTAGTATTTTGTGCTGAAGTGGCTATTACACTCTTTTCTTCTATGGTCTTGCCAGAGCTTTCTTATTAACAAAAAAAAAATTCAGAAAAACAGAAACAGTTAAAAACAAAATGTTTTTATAAAAACTATTTCTTCAAAACAATCCAGTCATTTCCTGTATTATTTCAGTGGCATTTAGGAATCTACTCTTCAGAGAGCTCCTCTTTGAAAAGGCTTTATAATCTTTGTTTGCATATTATTCCATAGCACTGAGTACTGTCTTCTTTCTATACAGGATGTCAGACTTGAACTCACATTAGTGTCTTTTTTTGCTAGCAGAGTGTGAGGGGAGATTGAGGGAAGGCAGTATTCCTCAACGAATGTGTTGAAAATACAGATAGATAAATTAGATATATAACTACAAGTACACTTGTACTTCAATATATACAGAAAAGAGTAACTGCAATCTTAAGAGATAACCTTTAACTGTTTTCTGGTCTTTTTAAATATGTTTCTGTTTCATCAGCACACATTCAGGCACATATATGTTACTGTACATATGTACATACTCTCATATGCTCAAAAAACAAGATTACAAGGTAACAGGACAAGAGAGAAAGACAATTTTATGGAATAGTTCTACACCACTACTTTGTCAGAAAACCAGATTCTACTTACACAGATTCTGTGCAATCTTTGGGTCCAAAACTTTTAATTCTTTGATTCGTTTCTTAATAGATTTTTTTTCTTCAATATCCTCCTCCTCTTTTTTTACTGTCAAAGTAAACACAAATACACTCATTGCTATCTCTTAACATCTAGAAAGAACATGAATTAATTCAGAAAATATTTCTGCTATCAAGTATGGTTAATTACAAAAAAAAAGAACATACCAAACTAAAAAAAAATACAAAGGTTTTGTATGTATTTCTTGTATTCTCAAAATTTTTGTTCTTCAGTAAAGTTTTTAGCACATTAGCCTTCTAGAAAAAGACTTTTTTAAAACAGAGAAAATTAATAAATATGCTTATGCTAACTGTATAAATAGTCTAAGATCATGAAAGTCATACGTAAAATATAGTGTAACATGCTTCTTCCCCCTGGCCAGGTTAATATTCCAAACTGGATTTTAGTAAGAATATATCTTAAACAAAACAAATCACAACATGTCAAAACTGAGAAATAAAGTTTCAACTCAAAAATTAAGTATTTTTTGATTGCTTTTGTCTAAATATATCCACCAAAATTATCAAAGACCAATGGCATATTAAAAAATCATCATTAGCTTATAATATAAATGTGTATAGATCTATTTTCCTCACCTCACCCCAAAAGATCTATTTTTTAATACAAAATTTAATCACCTTATTAAAATAAAAATACCACCAAGACAAAGCAATTATGTAAAAGCACATTAATGTTGTTGGAATATTTGGCTTATTCTTTCTTTTTAGAAAATAATTCATACAAATATGCATCTCCCAAATGCATTATATAAGTTGATTTTATTTCTCATTATTCATGCACTGTCATAAGAATTTCACTTAAAAAAAACAAGCACAAGCTTGGTAATATATTAGGGGGAACCATTTCAATTATTATGCAAACGAGAAAAAAGACAAAAAAACCCACACAAATCTTTCCTCAAATCCAATCTAGTTGTCCGTTATTATTTTCTTCCTTCCTTTCTTTTTTCCCCCCAGCACAAATCTTCACTGCCAAATGTTATTCGCTCCATGCATTACTATTGTTTATCTAATTCTCTGTTTCACAAATGAAATTAGTTTCCAAGCTTTTACAGCATGATTTTTCCAAATTAAGTTATACATGCTTCAAATATTTGAGAGCAGAAAATATGTTGTTATAAAAATTCCTGCTACTGACTTCAGAATGAGATNACTGTCATAAGAATTTCACTTAAAAAAAACAAGCACAAGCTTGGTAATATATTAGGGGGAACCATTTCAATTATTATGCAAACGAGAAAAAAGACAAAAAAACCCACACAAATCTTTCCTCAAATCCAATCTAGTTGTCCGTTATTATTTTCTTCCTTCCTTTCTTTTTTCCCCCCAGCACAAATCTTCACTGCCAAATGTTATTCGCTCCATGCATTACTATTGTTTATCTAATTCTCTGTTTCACAAATGAAATTAGTTTCCAAGCTTTTACAGCATGATTTTTCCAAATTAAGTTATACATGCTTCAAATATTTGAGAGCAGAAAATTTGTTATAAAAATTCCTGCTACTGACTTCAGAATGAGATAGATATAGATGAGAAGTATTGTCAAGAAAATATAGGATTAGAATTCCTAACTCACTGATGATTCTTGACAAAATTAGATATAATGTGAATTATCAGGAGGATTTCCCTAAGTTGAAATTACTTCCATATATTTTAAGAGATCTTTGAGAGTTATGTCAAGTTGGACAGATTCTGAGAAACCTCAACTGTAGATGTCCCTGCTCATTATAGTGGGATCAGACTAGACGACTTTTAAAAGTTAATTCCAACACAGACTATTCTGTGATTCTTAATTTTTTTTTTCTAAGCACAATAGATTTGGTCTAGGATTGGGACACTGACTAAATAACTTCTTGTGGTCTTTGAGCTTGTTGTCTAGGATACCACCAAAGGTGAGATTAAAAAAAAAAAAAATCTTAAGAGACCTCACATGGGGATTGAAGGAACTGAATTCAGAGCTACTGGAGTCACAAATGCGAATTGCTTCCCAGTTCACCTACAACACTATACACCAGCTAGGCAGCTCTGATACTTCTCTTGAGGTCATGCCAGAATACAAGAAAAGAACCTGGTATTCTGAAAAACAATACTGAATGAAGACAAAGCATTTGGCCTTGAATTTCTTTTAGCACAGATTTAGCAGAAAGGTTAGCATTCTCCTGTCCCAGGAAAAATGACACTTCACTTACCATACCTGTAAATGCAAAAAGTGTAGCTTTAACCACCAATGTGAGATTTCAACAAGCCATGGTAAAAGGAATATAATCATATTTGAGCTACTGGAAAAAAAGGAGGTCACACTAAAGCTTCACTTTTACTTGGTTATGCTTTAAGAAGAGAACTTACAGATCCCAGAAGAGCATGTCAGGTGCTATGGATCTCAGTTATCATGAAACTTTTCTCCTGCACAACACACCTTAATGAAACTCTCAAATATCTTATTGGCTACTTGCTGAAAGTAGTCATTTTAAATTGCCTGTCTTATCAACAACTAGAATTGCATATTCTATGGCCTCAGCATCCCTGTAGCAC
Organism: Turnix velox; assembly: GCA_013400935.1. Lineage (NCBI taxonomy): Eukaryota > Metazoa > Chordata > Aves > Charadriiformes > Turnicidae > Turnix > Turnix velox. The sequence continues at coordinate 53,497 of VZTY01012549.1, read as the reverse complement.
AGGTTCCATGCCATCCTCATTCCTTCTCATCTGAACCACAGTGAAAATACAGGCATGTTTTATGGCTAGCTTGGAACAATGCAAATCACCATTTGCAGGAAACAAAGTAATTTCCTTTGTAGTTGAAATTTTAAAAAATTATCTGAATTGATTCATTTACTACGGCTTGCCCTGACAGCCTTGAAAACAATACTAATAGTGGCTAGAACTGAAAAAATACAAATTAATTTGCCTTTTACAGCACTAGCACTTATGTATTACAGGTCTTATATCAAAAATAACACATAGATAAATAAAGATACAAAAAATCAGCATGTTCTATTTTAATTCCCAGCTTTCCAATCAAGAAAGAATGATGGAAAAGACCTGGCAAATTCCTCCTGGAATTTTCTCCCAGGGAGTTATGTGTGATGTTATAGCAACACTTGAGGCCTCACAACATATTTACTCCAGAAACTCAGGCAGGAATTATATGCAGAGTTACATAATTATGCAACAAACTAAATTGCTACAAACTTACATGATACTTGTTCAGGAGAATTCAGGTCACATCCTTATGGCAGCAATAAGAAGCACAGGATACATATTATTGGTCTTGCCTATTAGAAATACTGTATTTTCTTATGAAAACTCTGGTATATCCTTCTGTTCATAAAAAAGGTTCCTTTATTTGCTTATTTATATAAAAGGAAATGAAAAATAAAACAAAAAAACACCAAAAAATAGACAAAACCATTAACTATTTCTAGTAAAAAAAAAAGTAAAACTCCTTTTTTTCATGAATGGGGGCATTAATAAGAAGATATAAATAGGTGAAGTAAATACCTATACTAATAAGAAATTAAAGAAAATAACCAAAAAAGATTTTTTTTTTTCATTTGGGAGGGGCATTGGAGCTGGGAGGAAGGTATACACAGAACGGGAAACACCTGTTTACTGTGGAAAAAGAGGAAGCAGCCCAGCGAGAACATGCAGTTGCTGCTGAGAGGGAAATCTATGTAAGATTGCATTCTAACATGAGAAGAATCACACCAGGAGTTCTCAAAGTGCACAGAAAGAACTCACACCTCCAGAAGGTGGACAATCATATTAAACCATTAATTTTTCAAAATCACACGTCCTATTTAAGGTATTATGCAACTTAAAATCTTACACATGAAAAACTACACATCCTTTTAAATTATGCTACATGTATCACACTGAGCTGGGTAACTTTTAGGTGCTCTAAACCGCCCTCTCAGGCTAGGAAACTAGAGCACTCTGAAACATACAGAATTCAACTCACAGCCTTCACAGCAACTATTACCTCCACAATCCCTAACCCTTACTAACACAACTCCAGAATTAACGCATGTGATTACCAGTTAAGAAACATTTTAATGACTGCTACAAAACAATCAAATCAAGATAAATGGGTGCTCCGTATTCCTCCCCCTGCTTTCTCCCAGCATCAGACACAGACCCTCTGGACTTACTACAATGCTAGTAAACACCGATTAAGCAAAACCAGTATCAAGTAATTGATCTTAACAAAATCTCTTTGTTATGTGCCAGAAGTTCTGCTATAATACAGACAACTGAAATTACAGATCAGAGTTTGTAGTAAAAAAAAAAAAAAAATACTGGGGTTCATGCTTTGAAGATCACCTAGGTAATACAAATATCTTCAGATGGCTTGAAATACACTTAACTAGAACAAGTTCTTATAAAATTGATAGATTTAGAAGTAAAGCAAGATTAGCCAATCATAAGGTGTTTAGTTTTTTTCTGAATTTGTGCTCCTACTATTCATCCAGTTTCTTACTTCTGACACCCTAACCCCCTGGCAGGAGTCCACAACCTCTTTGGATAATGCGACAGCACTCAGCCACCTGCTCAGGAAAAGAAGTGTTACCTGATGTTCACGAGGAACTTCTTGTGTTTCAGTTCATACCCATCATCCCTGACCTGTCACTGGGCACCACTGAGAAATGCTTGGATCCATCCTCTTTCCACTCTCCCTTCAGGTATTTATATACATTGAGATAGATAGCCCTGGACCCTTCTATTTTCCATGTCAAAAAGTCACAACACTCTCACTCTTTCCTCAGTGGAGAGATGCTCCTATCCCTTCATCATTATCATGAGCTTTTGTTGGACTTTTCCCAGTATGTCTAGGTCTCTCTTCTGCTGCTAAGATGCAAAATGACACAACACTCCATTTGTGTCCTCAACAGTGTTGAAATCCAAGGCCTGACAAGGATTTCTTTTGGCAGACAGAACACTGTCTTTTGAAGATCTGGATTGTTTTGACAGCTCTGCTACAACTGTCCCACAATGTGACACACAATAAAGCAAAGCAAAGTTTAGTCTCCAAAAAAGGATACTGAGCCTATATCCTAGTCTGTGATGCTACAAGTTGCCATTATCACCATCTACAGATTCCATACTGAGCCGCAAGGCACAGTTGTGATAATTGTGAAATTGTATGTGATAATTTGCTTCAAAATAGCACAGCAATTATGAACTTAACCTAAATCATTCTGCAATATAATTGAAGACTTTCGCCTTTTTCATGAAAACAAAGTTAAAACCAGGATATTGTATAAAGCCTACAGCAGTAGGAAGAGTACTTGAATGATGAGACACCAAGAAATTGGTAAACAATCTTCTTCCCAAACAGAGCAACTAACTTTCCATCAATACAACTGTTGGCCTCAAGAACTGTACATCACTCCTAATAACCCTTTTTATGGGGTATAAACTGTTTCAATTACAGTGAAAAAGCTTTCATTCTCCATCTTATTATACACCTACATAAAATTTAAACTTGAAAACACAGCATGAAGCCATTAACCATAGTAGCATCATAAATAATATTTCTCAGCTTTACTTGTCAGCTTTGAAAACAAAAATATTTCTAGTACTTTACATCAAGTAGGATTGCAAACTCTTAGAAAGCACAGGTATTTGCTCTTGTTCTTTATGTTCAATACAATATATACGTGAAAAACATAATGCAAAAATGACAATGTATTCCAAGTTCCTGTTTATTCAAGCCTCTATCCTTTTTGAAAAATTCTGTTAAATCAGTAACTCACATCTTCAGAACAGAGGTTGCTGCAGTTTCACTACTTGCTCTCTGAGCAATTTTTGCCACTTCTTAACTCGCTCACACAATTAGTCACGTAAACACACACTATTGTTCCTATATTGACAGTGCTGTTGTTGAATTGGCTCAATTCATGCATACATTATGATAACCCACTCCAAAAAGAGGATTTTATCACAAATAATCACTCAAGAGTACTTAAGAATTGGTATCATTACTAACAATGTAATCAAGCTTTTTATCTCTGACAAGATATTGCAATAAAATTCACTTGCAATAAAAAAATAAACTGCACTCCTATAATCAGCTGCTAAACACATCCAATGAGTGACTTCACAGATACTTTCACAGAAAGGTTCCTGCTAAACACATCCAATGAGTGACTTCACAGATACTTTCACAGAAAGGTTCTCTATAAATAAGCTTGTTTTTGCAGCATTTTAATTTACCACAAAATATTCATCCTATTAAGCTTGTGTAATTATATAAACCACATGAGAAAATAACTAAAGCACATATATAATGTGCATGAGAGTTACAGACCAATATATTTGTAAGTTAATACACTGACATATTTTCTTATACTTCTGTAAAAAACGAAATGCATAAAACTAAGGAAGTCATCTGAGAATCTTAACAATTGCTACCACAAGCATCCTGACTATACTGCATAACCGTGGAATGAATAGGGGAATCAAGATAAAAAAAAGAGGAAAAAAAATGTATTTAAGATTCTTGATTAACCATTGTTCAAAGAAACATTTCCTTTACTTAGTTTTGATAATCCTGATCAGCTTTCACCATTTATTAATGAGAAGAAAACTATACAAAGCATACAAGATGTGTGCAGAGCTTGAACTTTAAATAGTTTTTCTTTTTAAATTATGACGCTTACCCTTCTTGGGTATTCCCAAATTCCCAAAATCCTGTTTACTTTCAACCACTACTGAGACACCAAAGATTTTGCCAGGATATCACTAATTAATTAATAAACTAATTTTATCCTTTATTAATAATTATCTACAATACATCCACCATGGGTGTCAACTTTGCTAATCATAGATCCTCAAACCCCAGAAACCTTTTTAAAAACTGTCATCACATTTGTCACCTTCCTTCCTTCCAATGCTGCCATAGGTTCAAATAATTCTTTAAAAAGCATAGTTCATAGCTCAGCTCTTTCATCCTTCAGTTCCCCTAGAAGCCTGAGGTGAACACAAACTGATCTTAGTAATCTGTTACTGTCCACTTTATTGACCTATTCTTCTACAGACCATGCAAGTTGGATTTGTCCTCCAACACAGTGCTCCCCCTTAAGACCAGTTTGGGGGCAGCAAATAGGAAAACTTCCAAGCATTTGGAAGTAGGAAGAAGGGATAGTTACTCAATTTTTTCCCCCCTCCTCTTTGGAAGGCAAATAAGCATCAGTAAGTCATACTTCCATATTAAGTAATTTTTATTAAATTTATATCCATGCCCAAAAGACACTAGTATGAAAATTTTTATGCTTCATCTCTAACTTAGCAAAGCAGTAACTATTAGAACAGCATCTGAAACACACTGAAGTCTCTGGAATACAAGCACATAGTATTAAATAAAATCTGAATGAAAAAGAGACATTCCAAGATGTGGATTCTACTGGCTATAGATTTTATGTAGTATTTGTTAAATTATCTAACTATGCTCTGTTGTTGAAAGGCTACTAGTTAAGTGTATTTTTTTAATGTTCTACTGAACAAGTCATCACCTTGACATCAAAAAATCTTCCAACTTCACTAAATACCTTTTAAAAGTTGGACAATAATTTCCTTCTAAACCAAAGTCTGAGGTGAAAACCAATTTCTGATTTTCTTACTGTGCAGTTTTTCTAAGTGTTTGAATTTATCATTACATACTTAGATATTGGATTTTTTTTTAATTATTTTTCTCATTTGTATCTTAATTCACCTCACTATCAAAACTGTTTCATCATAAACTTACTTTATATTTAATATTAATCTGTGTGTTTCCAGCCTTGAGATTCAAAGATTGAAAGTATGGACTAAACATAAAGCAGTTCAAGTTTTTTTCCACTTTCAGTTCCTCATACAACTGTCTTCATTGAAGTTAGGGGTTTAATCCAAAAGCACTCACTTAAATAAGAATTACTTCATTACTGCAATTCAAGCAGACTTTAGGACTTGGACTGAAAATAACTTTAAATGCCTAACAGACTCAAGTATAATTTTATGCATTGTAGATTCTTGAAAAAATAGAACCTGACAAAATGTAGGGCATATCTAACCATTTCTGTTGACATTCCAGTGGAAAACGGACTGTAACAAGTAATTTTATGAGAGGAAAGCGAGAGTACACTTACAGAATCATTGGACATACTTACTTTCATTGGACAAACATACTTTCTATAATACTTGCAAATTATTACTTTGTCACTGGCATTATTACTTTATCACTACTGGTCAATAAGATACCTGAGGTAATTTTCTCCAGTAAAACAAAATTTTGAAAACAGAGAACCTCCTATGGCCAGAAAACAATTATCCACACCGAAAAAGATACATTGTACTACAAAGCTCTAGCTCCCCCTCAGTTCTGCAAAATACTTTCTGTTGATCTTAACTGTCTCACTACAGAAATTAACTCTCCTCCTTACTCCTCTCCTAGTCAGTGTGAAGTGTTCCACTGTAACATTTCAAATACCACCAGAATTCAAGTATCTGAAATTTACAATTTTACCTGCAGACCACTTAAAACAGAATGTGCAAGAAAGGNAAAATTATCAGGAAAAAACCCCTCAAAATAGTGTGTTATTTTATAATAATGTAGTGAGTTTAATCAGCTTGTGGAGTAATCTCACAAGCACTAAGAGGGGCAAACCATGTAACCACAAACACTGTAGAANCAAAAAAATCAAAACTCAGCTTGGTAGAACACAGAGTATGACAACTAAAGAGTTAGTGGAATTGTCCTACATTTCCTATTTGAAGTTACCCTTCTCTTAAATTTGCACTTCTTACATAAAGAAAAAAAATTGAAAACTATATTAGTCTGCAAAATCACCACTGCAAAACATCTTAATTATTCAGTAAATTGATCTAATTAGAAAAAATTGCTAATGTAATTGTGCTTCATACACATACTGTGAAGAACAAAAAAAGGACAAGTCAGAGCACCTTTCAAAATATTCAATTAAAAAAACCCTGGTTTCTTATATAAGAACATGCCATGACCATTAATTCCATTGCTTTCAAGTAACCTAATTGCACTCAGATGCTGCAATTGTGCAATAGTAAAAATATGTCAGTTTCTCTAACTGCATGCTTGCCAGTTAAGAGACATGTAAATTTTTTATGTCCATAAACATAACCTGCTTTTGTCTTCCTTTTATGCCGTATGCTCGGGACATAAAGGAATCTTTATACTACTGACAGTTTTTAAAGTCAAATGCTATTGCACCTAAAAATGAAAGAATTTGGAGGATAAAAGTTCTAGAGATTCCAGCAAGATAGTCAAGAAATTCACTACATATTTGCAGCTGAAATACCTTTTAATAAATATGGATCACATTTATTGTTCAGATAGCAATCTCTGACAAAGCCATCTGTTTTGAGATTTAAAAGTTTGCTAGGAAAGAGCCTATATTATATTGAACAGAAAAGATATTCTGTTCAGCATACATCAAATAAGTCAACTTGAAGGAGACCCATAGGAGAGAATTTCTTATCAGAGCCTGCTGTGATAAGACAAGGGATAGTGTTTTAAACTGATAGAGGATAGTCATAGACTAGATATAAGGAAGAAATTTTTTTACAGTTAGGGTAGTGAAACACCTGAACACATTGCCCAGAAAGATGGTGGATGCGACATCCCTAGAGACATTCAAGGTCAGGTTGGACAGGGCTTTGAGCAATCAGATCTAGTTTATTGTTCTATTCTTCAGGGGGAGGGCTTCCAGTCCAAACCATTCTATGATTTCACAACATGCAGACACAGCAGAGCACTGCTGGTAACAGATGGGAGTCAGTTCCTCCTTCACCTCACTCACTCTTTTCTCTTACCTGATTATTCCTGTTGTTTCTGGAAAAGCACAATAATCAGGCTGCTTAAAAAACTTCAGCTCACTAAAATGGCAGAAAAATTATCAGGAAAAAACCCCTCAAAATAGTGTGTTATTTTATAATAATGTAGTGAGTTTAATCAGCTTGTGGAGTAATCTCACAAGCACTAAGAGGGGCAAACCATGTAACCACAAACACTGTAGAAGACATCAGTCAGGCCTCTTCCCATAAGTATGAATAAACTGACCCATCTACTTAGTCACCCACAGAGCGCCATCCCCTGACTGAAGGCGAGAAGAAGCTGGCACTTAATTTGAAGGAAGCTGTTACCCGTATTTTTCCTGACACGTCATACTTTTATCTGTACAGTAAAACCAGAAGCTAGTTTTCAGTTGTGCCAGATCCTTGCCTCAGCTCACAGCAACAGCAAGTAAACCCTTACACTGAACAAGGAAGAATGTTGGATGCCATCTCTAGGAGCACTAGATTTACCTTATACTGAAATATGGCACAAAAGAAATTCATAAAATTGCCTACCATGTTAAATTATAATCAAAACACATTTTTTAATTAACAATTTGATTTTACTTAAAGGTTGTTTTGTTTCTCTCAGAACAGTACATTGTAATGCCTTAATAAAATAAATATTTTCCATAGTAGAATATTCAATTTGATGTTTGTTATCACAAGATTTAAGGTTAAGAAGTACTATCTTTCACTTCAGCTTGGCTGTAAATGTACTCCTGACAGAGAAATAATTCCATTAAAATCTCATCTCCTTCCTTCAAACTACAGTTTTAATTTCACTTCATAATTTCATATGGTGTTGTATTGTCTTACAAGCTCTCAAAAACTGTTTCACTACATATCCTTATAGACGAACAATGCCTCACTATACTTACAAATAAGACAATTTATATTAAGTTATGTAAAAGTAATTTCATTGCAGAATACATACTGCACTATACAGTATGCTTTACTAAGTGCTTTTCCCCAAACAGACTTTCAAAGGATACTCTATGTGTTCTGATGTTACTTTTAATTCTTTTATTAACCTCTGATCTCAACTTAAAACAATTCAAGGTTTTTCCAGCAAGGAAACACTGAGTCAGGCTAATTCATCAAGTGACTACACAAAATAAGATGGCAAAATAGGGGGAGGAGTTCAATGTCTGAAATGAATAATCTAATATAAGAGAGACAAAAAATTACTGAGCTACCACTGTCACTTTGTAGTGCTGTCAGTGCCTCATATACTAAAAAAGTGGACACAGCACTAACTTGACAAAGGACCTATCATTAATTAGTGTCAAGAAGCAGTATATGGAATTCCAAACTAAGAGAGAGAGAGAGAACTGGGTAGAGAACAGTAAACATGGATTGCTGGTGAGGAACTGGCAAATCCCAAATGACAAAGATAGCATCGACAGTGGACTGCCAAGGCACACAGACAGCCAGAGGCCAAGAACATAGGTGATAACAAATAGCACTTCCTCACACCAGTCCCTGAAGTATCTCACAAGTACCTGAAGTACCCTAAAGTAAGCCTGGAGACCTAGACAGGGCACCTCTACCAGCCTAAAATATCGGATACCTGAACATGAACAACCAGCACAGGAAGATGACACAAGAGGATAACATTATGCTGATTGGCAATCTGAAAATAGACTTGCTTCTGTCTATGCTTCTGTTTGAACCTCCAAAGCAAAAATGGTTGGAAAACACAGGAGGCAAGGCAAGAAACAGCCAAATCATTAGGGATTTCCCACCCTGCAATCTGCAGCCTATCCTCTTCTTCATGCGCCACTGCTGCACCTTCTGCTGATAAACACTTACCTTATGTGGTGTATGGCAAAAGAGAATACAGACAATAGCCCATCCCTTACTGTAATGTTTGCCACAGTAATACTAACTGTAATACAGTGTCTCCTATTAAATGTGAAACAAGAACTCCCATAGTCCAAAGACTAAGTCCCTGTATAACAAACATTTTCCAGATATTTTAAGTCTCTATTCAAAATACCAAGCTTTTTTTCTTAAACATGCATTCATTCACAAGTTAAGTGTGCCTGAACTTCTCTATCTAGTTGATTGGAACCAATCTGCAGTTTAAATTTATTCATGACTGATTTATACCTATTTCTCTCGGTTTAAATAGTTCTGTTCCCTTCTTAATGCTCTTTCTAAAAGAACAAGAAAATACCTTAGCACTACAACATGATCTTTGCTTTTTCTTAATTAAGGATTTCAAATCCAGTTAATCTCTTCACCTGATGATACCAGCAGCTTCTATGCATCTGTGATTTAATCTGTCTCGAGTCTTGGCCAGCAGAACTGAAAGTCACATTACAAAGCGTGACTTGTAAACATATTAACAACAATGCTTCCCTACTGGAAACACTTCTGTGAAATCCAGGATTTGTTCTGCTCTTCTTCCTTCACATTTTTCTTCTCTTTTTGTAAGCAACTGATACACATATACATATGTATATAAATCCAAGTCAAAACCACAGATTCTAGCAGTAACCTGAAGTCTGTGCTCACTGTTTAGGCAGTGATAACCTGACCACAAAGAAAAGCAAGTTCTATGCTATGCTATTGTACAATCTAAAATGCATTTGAAAGGACCAGAGAAGCATTAATTTATTCCCCTGATGATTTATTACCAGGTTTATTGCTTTTTTTGTGACAATTGCATTGCTCTGTACTCAATCACTATCAGTACTCTGCAACTCTCTAAATCATCAGTCAGTTACTATATGTGTCCATAATACCATATTAGTGGATGGACACTAGCAAAAGACATACAAAGAGGTTAAGAAACATTTTAATGACTGCTACAAAACAATCAAATCAAGATAAATGGGTGCTCCGTATTCCTCCCCCTGCTTTCTCCCAGCATCAGACACAGACCCTCTGGACTTACTACAATGCTAGTAAACACTGATTAAGCAAAACCAGTATCAAGTAATTGATCTTAACAAAATCTCTTTGTTATGTGCCAGAAGTTCTGCTATAATACAGACAACTGAAATTACAGATCAGAGTTTGTGGTAAAAAAAAAAAATAAAAAATACTGGGGTTCATGCTTTGAAGATCACCTAGGTAATATAAATATCTTCAGATGGCTTGAAATACACTTAACTAGAACAAGTTCTTATAAAATTGATAGATTTAGAAGTAAAGCAAGATTAGCCAATCATAAGGTGTTTAGATTTTTTCTGGATTTGTGTTCCTACTATTCATCCAGTTTCTTACTTCTGACACCCTAACCCCCTTAAATTTGAGAATGCCTCCATTAAGTTCCTCTTAATGGAAGAAATCATCATGACTCTTTAAAAAAAATTATTCCCAAAACTGATCCTTCACAAACTCCACTAATAGTCTCACAGTCCAGTGCATTCTTTTCTGATATTCCACATCTCCTCTTGAACTAAAAATTATTCCAAATTTATCTGTTTTACAAATTGGTAGCTAATCCCACTTCTCATTAATATTGGCATAGTGGCAGTCCTGCTGCAGTTCAGAAGCTAAACCTATCATATTTTGCTTAAAAAAACTTTCACTATCTTGAAAAGAAAATCAAAGTTCGTCAAATGTCTGGCATATATTTCATATGCTCTTCTGGCATATATGCCCCTTAAAAAACAAACCACAAAATAAACCAAGCAAAACATTTATTTCTTTGATTTCAATTTTTTAGAAAAACAATTCAGTGTTTCTGCACATCATTGACAGCCTTGGACTAACAAATAGATCTGTGATTTTTGAAATTAACTTACAGAAGAGGTACTAAGCCTTTTTAAAAAAAAATAGTATTTAAGAAATCCCCCAGTATTTCCCTGTTATAATCATTAATGATGTATGATTCCCTTGAAATTATCATTAAAATTATATACACCATTTGTAATAAAAGCAACGGTATGTATTTACATAATTGATCCAGGAAAGAAAACCAGTAATGCACCAGAGTATAAGTTAAATTCTAGGTCCTTGTGTGCACAAGCAACCCGAATATTAGTCTAAAACAAAATATGGGTTCAGCCAACATTTTTCATTGCTAAATTGAGAGCTGTCTATCAGCATATTTGTTTGTGTGGTCTCATTAGAGTACATCGCCTCATTCTCAACAGCCATAGTAAAGAATGCGGAGAGCGTAACTGTATCTACTTAACCTTCATCAACCAGCATTCATGCACCCTCATTAATTTTTTTCATCTCACTTTCAAGCATGACATTGCTCATACCAGAACAATAACTTGCTGATAATTGTTTGAGACAACAGCTGGGCAGGAATAGTGCAGAGGTGAACTTTCTTATAGATTATAGGTGCCTCAGTGAATTACAATTAGTTTAAAAAGTCATCTGTCCTGTTCATCAGCTTTGAAAAGAAGACATTTCATTAAGCAACTAAAGAAATCGTAACGTATTTTAGGCTTTAATGATCCAATTGCATCATATTTCCTAAGATAGGAATTTCTCCAGATCACATGACAAATATGGAAATGTGAGCTCACAGTTCAGGGGAAGATGAAATATTTATGAATTTATCATGTGATATAAACTGAAGCTTAGCTTGCCATTCATTATTTTCTAATTTAAATGCTAATGAAATAAAAAGATTAATTTATACAACTCCTACATTACAAACCATCATTACAAAACTATCTGACGATAACTTTACTCCTTTGAAAGGAAATCAGCATTGTATTTAAGAATATAACTGCAGAGTTCAGACCAAGCACACGATCCTAAAGTTAACCACAAAAGGTAGTAATGGTAGGTAGTAATTAACCACAAAAGAAAGTAATGGTAGGTAGAGTCGTACATTTGCATTTCATAACAAGCTAAAGGCAATCACTGCTCTTGCTTTTCTTAATATTGTTCATTCTTGGTGGTAAGAAAAAGGCTATCCCACAATCTGAACACAATCTGCTGCAATTGAAAAATAAAGCAAGAAATATCAGTGGAAAATCCAACAGCCATCTGCTTTTCTGTAACAAAATACAAGATCCACCTCAACCAGACCACAGTTATTATAATGTATTAACAGCAAAAACCCTAAAAATTACTTATGAAATATGTTTTAAAATTATTTAATGTCTATCTCCGTTAACAAAGTGCTGTGAGCTGTCTCTTCTACAAGAATCACTTCAGTACTGAATTATCTGTTGCTTTTCTTGACCTAAAACTCAACCTTTTGAAAATCATATGATAACTTGCTCTATGTTTATCCTAATTTCTGAGGAAGTTGTTGAATTGGAAGGGGAAGGACTCCATTTCAGCAACAGAAAAATCTTGGCATGCTCTTTTTATTATTGTTAAGTGATGGGTATCGACAGAATTTTATTTTTTTTACTATGGTAAAAAAATAAAGAACAGTGGCACTGAAACAAGATCTGCAAAAAGAAAAGTAGATTTTCAAAAGTCTGGCTTAAGTTGCAGAAGACTGCAGTTGAAGATCCATTAGAAACTTAAATACTGCCTAAATTCTTCACTTTGGAATAAGTTAATACATGGAACTGGAGCAACAGCAAGTGAGGTTACCTTACACAGAAGGTAATTATCTAGCCTTTTTTTTTTTTTAAATTAAAAACCCCCAGATTTAAATTAAAATTTCCCACTGTCATAGAAAAGAGGACACACAACAAAGTATTGGAGACTATTCTAAAAAAAAACGCTAGGTAATATTATTAAAACCAAATAAACCTAAAAATAGAGAGCATAAAGACCTAGTTTTCTTCTCTGCATGAAGCAACCAGTAAAAAGTCATTCAAGAAACAGTAAAGATTCCAGCTACAGATTAAACCAAGCTGTTTATCAATGGATTGTTTCTTGTAGTACCCACCTTTTAAAGCATTACAGAATAAAAGAGCACATCAGTACTACAATTCGTGTATTACTTTGAGTGAAAAAAGAGTTATTTGACAGTAACTGAAATTCTTTGAGATCTGTTATCCAGATATGCATGGGCAGTTACAGTTTCTATCATAAAAACAGAAGTACATTGTCATTCACCACATTCCCTTCTATATGTCCTTCTCCAAAGCTGGGCACAATCTTGACTTAACCTCACAAATCAGAAACAGAAAAGCTAAATACACACAGATAACATGGATCAATGAATTACACAATTACTGACAAGGAATATTCTTCTCTTTGATAGCTATTTACACTGTGGGCAATGGGAACTTCTATTCATACACCATCATTTCCCAGCATCCTGGAATTTAACCACATAAATATCGCTATTTCTAAAGCTATATGAGGCTTCAAGATGATAGCAACAGAGTAAATGATAAAAGCATAAATGCATTTGAAGCAACTGACAGCCACATTATTATCATAAAGATCTCTCCATGTGGCAATCAATGCTTATTCATCCTAAACTCCACCAATTTCCTTTGTAATGCTCCCTGATGCATCTGTAAATGAAGCTTTCTGGAACCTCTGCAATCCAGAACTTGGCGCATTCATGTCTGATGGGCTCAACATGATTTGCTTTGGTTTAACCTGACAAACACAAGGCATAATAAACTTCCAAAGCTTTACAGTTTCTTAGCTGTTTGTTTTTATAAAATTTAAAGTATTTTAAATAGTCACTGGGTTATAAGCCAGGAAGATAGACTAAGGTTCAAAAGTCAGATCCCCAAATACTAGAGTTTGTTCTCTCATAGTTCATTCTGGTTATCTCAAAAAAACNCACTGGGTTATAAGCCAGGAAGATAGACTAAGGTTCAAAAGTCAGATCCCCAAATACTAGAGTTTGTTCTCTTGTAGTAGTACTGAACATAGTTCATTCTGGTTATCTCAAAAAAACACTGAGAAGGGATGGTTTTCTACATTACCTACTTGCAAAAACAGGACACTGAGACAAGTTTATTCTAGTTCTATAATGTTGACATTTTTGCTGATGTTGACCATCACTGTCAACATGAAGTCATTCATTAGTAAATAGCTGGGACGTGCACTTTACAGCTAGAATTTGCTTCACTATCAATTCACTTTTCCAGTTTGAATGAGATCTAAGCACACACTGAGACTTCAAATGGTAATTCTACCTTGAAAATGATCCAGAGTTGCCTTCTTGCATCTGTTCTCTAAAAATCTACTTTTTTTAAAATAGCACCATAAGCTACAAAAAATAAAAATCAACATAGTGGTTTGATACTAAAAAAGAGGTTTGTGCAGTTAATTTTAAATCACCCAGACTGACTTACACATAATTTATGCTTTTATCAGTAGATATTCAAAGCAATTATTATTATTATTTTTAAAAATCCTTTTTTACGTGTTACAAAAGCCTACAAAATATTAGCTTAAACATTTATTCTGAGAACTACCACAATAAAAGCCTTTTCTGACAAGAACTGATACTTTGGTTTAAGATGACATTGTTTCATTTGAAAGTACAAAGGTATTATTTCTGTAATTCCCCACAGGTACATTTGAAACCACAAGTTAATTGTAATACAAAACGTATTTAAAAAAGAAAAAATTACCTCTGCAGAGAGTTGGAGAAAAAAAATTCTATACCTAAAACTGTGTAGCCATTAAATTTCAGTTCTTGCTAAATATCAGATTTTTACCCAAATAGTTGAAACAGGTCTAAAAATCACAGAGGAAGGAAAAGAAAAAAAGCAGAACAATTCTAGCTTCATCATCTCTTAAAGTATACTACCCATAGCTACATATCAAAATGTTGAGGTTGCATGGTTTACAGAGAAGCACAAATTACTAAGTTATTTGATGCTAAGATCTGTGTCTAGTAAGAATGTAAAATGAGTAAAGTTTGGAATCTTTTTTTAAATATACAAAGGTCAAATAATATAAGACATTATACAGGATGAAAAAAGATCCAACAATCTGGTTGCTATGGTGAAAACAGGGTGAAGCAGAAAGTCAAAACGGCATGCATAACTAGTTTTTTTAAAAGTATTTGGATAGGGAACATAAAGATGCGATGCAAGACATCAAACTGATTTCACATAGCATATGTGAAATTAAAGAATAATCTTTACAAAGAGAGAAATATACATTGAAAAGCCACTGAGAAAACTAAAGTAATGCAGAGCCAGAGACGTGTAACTGATTATCATTATTTCTATTGGAAAATGATAGCGAAAAACTTAATTCCCGATTTTCAATTAAGTTTCTGTTATGAGATCATAACAGCAAAGGACTGCTTACATAGAATCCGCAAAACCACATTACATTGATGATCACTAATCAATAAACAGTATGTTGTTTACTTTCAAACCCTTTTACCCCTTTTGCTTTGATCCAAGGTGACAAAAGAGTTTTACTGTGTTACTTTAGGATCTACCTCAAATTAATTCAGCCGTTAAATGATCAGGTAGATGTTAACAAATGCTAAAACCTGGAAAATTTAGACTTAAGTAACTGAACTGATATATTAGTTTCAGATCAAATAGCAACAGTTATAAAGTTGATTGACCTATTCTGACAAGTTACAGCTCCTCATAGTAAGTGGCTAAAGTTTAAAATAAGATAGAGTGATAGTAGTTACAACTACAACAGTACAAACTTCGAAACTATAAAAATGTCAAGATTTACTCTAGCACAGAGAATGTGGTTTCATAAAGCATAAACTTACTTCAGGAAATTTCCCCCTCCTCCCTAACAAAAAGTGAAAACAGGAATTCAAGAAAAATATAAAACATTCATGTTCATATTTTACATATCTACCTCCTTAAGATAAAGCTATATTCCACCTCACTTAAACTACACCTCCTAGCACTGTTTGAATAGGTAACACACAAACTAGAGAAAGCAGACAGCTTGGAATGGGAATCAGAAACACTAAGTGCACTATTGTACAATAAGCAGCTTTTAAATTTAGTCTTCAATGCCCATGAAGAGGGGAGTGTCTTTTCCCCCTGAAATCCAGATTATAGTTGCATGTATGTACAGTTTTCTGAGAAAAAAACTCTGTGAAGGAACTTGATCTGATGTATGAAGTTCATTATCACATAACAGAGTACTTGAAGTATAAACAAATTACATAGCTCTATAACTAAAGCCAGTGACAATCAAGGTCACACAAAATGCCAATGTGGGTAGAGATGCAATATTTTAAAAATAAATCCAGGTATTATTAGAAGCATTAACTTGTTGGTAGGTGATTATAAATAATGTAGTCTACATTCTGTAAAAAAAAGCTAATTAAGAATAAAGAACTGCCTTCCACAAGTCTGTGGGCTAACTCCTCAATAAAGCTAGATTAACAGCTTTACAAATTTCTCAATGGGAATTTCTTAGCTATCACAAAAACTAAGCTTTCAGTCATACACTTCATATCAAAGGTAACTTTCTGACGACATTCTGAGGACTCTAGATCAAACACTACCAATTAGTTTGAGATGTTCTTTAAAGTGAAGGCGTCACTCATACTAAGCATTTTCATTTTTCTAAAAATAGAAAGCTATATTTTTCTCCAAAATTTCAGCACTCCTCTTTGAAATGATATATTGGTGCCCATATAGCAAAAACAAAGTCTCTGTTCTCTTCTGTAGTATAACATTACATTGCAGATGATTCTGGAGCAAAAATTAAAACTATAAAAACTCAAACATGAAAACAAAAGGTAAAAGGGAACAATATGTAAGTAATAAATGAAGGGTCCAGATGTATACTATTTGGGGAAGAAATAAATGTCAAGCACTGACCACAACACACAAAGTTTTCAGAAAAAAAAACAGCAAGAAAATTGTTGGTCTTAGCAGCAATCACAAAATCTACTCCTGATCTAACGGTTATTTATACTACAGCATTTAAGAATATTTTGTAATGATTTAGCTACTTAAAACCATTTACTAATTAAAGGCAATAATTAGTACTTTAATAACTATTTAGTCTGTTATTGGAGGTGGTGGAGGGGGCAGACAAGAGTACTACTTTGCTTTTAATTAAAGCATATTACAGTAAGTAGCAAAAATGTTGAAACAGTTACTCATTCTGAAAGGGTCTGTACTTCAAACCAAGAACAAGTCTGTGATACATCATACAGGAGTGGCTGACATTTCACACCCTAAAAACGTGCTACAACTTTTAGGCCCAGTATTCTACTATAATTTTGTGAGTAAGGCCAGATATGTCGAATACTTGAATAAAGTATGTTGAATCTTGGCAGAAAATGACAAGAAGGTAATTGTCAATATTGGAAGGGACTTTTCAGGCCATTTAATCTGATGAATGCCATCACTAAACAGTATCACTAATGGCTGCATCTCCATGGCTGATGCCTCAACCAGGCAACCTGTTCTAATGCTTGCTAACACTTTCAGTGTAAAATTTCTTAACTAAATCTCCCCTGGTGGAACTTGATGTCATTTCCTCTTGTCCTTTTGCTTGTAACTTGGGGAAGAGACCAGCTCTCACCTCTCTTAAAATCTCCTTTCAGGTACTTGTAAAGGGCAAAGAGAACAAAGTTCATACAATTTATGCTGGTTTAAAAATCAGAAAACATCAGAAATTAATTTTAAATGCCAGAAATTAATATTAAGGAATTCTATTGTAATTTTTGCTGGAATACCTGATCAGTAGCTTCAAAGTACTTCAAATAACATTAAAAAATTCACTAGTGAAAGAGACCAAATATTCCAGAGAACAAAGGGAGGTCGGTTCTTTTAGGGGGGAAGAAGGAAGATGTTGTTTGGTGTCTTTTTCTTCCCTTGTGAGTCAGGAGTGTTAAACACTGGAAACAGCTGGATTTACCAATATGCTCTAGTTCAGGAAGCTTCTACTGAGCACACAACAGTTTACATCAAATTGTAAGATCACTTCAGACACATTCAAAGGTTGCCCAGTCCATTAACAGGTTGAAATAGGATATTAGGAATCCTTAATGAGGTTTTAGAAGTTTCAATGCACTGCGTGTCAAGCAGAAGATTACACTATTATAGGGTATACTGTCTAATCATGTGATTTACACCATTAAGACTCTGTGTTCTCATCATATTAAACGCAAAACTCTCAATAGTCTCAAGCCATAATGAGTCTGCAAGTACAGGGAAATGGAGCGTACCTTCATTTAGATTATATGCTTTAATATACCCTGTAATAAACCAATTATTCAAGGCTGTTCAGAAGAGTGGCCATTTTAGCTATTGATTTTGGACAGCTCTAATACAGAAAAAATCTAATAGAAACTATTTTGAAAAACATACAAAATGAGTCAATGATTTATTACTTGATTTAATGATCTTATGGAGTGTCTGTTAAAGTTTCACTTCTCTTGAAGAAAGTCTCAAAACACAAGAAAACCAACAAAGCATAAAAAGAAAGCAACCAACTGTATTCAAAAGTTTATTTATCAGAAAGCCATTAAACTACAAGCTATAACAGGTTCAGCTTTTGCATTTATAATACACTCATGAAGGTGTCTACAGTACAAAGAAATTCCATCACATATTTTCAGACTACTCAGGTATCAAAATGTTTTCTTCTCTTTGGGATAGAGGGACTCTCACATACGAAGTGCAGTAAATAAGACCTGTAGCTTCTTATCATTAGACTTCAGTAGCAGAAAACAATATTTTTCAATAGCAATCTTGAAGGGAAACAAACCAATAGAATTCCCCTGCTTGACTGATATTTTTCTCAAAGTGTATCTGAATGTATAGGCTGATACAGTTAGTTACAGAAAGTGCAAATGTATCTTATTTACATTTCCGATTAAAAAAGAAAAACACAGTATTCCAGAGCTGCTCCTGATAGCATTGGACCTTTCCAAGCAGCTATCTTTCTTCTTTCCAATGTGAAAAATCAGTTATATATTAAAAACAGAAACATCTTGCTTGATTATCCTAAGTTTAGCCTAGCATTGGCCTCATACATCCACCACATAATTTTGTGCAAATAGTCCTTGCTTCCTCCTCTTTCCAGGAACCTATATTAAAATACTTTGTAGCCTAAACTAAATACTATGTTCACTTGTTGCATTCACAAACAAAAAACTACAAGGTAAAAATGTTTCCCTGAAACTTTATTGCTTTCCATGCATATATTTGTACTGTACTCACCCTATGCATCAGTTACCCCATATTTTAAAGTGTATTTTTCAGTATTGTTCATAACATCAGTGTTAAGAACAATACTGGAGCCAAGATTAAACTTCCTGGAAAAAATCCAAGTTTATCAATCATATACTAATTTCAATGAATAACAAATAAGTTTATCTTATTCAAAACTATTTGAGCACCATAAATCCCACAAAACAATACATGCTATTTATTTGCACACAGCTTGATAGCTATCAATATGCTAGTTTTCTTTAAATAAAAATATTCTGTTGAAAGCTTTCCCTTATATGAAAAACAAACATAAGAAATTTACACAAAAAGAAATCAACTAGGAAACTAAGTCTGAGTTACAAGTTGCTACATGCTAATTTAACTAAAAATGCCAACTTCCAGGAAGTAACATTGACTTCATTATTCCAAAAAAGTGCAATAACTCCTGTAGCTGCAAATATGCCTGCATATCTTCTCACTAGAGAACCAAGTTTCTTCAGCATTTTTACAGAAGTACAAGATGTTACTTGCATTTCTTAGACTTTTCTCTCATCTTTCTTCACATCTCTAATAGATATTGAGTAATACAGATCATTTACTGTACTATGACACACTCTTGTGGCACATTAAGGAATGAAGTGATCAGCCAATCATAAACGGAGAAAGAGATTCAAACCGAGAAAGCATCCATTGCAAGCAAGCTTTAGATACAGCATTTCAGAACATTATGTTAAAAAAGAAGATGGAACAGAATTGCAGCATTCACTCTCACTAAAACACTCGTATAGCTCACATATTATTTGACAGGGACTAAGAGATAGTGATGATGGAATTGTTAAGTGAATTCTCATTTTCACTGGCTAGACAACACATAAATGTCATGCTATAATATAAAACTAAGTCTAATTTCATTGTAAATTATTTTCTGATGTTAATAAGTACAAATTTCTGCATTAAAAATAGATAACAGGAAAACGAGCACACCTATAAAATATGGCATACCCAGAGAAATACAGTCAATACAGTTTAAGTTAAACGACTTACTAACTGGCATGCTTATAAAGCTGTCCAGAAAACTTTTCATGTAATGAATTATCCTTAAAGATGTTTCAATTCCTGGTCGACAAGTCCTGTGCTATAGTTCCGTGAAACTGAAGCTTACATAGAATCTATCACAGAGAGTCTGAATAATTAGTCTAATATGTACTTTCTGTTATTTTACATAACTTCTACAAAGAAAAAATAATTATAACTTAGGACACAATGATACTAATTTTTACTATGTATTCAGACATCTTTGTATTGCCTCAATTTTATAAATACTGGAGAAAGGCAAGAGGAGAAAAACAAGACTACTTTGCAGTTTTAGTGCTCTCTGTATTGATTACATTAACATCTCTAAATGCTGTAAATAAGATTTTATCCCTCTCCTCTTGTTACATTTACATATGCGTAACAGTTAATTAACCAGTTGCTAGACCTCCCTGACTTTTGAGGAATTAGTGTGATCTCATATGCATCAAAATTATTTATTAGTTCTACTTGTAAATAGGAACAAAGTGCTCATTCTAACTGACCTGAATATACAACAATCAGAAGTATCATTATCAGTAAATGTGGTTCTTGCAGCAGAATTACATTTTGATTACATCCATGTGACTTGTTTCACCCCCTAATGACTGAATACAAACATTTCCTTAAGCAAACAGAAAAATCGAACTGCTGATCAAAGAACAAGCTTCATCTTCAGAGACTGAAGTCTCATAAGCACCAAGAGGTATATAGACATCCTGAATTAACTGTGATAGCAGTATAAATGAACTTTTTTTGTTATTATTTTTAAGGTAGTTAAGCATAATAAAATTTCTATTTCACTATACAGGTGAGCTGCAAGTTCTAGCAAAATAAATCAGTTTCAACATTTTTTCAACAAAACAGATGCATGATAACTCATAGAATCAGAGAACGTCAGGAATTGGAAGGGACCTCAAGAGATCATCTAGTCCAATTCCTTGGTGGAGTAGGTACACCTAAACCAGGCCACACAGGAATGCTTTGCCCCATTGCCCCTTGTCCTGCCATTGGATGTTACTGAGAAGAGCCCAGCTCCATCCTCCTGACACTCACCCTTTACGTATTTATAAACACAAATGAGGTCACCCCTCAGTCTCCTCCAAGCTAAAAAGACCCAGCTACCTCAGCCTCTCCTCATAAGGGAGGTGCTCCAATTCCTTCACCGTCTTTATGGCTCTGCACTGGACTCTCTCAAGCAGTTCCCTGTCCTTTTCGAACTGAGGGCCCCAGAACTGGACACAATACTCCAGATGCGGTCTCAGTAAGGCACAGTAAAGGGAGAGCAGAACCTCTCTCAAGATGCTGACCACACCCCTTGTAATACACCCCAGGATGCCACTGGCCTTCTTGGCCCCAAGGGCACATTGCTGGCCTGTCATCCTGCTGTCCATCAGGACCACCAGGTCCCTTTCCCCTACACTGCTCTCTAACTGGTCGATTTCCCAAAACATGGGGTTGTTCTTGCCCACATGCAAGACTCTGCACTTGCCCTTGTTATATCTTTCCACCCAACTCTCCAACCTGTCCAGGTCTCACTGGATGGCAGCACATCATTGCAGAGTGTTGCCCACTCCCAGTTTTGTGTCATCAGCAAACTTGCTGACAGCATACTCTGGTCCCTCATCCAAGTCATTGATTAATATATTGAACAGTACTGGTTCCAGTACTGATCCCTGAGGTACACCATTACACACAGGCCTCCAGCGAGACTCTGTCCCATTGACCACCACTCTCTGGCTTCTCTGTGTCAGCCAGTTCAAAGTCCACCTCACTACCTGATCATCCAGACCACATTTCCTCAGTTTAGCTAAAAGGATGCTGTGTTAAAGCTTTACTGAAGCTTTTTGACAGTGTCAAATGCTTTACTGAAATCAAGATAGACAGCATCTACTGCTTTACCATCATCTACTCACCTGGTTATGACTTCATAAAAGGTTATCAGGTTGGTCAAGCATGACTTCTCCTCGGTGATTCCATGTTGACTGCCCCTAACAACCCCCTAACAAGTTTATCCTTGATGTGCATAGAGATAGATTGCCCAGGATAGATTGCTCCATCACTTGTCCAGGGATGTAGGTGAGACTGACTCCTTTCTGATGACAGCAGTGACATTTGCTTTCCTCTTGAAAACAAGAAATTCTTTGACCTTAATTTCTCTTGCTCTTTTCATGCTGATATTACATTGCCACTGTTGTTTCAGGAAGGCTTTTATTTAGCCCCAAATATGCTTCATATTTTGAGGTTTAGTTCATAGTCATAGGTTTCCTCAGCAACAGTAATCTGAACCGTCTGCTTGCAGAGAATATGGGTATTCTATTCACAAAAAAAACTAGCTTTGTTCAAGTAGTTCAAGATTCTTCCTATCTATTATAAAGCATGATGCATCTCCAACGTCCAGCTTAACTTACCAATTGACCCATTTGCTCCTCACCTCTTCCTTATTCAATAAAATAATAGAAGAGTCCCAGATGCACTGTGAGAGTCAACCTTTTCCAAGCTTGACTAAGTCAAATCCTCCATTTATCACTGCTGTTTCCCTTTTAAAGGCCATCATAATAGCAATTTAGTTCATTCTACTGGATTACCACTGACAATAAACTTTCTGTCTTGGTTTCTCACAGTAAGGATGATTAAATGCAGCTTGTTTTCAGCTTTATCTATCCAAGTTTGTTTCTCTTCACAGCAGTATTATAGATCTGTTGAACTCCACATGCCAAGATTTCTCCTGCTATCTGCAATTGAGCCTGTTATCCCAGTTTCTCTTCACACATTCCAGTTACATCTCCCCTACATTTTGGCAGCTTTCATTCAGTTTTGATGGCAGCTTTGATGCAAACAATCTTGCTGAACATTTAGTTGCTTTCTCCATTCCCCCATGATTTCAAATAGATGACCCAATACTTTGAGATCTTACACTATGTCACCAACATAAAACAGCATTCTGCTGTACATGTATCAAGCATATCAAAGACAAATTTGAAGAGCCATAAGGCATTATACGACACAGACTAGGATCTGCAAAGATAAGCATCCACCCTAAGCAATCTCCTTCCAGCTTCTTACATATACATTTACAATTTTAGAAAAAGGCATTTCTGTATCAAAGGATGAGTCAGCTCACACAGCAGGAATCATTAAGTCTTTACAACTGTTAAGCTGAATTAGACTAGATGAGATGAGTAAATTTCATTACCCTGGTGCTGCTGGAGGTGAATGAGGTGGTAGGAGAACCATCCTGGCGAATCAAAAAGTTTAGCAACAGTAACTTGTAAAAACAGGAAGAACGTGTAAGTAATAAATACAGAAACAATAAGTTGCTCCAGGCTACAGAGTATGCTGTCCAGTGTCTTCACTGACTTAAATGAAAAGCAACAAAGTGCTCCAGAAAAAAGCATCTGAAAACATAACTACTGTTTCACAGCAGATATTTTACTACTGTGGAAGACAATAATACTAACATTGGCAGTATTTTCAATGTTGCAATAACAAAGTCATGCAAACATGTCCTTGCCTATTAAGCAAGTTTTCAGAACCAGAACAAATGCAAATATATTAGGCTCTGCCAAATTTATTACAATACTCCTCATGACATTACCAGTATCAACCCAAGTACTGTCTAAAAGTTTCTAATTGGAAGTGACTCCTCCACTGACAGATAATCTCCCTGTTTGATTTTATCTCATTTTTTTTAAAAATTGAATTGTCCTTGAAATGAATTTTCTCTAAACCAATACACTCATTGAGCAAGAAAATGGTAGATTTTCTACAGGATGAAAGGTAGTGTCCATGGAAATTTAAATGCTAATATTTTTCATTAACAGCAACTTTGAAGGTTTGCCAAATAAGGTTTTCTAAACATTTGTTCTCTTGCATTTAAATTATTTTTCTCAGCTCATGGTGAAAAAAGGCTACAATAAAAGCAGTGTTGTAATGAAGATTTTATTACATTCAAGTATAGTGTTACCTTCAGTCTGCTACAAAAACTTGTAACATTAGATTAGAATTTAATCAAAAGCACTTAGTGCATAAACATGTTAAAAACTAAAAAGGAGTTAAAATCCATGAAATTAAGTCTGTGTTACTTGCAGACTGCTTTATAGCCTGTATGTGATACAGAAACTAGCATACTATGTTAGTGTGTAGATAAACAGTCTGTGTTGTGGTTGGGGAACTACACTGTGGTTGAGAAGCTCCGCCACGAAGGTGGTGATAGTTCCTTTTCAAACTGGCAACCAGTTTGAAGTGGGGGTCTCCTGGGGATACTGGGCCCAATGCTGTTTAATACCTTCCTATACAATTTGGTTGACAGGATCAAATGTACTTTGATGAATTTAACCACTTTAGAAGAAAGTTGAAACAGTAGGTTTAACAAGAATGTTAAGTTCAACAAGAACAAGCGTAGGGTGTTACACTTGGGAAAACGTTACTCAGGCCTGCAGCACAGACTGGGATCTTACCTGGCTGGAGCAGCTCTGTGGGAAGGGACCTGGGGATCCTGGTGGACAATGAGTGAACCATGGGCTGCCACCAGCTGAGACAAAAAGGTCATTATCACAGCTTGTCAGCAGACATCTGGAATACTGTGTTCAGTTTTGGTCCCTACAGCACCAAAAAGATATGGACAAGCTGAAGAGAGTTTAGGCAAGGGTCACAAAGATGATCAGAGGACTAAGAAGCCTACCACATGAGAAAAGGCCACAATATCTAATTTCTTCAGCATTGAGAAAATCCACCTTACGAGAGACCGTATCACTGTGTTACAGTTTTTTAAAGTTGTCCACAAAAAAAGATGGAGATTCCCTTTTTACAAGCAGTCATGTAGAAAAGACTTCGTGAAAGATACTTGGTAGGGAGATTGATTGGACACATGAGGAAGGTTTCTCATAATGGGAACAATCAGCCATTGTAATAGTTTCCACAAGGAAGTAGTGTGCTTGCAGCCCAGAAGGCCAACCCAACCCTGGGTTGCATCAAGAGAAGTGTTACAAGCAGGTCAAGAGAAGTGATTTTGCCCCTCTACTTGGCTCTGGTGAGGCCCCACCTGGGGTACTGTGCCTAGTTCTGGAGCCCTCAACATAAGAAGGATCTGTTGTAGTGGGTCCAGAGGAGGGCCACAAAGATGATCAAAGGGCTAGAGCAACTGCCTTATGAGGACAGGCTGAAGGAATTGGGGTTATTCAGTCTGGAGAAGAGAAGGCTCAGGGGGGACCTCAATAGTAGCTTATCAATACCTGAAGGGGGCCTACAGAAAGGCTGGGGTAGGACTTTTTATTAAGATATGTGATGGAAGGACTAGGAATAATGGATGTAAATTGGAAGAGGGGAGATTCAGTCTAAATATAAGAAAGAAATTCTTTACAGCAAGGGTGGTGAAACACTGGAACAGGTTGCCCAGAGAGGTTTTGGATACCCCCTCTCTGGAGGCATTTAAGGCCAGGCTGAACAAGGCACTGAGCAACCTAATCTAGTGGGAGGTGTCCCACTATGGCAGGGGGATTGAAACTAGATGACCTTTAAAGTTCCTTACAACTGGAACTATTCTATGATTGTATGTCCCACCACTACATTCTCTTCAAGACTCAGCTGGGCAGGGTGCTGGGCCATCTTGTCTGGACCACACTTCTGACACGAAACGTTGGTTCAGATGATCCTTGAGATGCCTTCCAGTCCTGTATTCTATCATTCTATGAAATTAATTCTTGTATAATTCTTGCTGGTATAGGCACAAACATACAAACTTTTTAAGTGAACATTTTATTAGGAATTATTAGGTTGAATAGAGGCACTGTGGTGACCTCCTTCAATTTGTATTTTAAGTTACAAAGCCGTCTTTCTGTCCCATTGATATTTATGGCTTAGGATTTACAATACAGAGCAGACATTTTTCTGCCCAGGATACATGAAAATACTATCTAAGATTTTACTTATTCACATTGTAAAAGCACTCACTACTAGAAATCAATAAAGGAACACTCTTGTTGCTTCTAAAATATCAAACCCTTGAAGACTTTTCCTACCAGTGTTGCAAAACAGTGAGTGGAGTGCTTTTGTTAGCCTGAATATATGCTGTCATATTTTCATGAAACAGAAGTCTACTGCAGACTAATACTGCACCTTGGGTAGAAATCAGCTATGAAAAAAAAGAATCACTCGCTTGAAAAAAAAAGGTAAAGATGAATTACAAGAACTACTCCTTCAAGGCACTTCACTGAGGAAAAAGGTAAGCACTCAATCTGTTCTGAAGCTAGCAGGAAATAATAAGTAGTCTGAGTGTAGATGCTAAGAACCAATAACCTAATAACAATACATACTGAAAGTCTGCCACAAAGCAAAAAAAAAAAAAAAAGAAGTCAAAATAACTTTAAGGAAAAATTAATACTTTCCTGACTGCTTTTCTGTACTCCTACTAGATAGTGAAAAAGTGAAAAAACAGATTATACTGCCTTGTTATTCCAGCCACTAGCATGCTGATGCCTTCTTTGGGTTGTCCATTTCATGTCTGCTACCTATTTGTGAGGTTACCTCAACGTGAAAGTTGCAGTTTAGGCATTACTCACATCCCATCTCCTTAAGTACATTCAGTTTAAACATTCAGATTAAACAGCTGAAGGTTTATCCTATCCATGGCAGGACATGTTAAAAAAGAAATTAAATTTATTTTTCCTAATTGAGTGAGTCTGCCTCTGACAGTAAATGCTCAGAGATCTCCCAGTCTCTAACTTGATGCATGAGTTTTATGAGAGGATTCCTGGGTGAACATCTGGCTGATAGCCAATGTCAACCCACCACAAAAACATATTTACTCATAGATTCTTATATCTCTGTACATAAATATATATGATACAGATAACTAAATAAGATTAAGAGTAAAGGTCATTGTAACTCTTAAGAATAGAAATAATCAATAAAATTATCACTGATGCAATAGTAAAGATACCATCTCTTCCCCTGATGGAAAGATGATATATTAAAATCACAAGATACCACTGACATTTCAGTGCTTAATAAAAGTGGCTGGTTGCTGTCCCTCGTAAATGCCACTACTTACTCCTTCATTCTTCAGAAAAACAACTTTAATTTATCATTCTAAATGCAAAAATATTTTAGACTAATTTGGTTTTAAACAGCAGTTAAGGAGGTACTGCAAGTCAGCCAAATTTAAACAAATACCAGGACTTTATTTCTGTTTGTAGATCAAAAGTGTAATTTTACTAGCAGAAGTTATTAGACAAAATTGTTGGTAGTCTTGTGGCTTATAATAATAGGATTCTCAGCAGCTGACCACAAGTTCTATTGCACATACTGGATAAGTTGTGGCATGTCAAATTCAGCTGTGAACTAATTTGTGTTGCTGATTTGACCTTCTTTTCTGGTTTAACATGTTTGAGACTTGGTTGGCACCATAGCATTTTAGGCCTTAATGTTTTTTTCTTACAGGACAGAAAGAATAAAAGAAAAAAAATTAGAACTATATTGACCTTTTCAAGACAAGTGCCAACAGAGATAGCACTCCCACAGAAGTACTTTATTTCTGAATAATCAAGTCTGGCAGGAGCTCTGTGTGATGGGATCAGACACTGTCATCTCCAATAAGATTAGGATGAAAATCCACCTCAGTTGATAAAACATAAAAAAAGAGAGAGAAATCATGTAATCTTTCTCTCAAGTTCATTAGATCTGTTCCCTTTAATATCTAGAAAAGAAAGAAAAGCAACTTCAATTTTCCATGCCACCTTGCATTAGCTGCAGTTACCTGCATATTGTTAAAAATAATGAAGAATTTAGGAGTGGTTTCTTGTATATTTGAGCTGCACTATCTAATCCTCATTTGGACTGCAACACTATAAACATAGCAATTATGTAAAAAAGGTAACACATTCATTGGAACAAACCCTGCACACAACTTATAAAGCACATAATTCAGAAAACGGCTACCTTTCTTATATTTTGTATACATTAACCAAATTGTCATTTTGCATTTAAAGGCTTTCAAAAATTTCTTTTTAGTTAGAGGCTACTTAATTTAACAATCACCTAAATCTTAGAATCATCTTTGGCAAACCACTTCAAGCATCCTTATTATGACTTTAAGCAACATGTAGCTGGTTGTTTCTTGAGTTATATTCCACCTCAAGCTTAAATACTACAGTTTCTCTATATTAATTACTCCTATAGCAAGATATGAAACCTGTAAATTCTTTACATCAGTACTTTTCAAAGTTTACCCACAAATGAAGTGCATTTCTTAACGACTATTTCATTACTTTTCTCCTTTCTACATGTGACAAGACCAAGCAGTTGCATATAAAAACCTTAGTTCATTTCAGCACTCCGAGTCTTGAAGATTTTTTCCTGTACTTCAAATATGCCTGTATTTTTCTTCAAGTAGGGAGCCACAAACTGAAAAAGTACTCCATATACTTCTCCTTGAGAGAGAAGGAAATAATCACTACTTTGACCAGCTAACAAATTACTTGATAATTTACCAGAGGAAATGTTTTCACTGTCCAACTTGCTTAAAACATATATTCTATAACATCTTCAGTTGTTTCAGTTGCTTCAATATCCATTCAGAATCAACATAATCTTTACAAAGCATCTGCTAAAGCATCAAGTCTACTCAATACTGTTCTGTATTCCGTTTTTCTTGTAGAAATTCCTTAATGAATTATTTACATATACATAAGTCTTCCTCATCTGGACCAAAACTGAAATACTTTTGACCCTTCAGCTGGAAAAATGCAGCACCTGAACATTAAAGTCCTTCAGCTTAATTTTACTTAATCAGAATGAAAATAACATAATAAAAACAGAACAGAAACCTACTGCTTCTACAAGTACATACCTCTTCTTACACGGTGCCTACAATCAAAAGAGCATATAAGCAGACCCTTCAATGGAGTGGAGCCCAAGTCATTCTCTGTGTGTTATTTAGCTAAAGATTCATTTTCAACTAATCTTTCTAGTCTAAGAGACAAAGTTTTAAAAATAGTGAAGGACTGCTCCCAAGTTAAATCTACTGACCAGCTTGTTCGCTCAACTTCAGAAACCAAGGTATTAAATCTCTTCAAGACCACGAAGTGAAGAAAATGGGATGTCTCTGATCAATTTCACAAGCTTTTTTTTTGATCAATACATTATTAGGTATAAGCTACAGAAAAGCATCCCCTCTCTCCATGCTCATGAGAACTAAAGCAGTTCTATTAAAGAAGAACTCATTAACTTCTTTAAGCATTCATGCAAATTTCTGTAAACCACTCACTTGAACAAAGATGAAAATCAGTTCCATACCACCCTTTGGGCAACTACTTGCTGTTTGAAAAATCTTTTATGTCTCTACTTCCTTTTAAAAATTAAGGTGACAGCACATCTTTATAACCCATATGACAAGAGATATATTTCTATACTTAAAGATAAAAAGATTTAGTAACATCACCTATTTAAAAATATAAGAAATTTCTCTCTGCAGGCTATAGCCTTTTAATTGCCCACTTCCATATATATTGGGTGTAAGGGTATACATTTCACTGATTTTTGAACCATAGATAAAATAACTCACCTACTGGAGTTACTACTACTACATACAAAACAACGTATTTGGTTCATTCAGTTAAACTTTAAAGGGCTGTTAATCTTGTTAACTCTAATGTGATCAGTGCCTGTGGAGAATCAAAATCCTCTTCTGAGCCATTAACATGTTGCTGTTTGGCCAGAATATCATCTCATCTCCAAAATTTTACTGTCTGATTATATATAGTAAACAGTAATTCCTCCAGTGGCTTTTAAACCTTCCAATCTATTAATTCTGGGAACACCCTTAAGAATTCTAACACCATAATGACAGTACAGTGATCCTTTAGACTCGTTCTAAGAGATTCAAGCAAAAGTGTCTATGGTCTGTAAGGTTTTAATGTCTTTTTTATCTTTGTACAACTTACTTAATAATATTAAGTACCAGCAGTAGTAAATTGTAATGCTCAACTCAGCAGAAATAATGCTAGAGAGTAAAAGTCTACTTTAGCAAAAGCAGACTAGGTTATGGTAAAAAAAAAATAAAAAAAACCCCAACTGGATGATACACAGTGACAAACACAAACACAAGAAAATCGTGACACTTGAGAATCAAGACGGTTCAATCAAACTGAAATCAAAGTGAAATCTGTTAAACAAACTTCAGATTCAAGTAATGTGTTTTTCATGTCAAAAGAAATTAATCATTGCACCCTTGGCCTCCCTAAAAGTACTAAGCCTCTGCTATCAACCAAGTTGGGTAAGGACAGGGCATAGTGAAGAAAGTGCCAAGAAACAACACTGGAAATAAAGACATTTTATGTATGGAACAAAATAACCTAAACTATTAGTAAAGCAACTTACTTTCTGGCTTTAAACCCTATCTCTTTTTCTGGAATACTTTGAAATATTTTGCTCTTACATTAGGCTTTAAAAGGTGAAGAAGCTAAGCAAGTACCCAAATGAGATGTATGTTGCTACAGGTTCATAAGAAAGAAAAAAAAAAAATTCATAAAAAGGCTCTCCTCCCTCATGGAACCAAAACACACTAATTAAAGTAAGCACTCTGAAGATAAGCACATCATCTTCTGGATGCCATATTAGGTCATAATATTTTATTAAGGTATTCAGATCAAATTTTATAAATGTATTTTCAAATGCAACTGGAAAAAAGTCCGTAATATTCCGATGCATTTCTTAGGGTTCTTCTGGGAAGCTTTTTCTTACAGGTCACACCATTATTGTTAGTTCTGAATTTTTAGAACCTGAATTTTTTCACATAGTGTTTAGGCCACAAGAATTTAAAATGTATTTCTAAAAGTAGGAAGTTAAAGCAATCTATTACTTACCCCTTTTTTGACAACAAAAAGTAAGCTCCAATTTGCAAAGCATGTCTGCATTCTCGTATTTATCTTCTTGCGCCTTAACCCAAAAGCAGGATTCTGTCATTTCCTGAGGCCTGATCTACAATCAAATGACAAAACAAAATTAAAAGCTCTAGTAGCCTAATAATACAAAGCAACACTGACATCATACTCTGTTATCCAAGGTCTAAGCATACTACATTATCTTTGCTCTCAATTTAAAGCTTTAAAAAAGGCACTTGATGTTTAGTTAAACCAGATCTGTTCAGAGACTGAAGTTTTAGGTTGCAGTTTGCTTCATAAAACTCAAAATAATTGTTCTACTGACTTACTCTGGTCTAAATAATTACAATTTTCAAAACTCATTATATTGATAGTCCTGGTACACCTGATCCTGTCAGTGGAGAGCAAAAAAAACAGACCCTATTTTTTCAGTCATTATATTTACATAATTACTTTAACACTAAGGATGAATGGAAGGACCCACAATGCTTCTTCCCATCGTCCATCCTAGATGGATGCAAGAAACTTGTCTGGAAACTATACAGCTACCACTACAGTGCAGTGAATGAGCCAACTAAACAGTTTGTCAAAAGACAAGGCATCACAGACCCAAGAAGGAGGCTGGTATCATGGGGGTTTTATTATTCTATACCAGAACTGACTTTTCCAGGAATATCACAAAGTCTACAGGGTACCTGAAGACTCACAAGTCAACAAAACATAATTTTCAAAAAACAATGAAAGCTAAAGGCAGAAAGTATTAATATCTTATGTATTTTTAACTAATGTATCAGTTGCTCTATATAGTCCTACTTCTCACAATCTATTTCCTGAAGCTCTACACAAGATTTTGCATCAAGTATTTGCCATTAATCAGTACTACCTTGGACCAGTTGAGTCTTTTCATTGTAACCTCAGGTCTGAATTCTTTTTTAGGCTTCATTCCAAAAGGTAATGTACATGACTGTGGAGACCACTGTGCTCCAGGCAGGCCTGGTAGAGGTGGTGGTGGAGGAGCACCACCAAAAGCCAGAGGAATTCCCAAACCATTTATAAGTGGTGGAGGAGGAGGAGGTGGTGGTGGTGGAATTGCTCCATTAGCAGGCAGTGGTAGAGGAGGAGGCGGAGGAAGTTGATGTGGTCCTGCAGCTTCCAGCGGAACAACAGACGCATCACCATGTGTTGTTGGCAGAAAACCAGGTGGCAAGGAGCCATACTGGTGAGGAAAATATTCAATTTTAAATTTTTTATCAACAAAATGCCATAACAACCATAGCTTTGTATTAATTCAGCAAATCAACTAGCAGTCAATGACACTTCTTGCAGGGGACAATCAAATACAAACTATAATGAGGCCAAAATGGTTTTGATTTCACATTTGGAAGTCTCAACATTTGAAGCAAACATTCCACTTGGTGGATGCACTTCAAAAATGATTAACCAAGATGCTACCCCCCTTTTGTCATATGATGATCTAAGACAGGTCTGACAGGTATATTGATGAAATTTTATCTAAAATTTTCATCTAGACATTGTATCATGGTTTAGCTCAAATTAACACATTAACACACTAGTCCAACATTCTTACTTGTACTACGGATTACAGGGAAGCATTTCACGAAGAATATGAGGAGAGTAGTAACTCTGTTAAAAAAACATCATTCCCATTCTACACAATTGAAAGCACAAAGTAATGATGAAAAAAATCCCTTAAAAATATACCGCTGTCTTGCACACCAACTTTTACTCTGTATAGTAAAGACGTATACTGTATCAAGATAAGCACATTTAGCATTTCAGGAACTCTAAAAACATCTAATTAATAAAGAAGTACCTAAAAAAGACAACAAAAGAAAATATTTTGTCTACTGGTGAGAGTTTAAGTCAACTTTTTAACCATTGATTCTAAGTTGAAACTATCCATTTTTACATTTATAAAATGGAAATAATATATATGCAAACGAATTAATGTTTAAAAATTTAATTAGTTGAAAATCAATAAGAACAAATGAATAAACGCACAATGATATTGTTTTGAATTTCTGAACATATGCATTATGGACACTAATAACTAGACACAGTAATTAGGCTCTAACAACAAAAGAAATTAATTAACAAGTATCAAGCACAACAAAAGAGTAAAGAAATAAAATCAGGAGAAGAATAGTCATAAGAGATGGAGCAGTAATGTTAAATAGCAACTCATGCTATATGGAAACTAAAGACTCTT
Source organism: Turnix velox (assembly GCA_013400935.1). NCBI lineage: Eukaryota > Metazoa > Chordata > Aves > Charadriiformes > Turnicidae > Turnix > Turnix velox. The sequence goes on along the minus strand of VZTY01012549.1, from coordinate 20,132 downwards.
CTTAAGATAGATTTAAGAGCAGTTACTTTATATTTATAAAGCATTACAAGTACCCCACTAACAGTGAGATGATTCACAGTGTGATAAGAAGTGAGCATAATATTACGTTATGCTCACTGCACATAAAAAAGACATTTAATACAGTGCAAAAGAGAAAAAAAAATAGGAGGGGAAGAAATTCTCTCACTCAAAAAAGTGGATTTTCAAGATGAAAATACTTTCCTAATGAATGATTTATAGCTCTCAATAATTTTTCTTTTAGAATGCAACGATTTTGTAATTGCCTGTTTGGTTTTGATGTTGACAGTTGATTCTGACTAGAATCCTGCATTAGAATGACATTTTTTAATAGATCAAAACAGAGCTAAACTAAGTTTTCTGATAAAGAAAATTAAACAAGCACAAAAGTATAGAAAATTCTCTATGACCAAAACTTGTATTATGCCTTCCCAATACAGTCTTTCTTCAGCCATTTTTAGACTATACTGTTTCTTTTCCCGGAAATAACACATAGGACAAAAAGGAACAAAAAGGAACAAAAAAAAAAAAAATCACAGACTTTAAGAGCTGAAGCAGTTAGAAGTCAGCCCAAGTATTACTCTCAAAAATTTGCACTATTCCTCTCCTTCACATTTTAAAATACCTACTTATGCTTGAAAATTGAAAAATTATCAGGAAATGCTCTTATCCAGCCACAGGTTATTTCTTTCACTGCTGGATATCCATGCTAAGGTTTCAGAAAAGCAAACTGCATAATGAATAATTTCCTGTGGAGGGATAGAGATCACAGTGATGAATGCTAATCTAAAAGCATAAGACTTATTACCCTATGTGGTTAATTACTTTGGAAATATATGACACTGAAAGCAAAACCTAAATGAAACATAAGAAACTAGTTTAATTAATCGAGCTTGGGCACAAAAAGGATCATCCAGGAGCTCAAACAGCTAATTAATGTCACACTAGAGCTCTTTGTATTTAAAAAAATAAAAGGAAACTCAGTCAATAATAATTAATAAGAAGAATTATTTGGAAAAAAACCCAAAACTGTATTATTAGAATCAGCAGAAGGTACAATACAAAGACCTTTTCAGAAACAATAGTTCATATATTAATTTAAGCTATTTTATACCTGTGATTTAAAAGCTTGTAATTCTGCTTCAAGTTGATTGATTCTTTCTTCTTTTCTTTGTAGTAGGGCCTGGGTCTCCTGATGAACTAGAAAATCTTTTTCAAACTAAGAAAAAAAAAATATTACAAAAAAATTATGTTGCTACTAGTCAGTTCTGCATAGCCTATTTTGATTTCAACTTTTCCTTTTTATTTTGTGAAAAAACTCTTCTGTTCATAATAATAAGGGCACATAGAACTTATCTGCTATTCTAACTTCCATGCATCCGCTGAGTGAAAGTATTGTCTCAGTTATTACTACAAGGTTTTGCTATATGAAATGACACAAAGTACTTAAATGTGTTTCAAGTTGGAGTAGCTTAAAAAATTTACATACAGTAACACAGAATCTGTACATAAAAATGCTTCAAATTTTATGTTGGTGTAATGAAGAAACTGTTTAAATAAAATAATCATTTCATTTTGGGGAGATTTTACATGAATCATTAAAATAAGTAGTAGAAATACAATCTATCAAAGATTGATTAATTTACACTACTTCCCTCTACTTTCCATTCCAGAAGAGACATTCAAACTTCCACTTAAACATAGAGCTAACAGTAATTTGGAGTTTAAAAACTGCATCATATTCAGTTACACCATTCATGATGCTACCAAGCTACTAAGTCATCCCTGTGTTTGTCTTATGATCATGTAACTTGAAACTTACTTACTTTTCTGGAAAGCTCAGAAGCCCTCTCTTCACATTCTTCTAATCTTGCTTTATCTACACAAATATCTTCGGGGAAAAAAAAAGAAAAAAAAATGCACATTTGTAGGAAGCACAAGATTATTAACCACACAAACAATTTTAAATGGGGTTTTAGAACATACAAAAAAAGTATGATATCGTAATCTTTTCCAAACATAGTACTTACCTATTAAGTGGCTGACATCTACATCTAATCTTTTACGATAAGTGAAATCTGGATCTGTTCCACTTCGATGTAACACTATTTGGGACACACACTCTTCAATTAATTTGAAATACTGTGGACTAAAGACAGATGTAAGTTCTTTTACAGCATATTTTCATTTTTAACATACACTTACAATCTTGTCTATAAACACAATGATATCATAAGATTTGGGTTGACTGTTTTCCATAGAAGGGTAGGTGCAAATCCCAAGAGTCTCAAAAAGACAAATAACATCAGCACAAGAACAGTTTACACTAAATCTGAAAAAAACAAAGGATCTAATGACTAAAGATGCTTGTGTTATAAGCAACTGTACTGTCTGAATTATGTCTCCCTCCTCCTTCCTCTCAGTAAAGAGAAGGCTCTTCCTTCAGCTTGACCACTTCTGGTTTTGTAGCCTTTGTAACTACATATGTATCTGCTTCAGTAAGAGGAATGAAAAACACTTCATTCTAAAATGCTGAGGGGTATGACAGAACATGCAAGTTCTGAATTCAAACCATTTCAGGTGGAAGAGGGATACACATGTCAGGCAAGCACTCTTAAGCTTTAAGGGTATGTCTGCACTAGACCTTGCCTGAAATGCAAGGTTATGCAGAAAACATTGCTTCCTTGTTCATTTCTAACTAGTTCCTCCACTGTTTCCTCAAAAACAACACAAGCAGAATTTCAAAAGAACATTATTTAGCAGTTTCAAATCTCAGTACTGTAACTGACATATTACCCACAAGACACTAACACATTCACGTGATCTATAATGTATACTAAATTTCCAAACAAAATTTAACTCCAAATTAATCATATTTTCAAATTTCTTTAGAAATTGCACATCTGTGCAGATTTGGGTTTGTTCTTTAATTAAAATACACTGCAAAATTACAATGCTACTACTATGAATTATTACCAATTAAGAGACATCCTAACCACCCAGACCTGTGGTCAGTAAGCTTTATACCTCAACACAAATTGACTCCTGTATTTATATATAAAACTGTATCCTAAATATAGAATCATAGAATCATAGAATCATAGAATCATAGAATCATAGAATCATAGAATCATAGAATCATAGAATCATAGAATCATAGAATCATAGAATCATAGAATCATAGAATCATAGAATCATAGAATCATAGAATCATAGAATCATAGAATAGTTTGGGTTGGAAGGGACCTTAAAGATCATCAAGTTCCAACCCCCCTGCCATAGGCAGGGACTGACACTTGAAAACATGAGTTTACGAAAAAATACTTGTGAATTGAAAACCGCACTGAAAAAATACAAAACTATATTTATCATTAAATTTATGGAAGAAACATTCCATTAATTACTGAACAACAAGAAAATTTATAATTAACACAACATTAAACATACCGTATAAAATAGTCATTTCTTATGAGCAAAAGATGTTGGAGAATAGAAAGAAAATATCCTTCAGCACTAGTGTCCTTAACTGTATTCCACACCATGTTGTAAACATCATTTACTTCAGTAAAAAAGTTAAGGAGAGTAATGACAAGGGGAAAAAAAAATTTGTGTCAAATATTGATAACTTTTTTAAAATATAAGTTATACCAGAAAAATGTCCATTACACACTTTATTTTGTCCATATTTCTCTTTTTGATAGTAAAAGGATATTCTAGTTCAGACCTAATATCTTCTAAACGATGTGAGAACTCTATCATGTCTTCTTCCTTATGTTCAATGAACACTTTCAGCTGAATATCTAGTGCTTCATTCTTTATGCATTTCAATTGCTGCGAAGAAAAAAAACAGTAGAAAGGCTTGCAAAATTAGTGTTTCCGTACAGAAATAAACCTTATAATTTCAGCAGATTGCCAAAGTCTGTGTTATTTTAACACTTAAAACTACAAAAACATATGAGCTCAGTTAAATACTGAAAAGGTTTATGCCTGACTTCACAAGTGTGTGCACAAGTCTGTCACACATTCTAAATCAAAGTCCTAAAATGCTGAGGAATCAGCATAAAGTTCAAAGAGCACACTTCACTTTTTGTTCTTATTTTTCATTCTTATTACATCTAACTGCTTTTGCCTAGACTTAGCAAAATAGCTTTGAGATTAATATATTAGAACTTGTTTTCCCATTTCTCTTCTCAAGCTCAAACAGCTTGGTATTTTAAATATTAATGCAAAGAGAGACTACAAGATGCTTGCTTACTGGCAATATCTCTTTCAATCCACTGCGCATAAATTCATTTCTGATGTGAAGCCTAAAATCCAAATCATCAGGAGATGTAACAAGAGCATTGATGAGCTGCATGCAGGCTACCTATAACAGAAGAAACGTTAAACCATTTTATTTCAGGGAGTTCAATATGCTTCACAGTAAAAAAGACATGTCTAATTATCAATCAACTGTGGCCTTATAATTAAAATGCTTCTATTTCTTACCAACCACATGAGCTATAGACACCAAACACTACATCACAAATTTACATTAAAATGAAGTATTTTCTTACTCTGTTTTGTCATTTTACACAAATGGTGAGCCCTTTTATTAAATGAACTTTAGCACATAATAATTATCTTGATACACATACTTCTCAACATATAAAAATCAATGTGCATTTATCTATACATATAAAGACTAACACATAATAGAATTGATAAAGTCTGTACAAACAACATAAAAGTATTATAAGACAAACCTATGATTGGACATAACTGAGCCTGAACAACAGAATAGACTTGCCCCCCTTCTATTCAAAAAACTTGCCTCTTCTGAGAGGCTTATTGTCATATAGTACTTGGTGGGGATCAATACTTTGGGCTCAATAGCCAGCACCAGCTCAACTATGATGCCTGTATCAGTCTGTGCTAAACTAACAAGTAGTCTCTGTTCCACAGAATCAAGAAATTAATCTGGAAAACAGTCAGGAACAGCACCATCCAGATCATGGGCCTTTAGAAAAACAGCAAATCATTATAAACCATTAAAAAGGACACACTAGGATTATGACAGCCATGATTTCCTCTTTTTTTTTCCCCCCTCTTTTCTTTTTTTAATTTCTGAAAAACCCTCTTGCTTCAATGCACAGGATACATGTTATTTATTTGTTTCCAGTATTTTAAGATCTTTTTCAATGACACGTCAATCAGGATATGCCCTCTGGCCTGATATACTATATAAACAAGTAAAGCAAATTGATTGAAATACCTTTTCTGTTGTTAAACCTTACTACGATGTATTACGCTGTGGTCAAGAAAAAGGTAATGCTGGGAACAAACTGCATCTGTCATCTTTAAAGTACATATAATTATGAGTAATGAATTTACATATGGTTAGAAGAAAAACTGGATAGCCAAGCTATTTTGACAAAGACTGTATTTAACACAACAGTACTTCTCAGTTTTTATGAGAGGAACATGGCAAGATTAATTGGTCAGATGACCACAAACATAAATTTATTCTACTTCAAAAGTTACAAGTATGAAAGTATATTTGCTAGGTACAGGCTTTGTATAAACTAACACCATGTGCTTCCAGACTTGTCAGGCTTTATCAAGCCTTGACTTACCTGTCCGGAGCTCTGGTTTTGTTTATTCATCTGCAACATGGTTTGTGCACTAACATCTCCCACCACATTAGTTTTAGATTTCTCTTAGCCTTGTAAAAGTTTGTGGCATGAAGTTAACTGTTACATAAGTTCTTGTAACTAGCAGACAGCAATACATCCCTAAATAAAATTCAGCATAGAAAAGCAGAAGTGTAAGATGTGAGCTGACACATGGGAAACCACTAATATTAGTAACATGATTAGACCATTAAGCTTTCATTTCGATTCAAACAAGTTCTTGACTTCGAATATAACCTGCAATCCTTAAGCCCACAAAATGCACAGGCTGCAGTGTCACACATAGTGGGAAATCTGATCAGATTCCTACATAATAACAGTTAACATTTAGTGCAGAATTTATAACATACTCTTTTATTATCTAAGTATGGGCTGTATTCTTTATTCTTAAACCTTTTTGTATTTGTTTGGCTGTAGGTTCACTTTACCAAACCATCCACTTAGTCTTTTTCTAAAGCATCCATGATGAAAATTTTTGCTTCTAATAATTTTGTGCTTATTTGGTTAAAACCCATCACACCACTCATTTATATGTCTGGAGCACTGAATCAGTTACATTTGCTTGATTACATTAGCTCTGCCATTCAAAACTAATAATTCAATTGAGTGACTGATGCCACCACAACTTTACCCCTACTAACATCACCAAGGCACTTCAACATAGACTTCACTGGGCAACACTATCATAGAGTCAGTAGTTACATACAGTACTGCAAGATGGCATTTGCATTTAAAATAAAGTCCACACTGTTTGAAGACATCAGAACTGGAACCTTCATAACTGTCACTGTTATCAGCTATTTAAAACAAGGTATGTTTTCATGCAAAACTTCACGTGATTGGATTGCTAAGCAAGGATTCAGCAGTTACCACTCCTGATTTAAATTATCAATGATGAGGCTAAACAAAGTACACTACTGAGAAAATCCTGATCAAGAGCAAGCTACAGTTTTGCCTTTAACAATGCAATGCAGTTTAGATGAAACGACATCTACAGATGTAATTGCTGCCAAATAAAAAGGTATTTTCTTTTCATTTGACAAATTAACAAGGTACATAATTCCACCCATAATTATTTGTCCTCAATGTTTCTAATAAAGCAAAAATTGAAGAACAATTATCCCAAATGTAAAATAATTCCTTGAGAATTCTCAAATTACTTGAAATGCCTGTGACCCTCCAGTTTGATCACTGTATAAATGAAAGCTCTTGAGACACTAGACAATTGGTCACTGTTCACACCCCAGATGAGTGGGCCTCTGCATTCTTTTACACACAATTACATGAATAACATTCTGTAAAAAGACTGATAGCCTTTGGAACTTTCAGACATAGGCACAAAGGGGGAAAAGATGTCTCATATTCAATAAATGAAGAACAACTTCAGTATAAGGTTTAGTGAAGAGCTAAATTAGCTTCCTAGGGAGGCACAAGTCATTAAAATCAAAATATTAGGTCAAATAGTCTGTATCTAAAACATCTCATGAAGAGTTCAAGATTCTGTAGATGGAAATATTTTGTCAGACTGACCTTCAGAAGACGTCTGAAGAAGCAAAATTATTTTAGGCTCTAACAGAGAAAGCCATATGCAGCTCTCCAGTGTACCTTCCAAAATTTCAGGTAGGTGCTGAGAACTGCAGTTTTCTAAATACTCTTTCCTAAAGGGCACCTCTAACCCAAACAGTAATTACATATTGAGAGTATCCTGCAGGCAGCAAAGTCACGTAGAGGCACTTTCTTCGGGTAAAAGCCAAGAGCAAATCTACTACTTCACCTGACAGCTTGGTTAGATTCTTCCTTCCCTTCTTCATCTCTAAAGAATTGCACCTGTGTAGCCCAACACATTAGTTTTCAAGTCTAGGGCTTTCTAGGGCTTCCAAGTCTGCCAGTGTATTCCAACAGAATCATAGAATGGTTTGGGTTGGAAGGGATTAAAGATTATCCAAACCCACTTGCCATGGGCAGAGACACCTTTCACTAGATAAGTTTGCTCAAATCCCCACCCAACCGGGAATGCCTTTAACATTCTGCTGCTACAGGATACCTAAATCTAACCAGTGATGTCTACGAAGTTACAGGATGCATTTTCTGTGCTTTAAACTTCTATTTTCACCAGACAGTTTACACCTAGTCCTTTTCTGTTGGAAAAAGTCAGGTATCTCTCAGCAGCTGAGTGCTGTTTTTAACTTGTATAGACAAGATGATCAATATGAGGTATCACCTCATGTCATATCTTGTCCATCGAAATCAAAGGAACAGGAACTGCTTCCGTTTTCTCACTCTTAGAGCAAGTATGCATTTTTAGATAAGTCTGTAAAAATTATCTATACTTAGTTAAATTCATCTTGCTAATATTAAACTGGCTGTAGATTAAGCTTTAGTATAAACACTGCACTGATGTTTACCTATTTACCCTTGCCTAAGACAAAAAAAAATCTTACTTTGAGATGTAACATCCACACGCTGATAATGTATTGTTTGTCTCTGCTGGTGACACCTTTTTTTGATGCATCCTGTTTGCTGCCCTTGCCAATGCAACATACTGTTCCCTTATACTGAGCTTGAAAAGGAGCCATTTAACATTGCCACCATCTTGGTGCAGCCTGTAAACCTCCCTTACACCAGTCAGCCTGCCTACAATGTAACATCTCGGTTTCTCCAGGAGGAGGCAGTAGGGAAATGTATCAAAAAACGTGGAAATTTTAGAGTAGGCAATGTCCACCCTTCACCCCAAACCAACTAAGCCGGTTACTTCGTCATAGAGGTAATCAGGTTTGTCAAGCATGACTTGTACTTGGTGACTGTCTTTTCCCAGTCATCTGATTTATTTAACTTGTAATAAATCCCAGAACCATTTGGTCCATAATTTTCTGAGGTACTGAATGAAGTCTATAATTTCCTGAATCCTCCTTTAAACCCTCTATGTAGTTGTGGAATTACATTACTTGCCATGCAGTCTCCCGAGACATCCCCTGATCTCCACAAATTCTCAAAGGTTGAGAATTGCCTCACAATGACGTCAACCAATTTGTTTTACACCCTCGGGTAGATAGTGTCAGGGCCCATTGATTAGTAGGGGTCAAGCTCCTGTAATACTTCACATATCACCTCTTCCTCCTCCAATAGTAGGTCTGCGTTTGCATCAACCTGGGTTTTTGTTTTCAAGGCCTGAGGCCCAGCAGTGCTGGTAAAGACAGAGGTGAAGAGCAAGATGATAAAGAACCTCTGTCTTTTCAGCATTGTTGGTTACTACTTCATCTCTTCTGCTAAACAGCAGACTGAAATTTTCCTACTGTTTCTGTTTGTTGTTAATGTACCTAAAGAACACTTTCTTGTACTTTTTGACAACTCAGGCCAGTTTCAATTAGAGCTGCTTTGGCTTTTCTAACTGCATTGCTGTGTGCCCTGGCAATGCCCTTGTAGTTCTCAATGGGTTTTAGTCTGCTTTATCTCTGGTACATGAGACACTCCCAGCTGTACTCATATTCTCAAACTATGATCACCAATTTTGACTTCAGCTAAAAGCACTGAAGTATGGTTTCCACAATTCTGGATTTTATGAAAGATAGAAGGGAAAGGATCCTTTGCTTTCAACAAATAAGTAGATACAGGGAGCTTTCACTAAAAATACAAAACTCGTCATATTGAGGCTTTTTATATATTCAGCCTTCAAGTAACAGAAACATTAGTCAATTCAAAATTGAAAAGGTCAGTTGTTAGTGTCAAACTGAACTGCCACAAAGCAAGCCTACATATATCAAGCAGATAATCAAGGCAAGTGTGCCAAATAACTGACAACTGTAAACTTTTGTCTCATTAAAACACTGTCAAATTAACCACTAGGTCAATGTCATTGTTATAAAAGTTTACAACTGTTTCACATGAGAAACCCTGATTTTTCTGATCTTGTAAAAGGGAAGTCTAGCAACTATTTGTGGATTCTGAAAAAGGAAAAAAAGCCTTTTAGCAAAAAGAACACGTTTAAATGGAAATTTAACAAAAACAAAAAGAAAGGAGAGAACTTTCATTAAAAGCTTCCATGTCTACATAAAATGCAGCAAATGAAACAGTAGGATGTTGTCTATTTTCAGGAACCTTAAAGGTAACACTCAGTAAAGACAAATTAATATTTTTAGTTTAAGTACTGTAAATGCAACGTTTGGAGTAAATTCTCAGTTTTTAAAGTTCCCTATCTTCTCTATCAGAGGATAACAAAATGCCAAATGGAGGTATATCACAATTGTAAGAAATAACTAGCAGAAAGGTAGGTTGTTACTGTACAGTTAACAACTCAGCAGAAGTTTTCAGAACCAATTCAATTATCTCATCAGTGGTATCCCAATAACGGGCTTGAGAATCATTATAAACAGTGACTACGAAGCTACTCATGTTTACATTAAAGATTTAACTGGTTAATCAGCTATGACATTTTTTTCCCCTTCATATAAATTGTCTTAACTGCTATTAATTTTGACATCTACCTATTTCTTAAAGGGCCTGCTACATAACAACTGCTCACAAGGGATTATAACTTCTGAAGCTTATTCCCATATGTTCATCTAAAGAAGCTATTTTTTCATTCCATTTCATCTGCAAGGCCTACTTATAAATTTAGAGAAACCCTTATAATTGGTTTTAATTTTTTAAAACAGCAAAATGCCCATTAGGGTACCAATCATAGGTAAAGGAAGAAGTACATAGAATTAATTTAATGTATGTTATGCTTCAAATAAAGAGGCTGCTTTGAAGGCAGTAGCCATGTCCTTTTTGAACAGCACAGAAAAGGGATTTACAGCTTTCCCCCCCTTTATTTAATCTATGCAGATAGACCCTAAAATTCAGAGTCACATTTGGAAGCACAACACTAAGAACAAATTGCTGGTAAATTCAGGACTCCAAATCCCTATAAGCTAATAAGGAATAGTCAGAGAAATGCTGCTCTTCACACATTTAAAATTCAGCCATCTCATAGAAGTGCAGTGATGGAATGCAAGTTCTCAAACTCTTATGTGCTTTGTAGACTACACAAGATTTTAAATTCTTTCAATTTCAAGACTCAAAACCTTGAAACTGGAAAATATCATTTGCATGGCCTAAGCATTTCTCCCTTCTATATCAAAATATTTTTTTTTAGAAGTAATTGGTATCCATATTTGGAATGAAGAAAGAAGCTGCTCAACCAGTACAAAGAGATACTGAACTAACATTACTCAGCATTAAAAATAATTTCTGCATTTGGATTATTATAAATAACATGTTCATAATATATATCACACATATATTTTTATCTTATTAACTAAAACAATGTATAACAGAGATTCAATAAATTTTCTACTTTTTTCCAATTTGACTAAATAAACCAAATACTTGCATCGTGACCTAGTACCAAACCTAGCAAGTAAAATAATCAAGAACTAAAAAACATGTACAAGAAAAGTCATAGATGCAGCAAGACAAATGTTATATTGTCCTGAAGACCTGTCATGCCCAAGCTTGCATGCCTTGCACTAACTACTATCTCAAGGATGATAAAATATAGAAGAGGATTTTGTTAACTGAACACCATTCATCTTGAAATCTAAATGAAACGAAGTCCCCAGAGGAGAACAGAAATGTATGAGATCATATATTTAAAATTAATACTGAAGAACTGCAATGCTTCTTTCAAAAAATATCTAAGGTAACAATCCACTAACTGCAAGACATTTCTATCTAATCTGGAAAATGTAGACTCAAAAGCTCTGATGCCTAGAAATTTGTTGTCTTACAGTCAAAGAAATACTATTCTTGTCTCACCACAACCAGAGCCCAAAGCTTTTTCCCCCTTTCTCCTTGCTAATGTGAAGTGCAGGTTGAGCCTCCCAGCCACTACACAAAGAAAAAAATAATATTCCACAGCTCTCCCTACAGACCCTTCCAGCACCACTCCAGCTTGACCAGCTTAAGGTCTCCCTTCAGACTCTCAAAGATAATTACAACAATTTTTCAATATAGTAACAAAATGCACAAATCTGAAAAAAGGAAAAAGACAAATCTTTCTATACTAAGTTAGAATCAACAGCTTCTACAAGAATCCAGTGCCAACAAATAAAACCTACATTTACAGGCAAAAAAAATCTTGGGAGAACCTTCTTGACCCTTAAGTTGACTGTCTTGTGGTTCCTAAGCAACTCAGGCTATCCTCATTGGCAACAGAGTATTACAGTACTCAAGGCTGAAGTCAAGGAAGGTACTGGAGACTCCATGAATTCTTTAGTTTTCATTAGAAGATGTTTAACTTAGTGCAATAAACTTTTACAATATATATATTAAAGAATCATCCTCCCATCAGTTATCACCTCACTTGACAAACTACACTATGGTTATGTATTCCTACTGACAAAAAAAAATTATCAGTAATTCGAAGATGAATTTATATATCACAATAATTGATTCCCACTATGACTGCGAAATTGAGATTTAAAGAAAAGAAAAAAATAATCTTCGTATTAAATCTCTTGCTCAGGACAGAGATACTTATGTACAGTGTAAAAATAAAAAAATAAAAGGCAGCAGCCATCAAAGTAACCTAACTAACCTGACTTTATACTGGATAATAATCTTCTGTTTCTTTTATCTTCCTATGATATTCCTCTAAACTCAGTTCAACAGTTTTAGAATGTATATTCTAGAATTCACCTCAAAAAACATATTTTGGTATTTATTTTGACAATATTGTGTTTAAAGGAGAAACAAAACACAGTTTGCTTACTCAACAATTTATACTGTAAATTAATATCTAGACTATCAAAAATGGGATAGAAGGCAATTTAAATATAAAAGGGCATATAAGCAACTGTAGTTGTCATTCTGTTTTAAAGTGAAGAGGCATGAAACTAGATCATAGGAAGCTGAAGATAGGAGCATCAAGGGATGCCATGCAGAGGAACTCTGACAAGCTGGAAAAGTGCGCCCATGTGAACCTAAATGAAGTTCAACAATGCCAAGTGCCACCTTCTGCATTTGAGTCAGGGCAATCAGCAGATACCAGGGCAAACTGTGTGATGAACAGATCAATAGCAGTCATTCAGAGAGATACTTGGAGAGGTTCACAAATGAAATAAGTCAGATATGAGCTTCCAAAATGCACTTTAAACCCAAATAGATTATTGTATACTGAGAAGTTATGTCTGCCCTATGCAGGGTAGGGCAGAACTAGTGAAAGATTCCCCTCCATTGCAGGGAGGCTGGGACTTGGTGACCTAGAAAGGTCCCTTCCAAACCAAACCATTCTGTAATCACAATATAGAAAGAATAAAAAGGAGGGACAATTTTTCAAAATAGACTCCTGCAGTTACTGGAATAATTCAACTACAAATGATTCTCTACTTTCAAATATTTCTTTATCATTAGCCTTTCCAAGAAACAGATGAAACAACGAGCAATCTTTACTGTCAGACATGGACTACTTAATATAAAAAGTGACAGCAGAGGAACACAATTTCTTTCAAACTTCAGATTCATCTTATACCATTTTTCTAACATTGACAAAGAATGACAATTATCTACAGCACTCAGTTCAACAGAATCACATGAAAATCAATGTGTTAATATTTACACTCCTGTGATGATCTATAATGATGATTCAAATGCACTGTAATGTTTTGTGTCTTTCTGTGGTAAGCTCTACATCCAACTGAAGTAAATTTAAATCAAATCTTTCCACTGACAATTCCTTTGCAATCTCATGATATCATGAAGTAAGCACAAGGGACAGATCTCCTGTTGACATAAGCATTAATTATAAAAAGCAATTGCCTAATAACTTGCTTTTTTTGTATTATTAATCTTTAAATTTCAGCAAATAACATCAGAAGTGGGAAAATCTTTTTGCATCTGAATATGACGCAAGCATTATTTTAAAAGGCAATATAAGTATAACACAAAGTATCAAAAATTTGAGTTAACACAAATCAAATGTTAACCTGCAACATGCACATGTTTCTCAATGCTCAATCTTCCCATGATGCATTTTCAAAGATAACATTATGAACAACATTCCTCATGTTACCCCTATTTGAAACAGTATCCCTCCTCCTTTGTATTGTAATGACTTGCTGAATACAAAAAAATAACTAACCTTACTTTGTTGTGGAGGTATGTAAAAAAATTTGGCTTACTTGCAGCTGAACTGAGCTATCCTGAAGACCTTCTACAATAGGAGAGAATCTATCAACATTCCTTTCCTCTGCTGCTGCTGTTATAGCTTCCAAAATTTTTTCAAGGCTGAAAGAAAATAAAAGCATTTTACTCAGGATGGATATTTAACCTTGCTCTTCATCTGTTACGTGAAGAGCCATGTTGCCAAAGTGTTCACCTGCCTTAATTTATTGTGTACGGATTTTGGGGGTTAAGAGACTCTTCTGGAGACTTTTGTAGCCAAAGGATGACTTTGTGGATTACAGCAGTTAAGATACCTTAAAAGTAACACTAAAAATTTTCAAGCAAAAGAATGGCTGCATAACTACTTCCATCCAATCAGCACATGCACAAGTCCAAAAAATATTATATTGATATGACCATTATATAGACCCCAGACAAAGGTATTCTCAAAACCATAAATGCAGTACAGCTATTACTTTCAAATGTTAAAACTTCTAGTATTTCATTCAGGTGTAACTGCAATTACGGATAATGTAAAATTACCTTACTATTTCTGGTTAAATACAGTACTTACATGTTTTCTTCTCCAACAATGCACATTGCAGAAAGGAGTTTAACTATATCTGTCATCATGTTAGTTTGCTTGGGATCAATTGCTTTGATCAGCAACAAAAGGCTTCTCTCTTCTACCAGAATTCTTTCCAATCCATACTAAACAACAGAAGAACAGTTGTAAGAAGGGAATCCAAATTACTGTATCGAATATCTAGTAAAATACAGTGACAGTTCCCTCAAGTAACTATTTCAAATTACATTTGTCTGTCAAATACTTAATTTTAAAAAATGAGAGAAGTTTAAAATGGTCACTTATTCTTTAATAAGGGCATACAAGAGCACCAAAAGATTATACTGTTCTTGAAGTATATTTCCACAAAGAGTAAGTGGCAGAAGAACTCCAAACCACAGCTTTCCAGCACACTACTCTTCCACAATGCACAGGCTTATACCTACTGATCATGTACCTTATCTGATCGAGCTGTAGTAATTTAGATTGCCAGATTAAATAAAACTCCATACCTTATTATTCATGAAGGCTCTCAAACACTGTATAACTTTATGCTGACTCCTCTTCACAACTTTGTCCTGGCTGAATAAATAAAATAGGTACTGTAATTAAATGCATTTTACATATTAAGAAAAGCTGTTGATGTTATATGAAGCCATTCTTACTTTTTTGTCTCAACCAGTCTTTCCAAAACATCTAAAAGCAGCCCCAGACCTTCTCGGCCAAAGTTTTCAACCCAGCTGGAGAGAAAGAAAAAAGCATTATAAGAAGTCCTAGAAATAACAGGTTTTTTAATGAGAAAGAACTGACAGCATAAATAAAAGCAGAAAAACTGGATTGTTTTGAAACTGAAAATACAATGGTGGCACCTTACTAGCAACAAATAAGCTATTCTTACTTTATTCTGTTTGGAATAGCTGAAAGTACATGCTTAGTACCTCCAATCCCACTGCAGTTCTTTGTATCTGCCAGACATAGAACAATGCCAGATTTAGAAAAGAAACCCTTATCAGTTGATTTTATGTATTTTTGCCCTGAAAACAAATATGTGTGAAGGTGGATTTTCTCTGTCCTGTTTGGGTTTGAAACAGATCAGGGAAATAACTGTCAATTGGTTTAGGTATAAATAGCCATATCTCATTTTTCTTAGCAGAGTTTTTCTTAGACAAAATTGTGCGCAGTCACCTCTTCATACATCCAGCAGCTGAGGATGAGAATGAACAAATGCCTAAAATACTGTTGCCCTTTCTTCTGCTTACAAAAAAAGAGCAAACACTCAGCTTTTTATCAGTCTGATGAAATACCAAGCCATCAGTGCTCCTATTTTTCATCTATTAAAAGTGTTCTCTTAATGAAAAGAACTAAATCTGCTGCAACTGTTTTACAAAAGCAGAAGAAATAGTTTTAGATAACTAGTTATCTGTAATACTATGTACAGCTGTATCACAGATGATGAATTGTGTTGGCAACTCCAAGTTAAAAACCTCACTTATTTGCCTGAAGATTAGTGACCAAGATCAGTGGATTCATTTTCCTTTAAAGAACTTTTTTATAGTGATGGAAAGCAAATAGAACTTTTTGCAGAAAACCATAGATTTCAATACACTTTTGTAAAGTACTAGGATCATTTGATTCAGATTTTCTCTGTGGACTAAAAATACATTTTACAGAAATGACTAATTGAAAACAATGCTGTACAATCAGTTCTTGCATCAGAAATTGGAATGTCAACAAGTTTATAAGATAAGTATACTACAACATAGTATTTGGAAAAAAAAAAGCAAAAAAACCCAATTAAATTATATATTGTCAAAATTATGACAGCCTACAAATGTGATGATTGTCAGGCTAGATCCAATTCTTATTTGATTCTCATCATGTTAAAACAGCATAAATTCATTTTTACTCATTATACAAGCAAAAAAATCAAAACCACAAAGTTTTAACAGTTGTTTCTCTTTGTCTGTATCATATATATGGATTTCTAATCCTTTCCTTACTCAAATTAAAAAATTAATGGAAAACCTACTTGATCAGAAAAGAACCAGCACCTCACACTAAGATGATGATGTTTGGTTTGGTTTTTGGAGGAAGCGAATTAACTTTTCTCTTGTTTTGTGAGGAAGGGGCAGTAAAGGGACTCACATACAAGGAGATGGAACAGAGAGAAGAAATTGCTCTAAATTTAAGGACTGTCACACATTTCATGCATTTTTAATTTCTTTTCCAGACATATTCTAACAAGTAACGTTTTATTTGTTAAGCCAACATAAGTGTAAATAAATAAAAAATCTCTGTGGTTGTTGGCTTTTTTTATTTAAACAAAGAAGAAGAAGAAATACTACATCAAAGAAGTTGCCTAATCTTTCTTTAGTCATAACCCATTGAGAAGCATCTGCAGTATTTTATTTCTATTATTTCAAACCAAACACAAAATTTTCCCAAAATCATATGTTCAACCATTGTCTTAATTATAAACTCTGAAATTAAAAAACTATGAATCAAATAGAAAAAATGTTATCTAAAAAAAAAAGCCAACATCAACAAATCAAGATACATGGATTAAATTAAAATTAAACATTGAGATTGATATGAGTGTTAATTGCTGAAGAGTTAACCTGTTCTCAAAAACATATAGGCAACCTGATGTGCTCTCTTGTGTATTGACAAACCCTATAGATGAAGCAAAAAGTACTAGAAGACAGCAATGAAGAAAACTTAAAGCACACTAGGAAAAAGTACGTAATTTAAAATAGGTTTTCTGACTAATAAATGTGAATCAAGGTGTCTGTCTCTCATTTCTTGATTATTCTGACACAGAATATTTTGAAAGTAGCTTTAAAAGCCTGTTTTGACTATTTAGCTCTAGAAAAGAAAGCAAACTGCTCTGCACTATACTTGTTTTACTTTCTTCTAGTATTACCTTTATTACCTTGTACAGATCAGTGAACTCTGCAGGAAAATGTTTCTACAGAAGATACATAATCAATGAAAAAAAAGGAAAAGGATACAATAATTCACTAACACATTCATTACTGAAAAATCTGAAACATGCACATCTATAGACCCATTAATTTTAATCCATTAAGAAATAAGAATATAATTAATCTTTGCAACATGTGTTAATTATGTTACCTGACAGGATTACTAGTCAAGGACACACGGAGAGATTCTAAGCAAGTGACTAGTCTTTCATCTGTTGACCCAGACTTTAATTCCTGAATAAACTCCTGGGGTGAAATCTTCCGACTGTTCTTGAGACTTCCCTGTAATACAGAGAATGAATTAATTTTTTATTTAGAAAATATAGAACCTGATTAGATTGTTAATGGCTAACCTTCATTTCTATTCCTTGAAAAAAAGGGGAGAGATATATTTTATTCCAAACCCAGAACCTGTTTGTTGTATACTGTCCTGGTTTGAGGTAAAATAGAGCAAATTTCCTAGTTTGTATCTTCACTTTTCAGCTAGGCCTCCTCTGTCTGACTAAACTCTGAAATTACCTGCACATTGTTCAGAAACTGTTCACTCTCAGACTGACAAGACCTGATTATACCAGGGAATGGTATGCAAGAGGCTACTGTTTTCATTATTCACTATGGTGATCAAGGTCAGAAAAATCTGTCATTTGCCCCATTAGGGGCTGGAAGCAGAAAGATGTAGAGGAGTCCCACGTTCAAGGAGGAGCTGAACAGGGCAGGCGACCCAAAACTGACCAACAGGAGTACTCCATCCCATTTGCCCCATGCTCAGTATAAAAGCTGAGGGATCAAAGGGTCTGCCCCTCTTCTTTGCTCTTTCTTTGATGGCCGGCATCTAGGAAAGACCCTCCAACTGTCTTTGACCCCAGTCCGAGCACTTCTGACTCCAGATCCAGCATGCAGCACCTCACCAAGCTGATCCCAGTCAGGGACCTTCCCTATGTCTTCTGGGGACATGATTGTCATCCTGGGAGCTTGATATGGTTTTGTTTATGTTGTATACCTTTTATCTTTTTTCCTTTTCTTTTTATTTATTATTTTATTATCTATTAAAGTAGTTTAGAATTTTTCTAAACTCATAAATCTCTTCATTCCTTTCTCTTCTCTCTTTTGCAGGAGGCGGGGGGACATCTGTCATTCAGAGGGGTCTTTTGGGCCTAACCCAGGACATCCATCTACTATACATGCTAAACACTGAGTTTATTCTTGTAAATTTATGAAAAAAAATCTATAAACAATAGTCAAAACCAGAAAGCAAATGTAGCAGCACATTCTGCACGCTAAGTGAAATACCATTTCTGTAACTAATGGATTCTGCTTATGCATTGCAAGCATCCTAATTTTCAATACTTGACAAATGAAAAAACAAAGCAATTTTGAGGTGCTCTGAGAAGATCACAGGGCACATGACCAGAAGTAATCATATAAGAACAGAGAGGGAATAATTGGTACACTGGAAGAGTACTCAGGATGCTAATGCACTAACTTGAGTTCTTGTAGACAATGTTGCAAAACACTATCAGTCAACAGACTTGAGAAGAATTTCAGAGAGTTCCACAACAGGAAACACTAAATCCTGAAACTTAGGTGAAATAATCCAACACGTTGGGTCAATCAGCTGGAAAGCAGGCTCATAGAAAAAAACTGGGGTCCTTGTGGATGACAAGTTGACCAGTTGAGCCTTTTTCCCAGCTCAGCAAAGGTGAGGCATACCTGGAATAATGTGGCCAATTATGGGTTGCTTAGCATGAGAGAAACATGGATATTCAGATAGAGATATGAACACATAGGATTATCAAAGAGTGGCTGACAGCCCCAAGAGGTGAAGGTTTAGGGGAGCCCCATCAGCAAACAAGAAACACAAATTGAAATAGAGGAAAGCAGTTAAACATAATATATAGACCCAAACTTTCCCCCTCCCCTCTTTGGTGTTTTTTTTTTTTTTTTGTTTTAAACCATTAGGCTGGTCAAGTACTAGAACAGGATGCCCAGGTAAACAGTACAGCCTCCACAATCAGATATTAAAAAATGGGCTAGATAGTGTAGAGTGAAGAGAGGATGCTGTGATTTAGAGTATAGATGAAATACAGTTAGAACATTCTGTGGCAAGCATGGAATGGCAGGGGTTGGAAGGAGCCTTCAAAGCAGGCTAAATGGCTAAGTATGGAACTTGAAAATACTGTTAGCTGTTGATTAACTGTTATTCAAAATGTATAAGTATGTGCAAGTATCAGGCTCAAGAGCTTCATGGGTAAACCTCCCAGCACCATTCTCTGATCATAGATACTTAGGTTCTAACTACTATAATAGTTAGGTTCTAACTGTTACTTAGGTGAAGAGGAGACTAAGGGGTGACCTCAATAATGTCTATAAATTTGTAAAGGGAAGGTGTCAGGTGGATGGAGCCAGGCTCTTCTCACTGACATCCAGCGATAGGACAAGGAACAATGGGTATAAGCTGGAACACATGAGGTTCCACAGAAATACAAGAAAGAGCTTTTTAGCAGTGAGGGTGAAAGAACACTGGAACAGGCTGCCCAGAGAGGGTGTGGGGTCTCCTTCTCTGTAGATATTCAAAACCTGCCTGGTANTAGGAGGCTTCCTGTGTGACGTGGTCTAGGTGTTCCTGCTCCAGCAGGGGTATGGCACTAGATCAACCCTTGAGGTCCCCTCAAATCCCTGATATTCTGTGACATGGAGTTGGAAAAGAATCTTCAGGTCTCTTTCACCCGCAATCAGTCTATGTCTCAATAA